>JASVEL010006531.1:0-310009 GCA_032618575.1 Nicotiana noctiflora | reverse complement strand
TATCTTGATTTTGTATTGACTTTTCTTTCCGCACTTGGTATCTTGTAAACCTTTATACACTCATGTTCAGTAGAGGCTCATGACTCTTGACCCTTGGTCTATGGGAGTTGATGTATTATGGGACTTGGTTCCCCGTTTTCGTTATATGTATCGCTATTGCTTCGTGATTTGATATGCTTAAATGGGCTAAAGAGAGCTTTTAGCTCCGTTATTGTTATTGATTGGTCAGGCTTGCTTAGCAATGTGCTAGGCGCCATCACGACCAGATTTGGGGTCATGCTAAACGCGTATTTATAAGGGTTTAATTTTATTTCGTACTTTCTTAGTACATCGAAAGCTTCCTTTAGGTGGTCGATATGATCCTCTACCTTCTCGAATTTGACCAGCATGTCATCGATACACACCTCCATGTTTTTGCCTGATCTTTGAACATCTTTGTGACAAACCTTTGATAGGTGGCCCAGCGTTCTTCAACCCAAATGGCAAGACCCTATAACAATATTTTTTCATGTGGGCGATGAAAGTAGTTTTCTCTTGGTCCTCTTCCTCCATGAGTATTTGGTTTTAACCTGAATAGGTATCCAAGAAACTTAACTGCTCGTTCCTGGTCGTTGCATTGATGAGTTGGCCGATGAGTGGTAGTGGGAATGAATGCTTTGGTCATGCTTTGTATAGGTTTGTGAACACATCCTCAATTTCCCCATTTTTCCTTTTGAGCATTACCACATTGGCTATCCATTTTGGGTACTTCGCCTCCCTGATAGATCCGTTTTTCAATAACTTCTCTACTTCTTCGTTGATGGCCTCATTGATGGCGAGGTTGAACTTTTGTCAAAACTGCCTTACCAGGGGTAGAAGGGGTCGACATTGAGCTTGTGTGTGAAGATTTCTTTGGGGTACCTGGCATGTCTGCATGACTAAAGGCAAACCAATTTACGTTAGTTATTAATTGACTAAATTTACCTGGTTCTGGGAGTTTTCAACCGATGTAGGCATTTTTGTTGTGGTCTCTATAATATAGTTAAACGGGGTCGAGGTCCTCTACAGTTGATTTAGTGGAATTGACTGTCTATGGATCCATAATGGTTTCCTTGGCTTCGCCTTGTGGTGACCTCGACCCTGCTGATTGTCATGTTTTCTTTTCTTGTTCCTTCTTTTATTGAGTTTTAATGTTGTGCATGGTGATTCGATAGCATTCCCGAGATCTACATTGTTCTCACCGTATATTGAATATTCCCCAAGGAATCACTTAGTATAAATTGGAGGGGACGACTTTCATGGGTTGTATCCATGGTCGCCCATGATGGTGTTATATACGGTGTCCTGGTCCATGATATGGAATGCCATCTCTAGTGTTACTCTGCGGGGCGAGAACATGGAGAGTGATTTCTCCCAAAGTCCGTTCAACTTCATCATTAAAACCGGTTAGTATGATCCAAAGAGGAACTAACATGTCCTCGAGTCACATCTGTGCGAGGAATCAAGGATAGATGATGTAGGCTCCACTTCCGTCATCTACCATAATTCTCTTAACATCGGTATCTAGAATTCATAAAGTAATTACAAATGCATCATTATGAGGGAAAGTCAAACCGCCAGCATCTGATTCATCGAAGATGAAACATTTTTCGAATTCGTTATACTATTTGCGAGTGATCGATCTTTTCAGATTGTGGGTGGCGGTGAACTTGATGTTGTTGACAGAGGTGTCATCACTGCCACCAATAATCATATTGATGGTATGGTCCGGTTAATGGGGATTTGGTGAACCTGGACATTCTCGACACCTCGCCCAGGTGTTCCTGCCCTTGTCACTAAGCAGTTCTTTGAGGTGCCCTTGCTTCACTAAGTTTGCAACCTATATCCCTCAAGGCGATGCAATCTTTTATTTTATGTCCACGTTCTTGGTAGAACTTGCAGAGGGCAACAAATTTCCATATGTTTGGGTCTGACCTCATCTTGGGCGGCCATTTGACCTTTGTTTCAAGCCTCTCGAGGGCGTAGCTCATTTTTTTAGGTGATACGCAAAAATTATGAGCAAATAATAAGGGAGGCATACCTCTATCATTCTTGTGAGTTCCTGATCTCAGCCTAGATAGGACGTATTCATAACGAAAGGTGGGAATAAGTGTCTTGACATAGGGCATGTGTCGCTCCTTGCTTTGACGTGATACTGGATGATCTCTCCTCATATTATCTATGTCTTCTTTCTTGGTCTTGGATAGTATCGAGGTAAGCTGCCGAGTTAGTCTGTTAAGGTCGACATCGCTTGCTCTAACCTCAGGTCAATAGGTATTATGGATTTCTTCGAAGAGGTTGGTGGATACTTCATTAACCGACTCAATAGCTTTCTGGTCGTCCACAAGCCTTCTCTACTCAACCCATTATGAAAGGCAGCGATGCTCGTTCCTTCTAAAATATTTGGTAAGGTCAACTTCACACTATTGAACAGGGTGAGGAAGTCCCTCAATCCCTCTACTGGGGATTGCTTGATGGCAAAAATGTCATTTCTCTTGTTTCAGCTGCTTGGTCCCGACGTGTGCCATTACGAACTTATCTTCCATCTCTTCAAATGTTTCTATGGAACAATCCAGTAACTATGAATACCATGATAACGCCCATTTAGTGAGGGTTTCGCTAATTTTTTTCAGCAAGGTGGAGGACACATACTCTTTGGTGAGGTCATTACCTTTCACAATAGTAATGTACTGAGTTACATAATCTTCGAGGTCGGTATTCCCATAGTATATCCTGAGATATGAGGGTATCTTGAAGTTCTTTGGTATGGTGTGTGGAGACGTTTCCTCATTGTACGGTTGTTCTATGAACATACCGGCGTCCCTTTATGGCAGCAATTTGGGGCCGGCGGGTATTTTGTCTACTCGATCCTGGTGCTCTTTCATTTATTCTCTAGGTACCTTGTTTCCGTTCTCCATTTCTTCCATTCTTTTAAGCACGGTGGCGAGAACATTATCACCTCCATTGTCAGTAACATTATGAGTTTTACCTGAAGTCGAAGGGTCTGGTTGGTCGTCTTGTTCGTCCCCTCGTTGTGCTGCATGAACACTCGTACTTTCTGTGGTCATTTATGGATCTTGTTTACTGAGTACGCTGACTATAGTATCAATTAGCCATGCTTCAAGGAACTTTTTCATAGCATGTGCCATCCTTTCTCCCCTAGACGTGAAGGCTCATTTCCTATTTGGTTTTGTTGTGCTGCAGAAAGAGACATGCGACCTTTCTCTCCTAGTGGAGGCAGTGGGCATCAATTCTTTGCCCTGTGTGTCACATCCTTCATTGATGGCATTCATGAGGTTAAGGGGAACATTATCTATTACCCTCGTCCCATTTCCTTAGTTACCTGCCATGGAAATTTTTTGACGCACAATGAGCATAGATAAACCTTGTGGTTTGTCTGATTAACAAGCCACGTGAGTTGTATATCTAATGGAAACAATAAAATGGCTAAGATTATTCCCACGGATGACGCCAAACTGTTTGAACCAAAATTTTGATTTAGTTTTAAATAATTAAATTTTGCAATAGAGTAAAGTTAATCTGAACCAATATTAATATCCAAAAGATTATTTAACCGATTTTGTAGCAAAATATCACGAGTACCATTCAAATAATAATAAATGTGCGACAGTGCACAATATTCAATGATCAAAGAACAAAAAGAATAACATTCAATAGTAATATTGTTATATAATGGCATTTATGTAAATAAATACAAGCGAGATAACCGAAAAAGGATGAGATTCTTTAGTATTCCTCTTGACAATGTTAAGTGATTGATGAGCCTTTGAATATTAGGATTCTCCTTAGATCATGGGAGAAAAGCCAAATACAGATCTGAATGTATTTTGTACGTATATAATAAAGCAAGAATCTTTAGAGAATGTCAATGTCTTATTTTTTACAATGAGTGTCCAATCTCCCCTACAACTACATATTGTTCTATATATAAAGACACATGGGCCACAAAAATCCTAATAGTACGGATGGGAGGAACATCCCTTAAAATATTCTCTATAATATCTAATCTCTAAAACTAGCAGTTATTGCCCTTCTAAAAGGAGTGCTCATCCTCGTCCCTCTACCGAGTCAGCTCGACCTTGTCTTTGTCTATCGTCAGATCACTTCAACTTTGTTTTACATCGATGAAGCGTGGCGACATTCGAAATTCTTTTAATGTTGACATGACCCACACATAACTAGGATAAATTTTTAGCAAATACATATACTAGTACCAAGCATATAGAGGTAGAACGAAGACGAACACCCATAAAAGTCTTGAAATCAAAGTTAACGAACATTTAGTGAGATGAGAGATTAGTCGGTTGAGAATGGTTCAATGGCACATATGCACAAAGAATTCAATTATATGTGCTCCACTTAGCAAAACCTCTAAGATTATCGTTATTTAACTTCAACCCAACAATGATAAACCATAATTACAAGATAAGTGAGTGTTTGATCACTAATTTTCCTTTTTTTAAAATTACATTTTCGTGTAATAACTAATAATTTTACTTTATTCAAAATTGGCAAGGATTTAATTCCCAAATGGTGGAGCTAGTGATGTTAAATTAAAAGTAGATCTTGACAAATCCGTTAGTTTTCAGATTAAGGGGCAAATGTTACCTTTGTAAGGGAAAAGGGCCAAATATATCCCTTTATTTTCGGATATTGTCTACATTTAACTTTCGTTATATTATCCGACCAAAATTTATCCATACTGTAATACTATTTGGTCAAATTTATGTCTACCATCAGCAAACTTTTAAAAGTTACCCCTTGATCTGTTAAGTAATCCAAAATCTCTCAATTTCCTTTTATTTAAATTTCTTGTTATTTTTCTTGCTCCACTATTTTCAGAAAAAATTATTATTAATGTGAATACTAAAGGTACTATACTATATAAATTATTTATGGGTATTTTTAATTACCAATACACTCACTTCTCGTCTTGTGACAATGAGTTTGTATAAAATTTTAATTATTTTTTAACCATATACACACCGTAGAATTCAATGACTTTATTTATTGTTTATTATATGTAGCTAATCATCATGTATGTACATGTATATTCAAATATATTTGTTATTGACTAGTTAGTATATAGTTCGATCGACTAACTTAATAGTGCATAAGGTGTAGGCATTTAATTAAAGCGAAGTTGAATTCGACAATGTAAAGTCTACAAGGAAAGTGCAAAGTTTTTATACCTTTGGTGCAATTTATTAAAGTTGGGATGTTATAAATACTTTTGTAATTTAGACAAGCTACCTAATTTAGATTCTTCAATTTACTATATTTTGTTACTAACTGTTGTATTATTTTAATATTTCTTTCTCTTATTTTTTTTCAATTAAGAAAGTAGGTAACTACCAATTATTTTGAAAACAATGGATCGTGAAGAAGAATAAGTGACATAAGTAAAATGATTTGAGAGATTAGGTCACTTGAGAGATTGAGGGATAATTTTTGAAAGTTTGTTGATGATTGGGATAATTTGATGGATAATATAACGGTAGGGATGAATGATGATATAACATAGGTTAAATGTAGACAATATCCGAAAGGAAAGAGGGTATATTTGGCTTTTTTGCCATTTTCTATCAATGATTAATCTCTATCAACGAGCACATATTGAGGACCGAAATAAACTAGTCCCAAGATATTAAGGACCATTTTATTATTTTATCAATGAAAAAGGGCCTAAAATGCCCCTCTACTATAGGAAATAGGACATCAAAGCCCTCCGTTAAAAGTTGGTCCCTTATATGCCCTTATCGTCTAAAAATAGGCTAAAAAATACCCTTATCCACTAACGGAAGATATGTAAATCCACGTGAAATTACATTATAACATAGAAGGGCATTTTAGAACCTTTTCGGATTGTACAATGTCATATACGAGTCAATTATAGTAGTCAATTCTCAAGCACTTCACTCCATATCAGTTTACTCACACACCTATTTTAGACCAACAAACTAATTATCACATCAAGTAAGTCAATTATAGACACAAACTAATTATCACAGCAAGTAACTCAATCATAGACATAAATATTCAAATGAATAGGAATGGCTTCATTGAATCCTTGCAAAAAAAAAAATTATTACATAATAAAATACAACAATTAAGCCACAATATCACTAACATTACATATCATTTCCCGTAACAAAATATCCCAATATCACACAAAAGAAAATTCACATCATCTTTCGACATTTAGCATCACGCAAAGGTGAGTACTCTAAATCAACCACTTTCTTCATTAGAACATTTCTTTCCAATTCCAAGGATTCTATTCCTCCATGATCGACGAGCATCATAACATTCTCAAGATCGGTAACTTTCATTTGGAGTACATTTCTTTCACTTCCTTCTCCTTCTTTAAACTGCATATGAGATTTAAAATCCTTGGAGGAAGATCCTCATCTTGTCATTCTCAATAGGAACATTTTTCATCCTAAAACCAAAAAAAAAGAAAAGGAAATTACAGTCAAATCAAAATAATTAAAAGAACCCATCAACGAATTTACATACCTCATGTTTACGGCACTTGAAAAATCTTGTCCCGATATTTAAATGAGTCTACGCCATGAAATAATTAGCAACAAGTCCACAACGACACCTCCTAATCGACCCATTTAAGCTACTCGAACTTTGCGGCATTGTTTTAGAGAAATCTCCAAAAAAAACCGATAAAGATGAAAAACAATTAAACCTAAACTAGAACTCAACTCGAAATCGACAAGGTGACCTAATTAGTAGGAGAAATACGACATCAATGAAGAGTCTAAAATAGGTGTGAGAAAATTGATATGGAATGAAGTGCTTGAGAATTGACTACTATAACTGACTCGTATATGACCTTGTACAATCCGAAAATGGTCTAAAATGCCCTTCTACTTTTTAATGTAATTCCACGCGCATATACATATCTTTCTAGTGTACATGTCATTTTTGAGCTCATTTTTAGACAACAAGGACATATAAGGGACTAACTTTTAACGGAAGGCTTTGATATCTTATTTCCTATAATAGGGAGACATTTTAGGCTCTTTTATGAATAACTTTACATTTCACCTACCCCTCCCCTTTTCCTAAAAATAAAAAAGGTATAAAAAATTAAAACGACGTCGTTGGCCCCGTTGCACCTTATTACCACAGAAACGCCATTCTGGTTGCCTCTCGAGAGGAAGTTCCAATTGAAGAACCCTAAACTTTTCCCAAAACCCCCGTAAAGAAGCACCAAAGAGATAGGAAAAATCGATCTGGAGCTCCAACAAAATGTATTATCGAGGGTAATCATCCAAGTTCTTCTTTAATCCCAAAATTGATATTTATTTATATTTATTTAGAAAATCTCACCCTTTTTTTTATTTTATAATATTCCTTTTTTTGTTATTGGAGTCGGTATGATTTTTTTGGAATTTATTCATAGCTTGTTTTTATTGTGCTTTTTGATTGTTTTTCTTAGCGGGTCAAAAGGGTAGGATTTATTCTTGATACATTGATGCAAATGGAGGGAAATCATGCTTAATTATTGTCTTTTATTATGATTTTTGATTGTTTTCACTTGTATTTTAGTTTTTATGAGATACCCACCAAGAAATTTGCTTGTTTTTTTGTTGCTGTTGTAATTTACACTTATATAGTTGACCAAATAAGTGAAATTGATGCTTTAAATAGGGTAAATACGGGATATCAACTTTATGAGTTTGAGATGCTGCTGAAAAATATTGAGTTAGTTATAAGTGTGAACTAATGAACTAGCCCTTTTATTGGTTATTGGGACATTAACAACTTACTAATAAGAGTTTCCTGTGATCTATGAACGGTAGGATGAAAGCGAGTCACTATGCTAATTCCTCATCCACAAATCAGCGTTTCCCGTAGGTTCTTTTCTCAAAGAATGAAGAATTGGAGTAGGGATAGAGTTATTGGGTTTGAAATATTGTACGTATTGAGTAGATTTTGACATATACACAGGGTATGAGCCAAAGCTAGTGAACTCAGTCAAACCTGTAGTTTATACCGTACATCCCCGTTACAAAAAGGGAAGCCCGGTGCACTAAGCTCCCACTATGAGGCCGGACCACAAGGATCCTAAGTTGCTCGGACTCGGGTTAGGTGTCCGATACGGGTGCAGTTCTAGAGTTCAGATCCTTCATTATCTAAATTTTAAGATTCGGGGATATGGATCCTGATACGGATTCGGGTACGGAGATTCAACTAAAAATAATTTAAATATCCAGAAATAGTGTTATAAAAATATGTATAACTTTTATGAGAAATTATGTGAAAAACTTATAAGGTATTCTAAGAAGGAGAAAGTTGATCAATAGGTGAATCCAATAAGCAGATAAAAGGAATTGTACGAACATAAAAAATTCTATATTCAAGGTATTCCATTTTCTCTAATTTCACCCTAGCTTTTATTTTGATTTCATAAATCATAGTATTTGTCCCGAATTTCTATGTCGATTTTGGTCAAAGTGCCCAAAATCGGTTGACCAAATCCGGTACGGATCCCACACCCACACCTACATCGTGTCGACACGAGTATAACATTGAAAGTGAAGAGTCCAGGCAACTTAGCAAGGGTCTATGATGTGCAGGAATTTCTACAATAGCCCCCCCCCCCACCACACACACACACCCGCTATTACAAAAAAAGAAAAAAGAAATTTTTATATGCTGTTGGATGTGATAGGAAGTGTGCGTTTTTGCGAGATATGAGTCCAACACATAAGTAGATAGAGTGGTAACTAGATGCATATAGCCATGTACAATATCATAGTGGGTGATAGGGTCTTGGATTTTGCTATCTCTTAGGTGAAGACAAAGCAATATAATCTTCTAAATTTTGTTTGACTCTGTTCTTTGATCTATCTGCTCCGTTCATTAGTCTATCTTCTTTTTGTCAAATGGGATAGGATAATACCTATTTTATTGATTTTGAGTTGGATACTGACAAAAAAGTTTGCTTTCATTTTGATTTAATGAAGAAACTACGTTGACGGTGGTGATGCTCGTGAAATGGGCTTCAAAAGGCAACGCATAATGGATCAAGGTTCCTCCTATTATGCTACTCCTCCGGGTTCAAGTTATTTGTACAATCCTCCTCCTCCTCCTCCACCTCCCCCTGCATACTCTTACACTGGCCAGCCTCCACCTTTCCCTGTTGTTCGACTCCGTGGCCTACCCTTTGATTGCTCAGAGACTGAGATTGCTGATTTCTTGCATGGTTTGGATGTAATTGATGTGCTTTTTGTCCACAAAGGTGGCAGATTTACAGGGGAAGCATTCTGTGTTCTGGGATACCCTCTTCAAGTTGATTTTGCTCTTCAGAGAAACAGGCAGAATATTGGAAGAAGATATGTTGAGGTTTTCAGAAGCAAGAAGGAGGAATACTATAAGGCTATAGCCAATGAAGTTTTTGATTCTCGTGGCGATTCAGTTCCGAGGGCTAGATCCACTGATGAAAGGAAAGACTTAGCAGAACACACTGGTGTATTATGGTTGAGGGGATTGCCATTCTCAGCTAGCAAGGAAGATATTATTGAATTCTTTAATGATTTTGAACTTGCGCAAAAATCAATCCACATAACAGCTACTTTTGAGGGTAGACCTACCGGTGAAGCATATGTTGAATTTGCTAGTGCAGATGATTCAAAAGCTGCCATGGCCAAGGATAGGATGACAATAGGGAACCGCTACATAGAGCTCTTCCCTTCATCACCTGAGGAGTTGGAGGAAGCACTTTCAAGGTGCAGGTGGGTACTAAAATCTTTTTCACTTTCAATCAGTATTTAATATGTTTTCTCCTGTCTGATCTGGTGATATCGCGTCTATTACCTAAAATTGTTGGTTTGATAGCGAGATTCCTCTTCCTTGCTCTCTTTCTTTCTCCCTATCCCCATTTTGTTAGTTACAAGTAGATCAGATCCTTTGTTCTACGATGTAATTTTGTGAGTAGGTCATTTCAGTGGGGAACCAAAACTCCACATCCTGTTACTTTATATCTCACTGTGTCAATTATGTTTTTTACCGTTGAGATGAAATGGTAATCGCATTTTTACACTTTTCGACGTGTGTTTTATTTAAACTTTGTCAGATGTCAAGGAAGTACATCAGGGGCATGTTTCTTGAAAACTTACAGTAAAGTAAGCCAATAGGAAAACTTTCTTGTACATCTTTGTTTGAATGAAAGTGAACGTTAAATAGGAACACGATCTTCCTTCAAATTCTTGCAATTTTCGTATGACTACTTTTGGTGTAAAGTCATTTTTGGTGGGAAATTGAACATGTTTTCCAGAGTTCTTTAACTTACTAGAAAGCAGAAACGTGACAAGGAAGTTAGGTGTTTGATATTTCCTTATCAAATGGTGCCAAGTTCCATTGTTTTAATTGTTTTATTTGGAATTTTATTTTTAAAATGGACAAATGGTTTGAGAAATGCATGAGGATGCCTGAAAAATGCATTTGCATCCAGTAATCCATTTTATACTGCACTGTTTTTCTTTTTGGTTCTGTTAAAAAGATTGACATCTTTCAATTAATCTCATTAGAAACTCTTTCAAGTAACCTGCACATCTTGCCCTTGATGATGTACTTAAATGAATGACCTGGCATATGGAAGATCACAAAATTCTAATGATACATTAAGTATGTTCGATGTATGTAGCTTATTTGTTGAATTTTTTTTCTTTATTTCAATTTTTTTTCCTTATTTCAATTTTTTATAGTTATAATAAATATATTTGGAGAAGACATCTTGGAAGTTTGTGTCTTAGTTGAGGACTAAGTAAATGAGGCAAATAAGTTTAAGGAACTGGTCAATGGCATCCTCAACACTGGGACAGTCAAGTAACTGATTGCAGTTATCTGTGGACTATATGCTGAGATAAAACTTTTCATAGGCGGTGCCCACCTTTTGTTTCTCATCATTGAATAATGTGGACCTACTGCAACATTTTATGGAGACTATACTGATATGCCTTATTTTCTCTCAGTCAGTGATTTTAAAAGCGGAAAGCGCAAAAGAGTGATGTCCATAGGGCTTGAAGCGAAAAGCGAGCAGTGAAACATCTTTAAAATGAAGTCACAATTTATGGATTAAAGAATCTATATATTTATATAAAGCCGGGCACAAAAGAAGTGACGTGGTACCCTTCTTTAGCCAGCTTTACAATTTATCTTTTTTCTCAGTTACTTGAGATTTTTCTCACATTTTCGGCCAAAATATTCCACGAAAATAAATGTAACCTATTTATCATTCACTGTTATTGCTATCCCATTATTTCTTCCGTTATTATTGTGTCAGTTCTTCTTCGTAACTTCCCCTCACATCTCTCTAATTTTACGTTTTGTTTTTTGATAACGGACAATTGTAATCAATCATTAATGTCTTGAAACTTTCTGGTCTCATATAAGTGGCATAATCCAACACACCAAGATCCAAATTCTAACACGTGATTTTGCTCCCTCAAATTTTAGAGATTATCACTTCCATTTGTCGATTTATTTACTAGAGGATTTGAAGGTTTTAAATTTCTTAGAATGATTTTATGCGTATGAAGGTCACTGTATGTTGTTAGTAATTTATGTTTATTTAGCTAGGTTGTGTGAATTTCAACTATCCCGATGAGGTTCTAATGGGAAATAGGGTCGTTCCATTGGTGGTGTTGATCGGTTGAAGATGAAAGGAAGTAGAAGAGAAAGATTGACTCTGGAGAAAAATTGGTATAAACATCTTTAATATATAGTTCCACAAATCACAATGGATGTGATCTTGAGGAGATAAATTAGGAATTCGGGGCTGCATATTCAATGGTGAATTTGCCGACAAAAACAAAGAAAAAAGGATGGAAAGCGTAGAAAAATGAGGTGGGATATTCATTTTCACCGCCATGCAAAGGGCAACAAATAAGAAGATAATTAGAGACTAAATATTAGTTTATAGTTCTTAGAAAAAGAATGTTACATTATACTACTAATTAGAGACGATTATGAGATGAATGAACCCCCAAAAAATGAAAGTTCAATCTACCAATATAAATATTTAACCTGAAATAGTTTTGCACATATTCTTTACGTCATAGAATTTTATATAAAATGTTAAAAGAATCGTAGTAAAATCTTGAAAAAATTCTTGATATTAGTAAATAGTGGTCTTCTTTATATAAATTAATATTAATATTTAATTATATTTTTAAGACCGCACGAAGCGCGATAAATACACTAGTACAATATATATACCGTATAAAATTTTGTTGCTATCTATCATCTTGTTAATGGTAAAATGAGAACTTTAGAGGTTTTCTTGGATGATGGTAGCGTCCCCCCAGCTTTTGTGCACCTCAACTTTCGGACCAAGTATCTGCTACCTTCCATTAACTCAGGTACCGAGTAACCCTGTCCACCAAAGCTTGATAAATTGCCCCCAAACTCCAGTAGGTCCCATGTGTTTTTCCTTGTGAGCTGAGCTCACCACTAGAACAACTCTCTCGTGTCGGCGATAATCTTCAACAACTTGTATAACTTTATTTAATTTTTAGTATGTGCATGGCGTTCTAGACTTGATGTCATATTAGTGGTCCTGACATGTGACTGCAACATTGTGTTGATATGGAGGATTCTGGTTGATGCTTAAACCTCATAAGTTCAAGAATTGATCCTGTAGTGGTGAATGGTCGAGCTAATTATTGATATGATATTCAACCCTCCTTTCATCAGCAACTTTGAAGCTAATTTTTAAGTAATGTACTCACTAGCTTGTTATTTGTCACTATACTCCCGCTTCAAAGGATAATTGCTTTTAACACCAACTTTTCATTAGCCATTTTTGCCGATGATTATTTCTATGTAGTCTTTGTTATCCTTTGCTAAACTCCAAAGACTTTTGGACAGTAATTTTTCATCGCATAAGAGAGATTCCTCACCTCCAGTGTGGCTTCCTTTTTCTAATTGACGTACTCGCCTAATCCCCTTTCTATTTTAATTGACACTCTGTTTCCCATCTTATCAACTAATGTTTGGGTTCATTCCTCCATTCTCAAGAAATTTACTATATATTTGCAAGTCATTTTCCACGTTAGATGAAATGGGGAAAGCAAACACAATGAGACGGCAAACACAAAATTCAGTAATTTGAGAATTCATTGAAAATATGGCGAATGCCAATTTATTTTATGTGTTATTCACACAGTTACATTATGTCCGTTGTTTGACACGAGCCTCTTAAGTTCCGTTAAAGATTAAGGGATAGTTTTTAGATTTAGAGATTTAGCTAGTTAATAGTGCGATGAAACATGTCCAAATGGAGTATAGTGGATATAGAGGATTCGTAAAGCTGACCTCAACTAGTTTAGGGTGGCATTACTGCCGTTATTGTTGTTGAACAACGCCCCACCCGTCACAGGGGCCAATAGTGGCTATTCCCGACTTGCCATCGGTTACTCGAACTCCTAACCTCATGAGGTAGAGGACCCTTGGAAGTAGGTTATCTCTCTCTTGTCTTGGTGCCGATTTATTCTCCTTTTTATTTTTGAATTATTTTAATTTTTTGTTTCAACTATCTTTGGGTGGACAAGCGAGAGATTTACAAAATTATATGTGGCATACTATTCTAGTTTATGCTTCTGATAGGGGTTGTCTTCAAGCCGTCCCTTTCCGGGTGTGCTGGTGATGTATGCTTTATGCAGACCATTTTTGAAGCTTTGTTTTAGTCTCAGTGTACATATTCGAGTTGGTGTATATCATCTTGGTCTTGGTCAAAACCTTCTATTCCAATGCTTAAAATAGTTGATAGTTTGTTTATTATTGATAAATTTCCCTTGTGAAAGAGGATTAATTATGTTGATTTGTTGTTTTATCATGTCAACATATACACGTCTTCTATGATCTTGTTAGTAGTTTGCTTTCCCTGACAATATCACATCTTGCATTGTAAATTTTAAGGGAGAAAAACACCAGAAGTGAAAAATATGCCAAAGAGCAAGATATCTCTCAATCTGATTGATGCAAATAGGGGTTTCGGTAAACTTGGTAGACGGTAGCCATCGCCTATTATGCTAGTGAGACTGTATAATCTTCCTAGAGCGAATATATCTCTTAACCTACTGCATTGCAACAGTGAATACATTTCTATTTGTGATGTGATGGCTACGACTTCAGAGGTCATTTTTCTAGCATGCTTCATCTTCCTTTAAGCAAGGATCTAGGTATTTAAGATATAGCACATGATATCTTTGCTTCATAGGAGCTGGCTTTCGGAAAATGGATAACCAAGGAGCTAATGTTTGGTTAACGTTATTAAACAGGTAATGCAGGACTTTATACGTCATATCAGACGACGTATAAAAAATACAGATCATTATACCATGATTGTTTTTGCTTATAGATGTAACCTACCGACACCTTTCCCTTGAGGCATTATCTGTGTGTTGTTTTGTTGCGTATCAGAATCGATAACTGATTTATTTAAACAAAAAGGCGTCAGGAATGATAACTGACTCTAGAGGCACGAAGCTTACAAGTTCTCAGTTATAGAGATTAGAAATGACTAAGCCAACCCTTCAACTTTCCTAGAGGCTAGAGCTTGCCTTTATTGTACCTAACCTTCGATACACATTCATTATATGTTCAAGCATATATCAGGTTGGCGGTTGCATCCCGTTCTGAATTTGTTGTCTTAGTGGTTTTGCTGATGTAGTGCCATTTGAAGTGAAAGAGAATAACCTCTACTACTAACACGAAAAATATTTGATATGATCTTGTATATCAGGGTACTGGAGAAACCACTGGATGGGAAGGAAATGAATGAAGACACTTGTATTTTGCGAATGAGGGGTTTGCCATTTTCTGCTGGGAAGGATGATATCATGGATTTCTTCAAAGACTTTGAGTTGTCGGAGGATGCAATTCATGTCACATTTCTTCCAGATGGAAGGCCAACTGGAGAAGCTTTCGTAGAGTTTGCAAGCAATGATGATGCCAAAGCTGCACTGGCGAAGGATAGGATGACTCTTGGAAGTCGTTACGTTGAGCTTTTCCCATCCTCGACCGAAGATATGAATTACGCTATATCAAGGGGCCGGTGATAAATTTTAGTTTTCATTAGTTAATAATCTTAATGTTGTAACTTGGCAATTTGGTGATAGTATTATGCGAGGTGACTTTATTTTGCAGTAGAGGAGATGGAAAGGATTTTTGGAAGGTGAAGCATATGGTATACTTCTGCATTCATATGCATGTTTTGAGTTTCTTTAGTTTACTGTGTCTTACTATTTCTACTTGAAAATCCGATTTTTTCATGATTATCTTTTAGTTATTTTGGTAAGTTTACTTTAGGTCATATGTTTTTAAGAGATTTTTTGTCCAGACAGAGCTTTATATGTCAGTAAATGTTATGTTTGATTTAATATTGGTCTGACACGAGCTTAAATTGTGCGATTTGATCAGTGAGATTCATGTCGCTGGTTTCAACTTGCTTTCGTGGGAGAATGTTGCATACTTGCATGAAAATCATGGTTATAGTTCCACCATAACCTCAAGATTTTAGCATCTTAAGCTTATGGCTTAAGTGGTAAAGTTGTTGCCATGTGATTAAGAGGTCATGAGTTCGAGCCGTGAAATAACCTCTTGCGGACATGTAGGGTAAAGTGATGTGCAATAGACCTTTGTGGTCCGAACTTTTCCTGAACCTTGCACATAACGAGAGTTCGGTGCACTGTGCTGCTCTGTTAAGCTTATGGTGTCTCTATTTCTGCTTGAAATATTGTTAAGAAAAAGGACTAGGATGTTACTACTTACATGGAGGAACAAAAATACTAGCTTTTAGGGCATTTCGAGCCATTATCCTATTTTTGGTTCCCAAAATGGGAATTTTTTCATTTTGGGGACAATATTATTCCAATCATTTTCCTATTTTTCCCCCAAAGAGAATATTCTTTTTATATTCTTCTCTCTTTTATATTATATTATTATTTTAATTTATTTTTTAATTTTCATTAAACAAATTATATCTTTTATTTTCATTATTTTGTAATCTCCATTAAAACAATTCCATAAAATTTTAAATAATATAATTTATAAGCAATTATTATAGATTAACTAATAAATTCAAATAAAAGTGAAATCATTGCGATACAAGACAATCCAATTAGAAAATAATCAGATGGTTGAGGCCATAAATAATGCAACCGAGGCAAAAATAGAAGTTTTGACTATTCAAAAAGAAAAACTAACTTTAAAAGAATAATAAAGTTTTAATGATGGATGTTGATTATATTGTCGATCCGACTCGTCGTGAATTTATACGACAAGAACAACAACGAATAATGTATAAAAGAAGTCAACAATATCCACAATCACAATCACAACAATCCTCGTCCCCATTCACCCAATACTATATGATGATTTTGGTATATTTGAAAATGACATATCTCCCTACTAAGTTCTTATGCTGTTTATCGTAGTTTCAGTATTTATGTATTTTCAATTTTCATGTAATTCCAATTTTAATGTTTCTTCAATTTTTAATTTTCAATTTTCAACATCTAATATTTTATATTCGCATTTTCAATTTTAGCAACATCTAATATTTTACATTTGCACCATTTATTTTTTGAGATGATTATATATTTTTTTCACAATTATAACTTATAGTAAAATTAACTTACAATTTTACATAAAAATAATAAAGGCATGAAAATTAATTTATCAAAATTATATGCCAAAGAAAGATGTAAAATTAATATTATAAAAATATTACATAAACATAATTAGGTATATATAAAGACATAAATTAAAAGAGTTAAATAATAAATATGTATAAATAGTAATGGGGTAGATGAATAATGTACCCACATATTTGGGGGAACACTATTCATCCCCCATTTTGAGGATAAAAACTGGAGATAGTTGGAGCTTCATTATGGCAAAGATTGCCCCCATTATGGGAAAATGGGAGAAGGTCGGAGATGACCTTAGAAGATATTGACTATCGTTACTTTTTTATTTAGCAATATAATTTTATAAGTGGAGTTTAAAAAGGATAGTGAATACGTAATCTATTCCATAACCTTGTGCAGGTAGGATGGATGCTTTCCGATAGAACAAGCCGTTATAAACATGCACCCATAGATACCTAGCTAAAGGGGTCAAATAAGCTAAATAATACCATCTAAGTAGAATAAGGTGATCATATTCTTTTGAAGACTATGTTAACAAACAAATCAACAGTATACATGTTCGTTTCTATGTTTTTTTTTTTTTTTTTTTGGTTAGAGCAACGTCTGTTATGAAAATAAATTCCAACAAAAATTTGTAAAATAAAATGTCCTTTAGTAAAGGATCATTTGACAATTCATTCTTTTTATATAATAGTAATGTCTAGACTAACCAGCGCACACTTGTAACTATTAATATATTTCGAATAATTGTTGGCATCAAGGTTAGAAATATTTTTTGTCTCGACTGAAATTTGAATCATTCTATCACAATTTTTATGTTTTCAATTTTCATAGCCATTCCATGACATCATTGGATGCTATTTAGCAATTCATTTTTAAAAAACAGTTAAATGTATATAGAATTCTCTGAGTAACATAAAGACAATGAAATCTAAACATCTGCAGCTTGTGCTTATGTCCAGTGTCCAGTGGAAAAAACAAAAACATGAGACATAGAATTGGGTATCAATTTAATTAAACTTAGTATTCCAAAGTTCAAAGAATTCAGTGAAATGCACGTGTGGATACATGAATACTAAGATTAGCCTGACATTAAGGGGGTATCCTAAGTTCAATGTGTCCTTCTACAGATTAAATTATTTAAATAGTTGCTGACTAATTGGAGTTTTTAATTAATTACTAGTAGGTTTTTAATTTTAAATAATGCCCTCAATATTTCACCGACAAAGATAGTTACTGCCACTTTGGCGACTTGCATGATATTTTTTCTTGTTTATTTAATATAAATTTCTGTCTTTTTGTGTTTAATTTCTATGACTTATATTATTATTGTATCGAACAAATTGCTAGCAGTTGTCCTTCAGAAAATTGGACACACTTGTCAGTAACCTTATCAATATCATAGGGACTTTAGAATATATATATATATATATAAAATAAAATTCAAATGTTGGTGAGGCAATGGTCGAATATAACCCAACACCCTTCTTATTTTCACTTATTGGTGAGGCAATGGTCGAATATAACCCAACACCCTTCTTATTTTCACTTATATTTTGATTCACTGTGGATTAAAATGGATAATTGTTAGTAAGTACCCGAGTAAGTTTAAAATTTTGGCTAAGGTATGCACTAGGGATCCCTAAAAAAGGTAGAGAAGGCAAATGGTAAAAACTTATCCGCTCCGGCTATTTTCATCAAGCCAATAAATGTATATATATCACACATGCGTTTTATATCTTCTCACAAATATATATATTCCAAAAAATATAAACACTCACAAAATGACATCAGTAAGGGGAAGGATGGGGGGGAGGGTGAGGACCCATGTAGATTGTCATCGATGTCTACCATTGTATCAATATTACAAACATTAATTTTCCTTTCAAAAATCGTTCTTAAAATGTCTGTCCACACTGTATCATTTGCAAACACCGGAGTAACTGTTACAAATTGCGTCTGTGTCAAAAACTTCCTTCTTAGCTCCTCCCTTTGCGAGGAGGTCCTCCACTTAATTCTACTCCCTATTATGGCCTATGCTTGGGTTCCTCAACTGTTCCATTAAATACCTACATTCAACAATTATGGAATTGTGAATTAAGTTACCATACTTTAACATTTTGAGCACCACTTCAGACTTGGTGTCAATCACACTAGGTGACAGGCCTTGATCGAAAGCTATTTTTAGCCTCATCAATAGGGCTTGAAGTTCTGCCCTAAGACAATCAATGTTTGAGAGCCCCATGTCACGTATGTATATGTGGCTGCCCAACTTATGTATCCATAAGTTTAACTTAAATACACAATAATAATAACAACAATTTTGTAAAATCTCACTAATAAAGTTTGGGGAGAGTAGTGTATACGCAGACCTTATCCCTTTCCCGCATGAATAGAGAGGTTGTTTCCAAAAGATCCTCGGCTCAAGAAAACTACACATAAATTATAGGAAAAATAGGAAAAAACATTAAATTCAGAAAAAAGATGCAAATAAAAAATGATAGGTAGTAAATAGGTCATGCATCGAAAAGCGTAATAGTAAGACACAATACTGCCAATAGCTATCTTAGACAAAAATACTACCAGACTAGTCTTATAAAGGTACGAAGTAAGGCAAGACTCAACTACCTCCTAAGCTACAACCATAATTAGGGGTGTTCATGGTTCGGTTTGGATTGATTTTCTCATAAAAAGAAACCAAACCAAGTAAGTCGATTTTCAAATATTAGAACCAAACCAATTAAATCAGTTTTTTCTCGTATCGGTTTATGTCGGGTTTTGGATTTTTTCTTAGTTATTTATCAATTTTTTCTTAAATATCAGCATACACTACCAAACACATATTTCGGCTACCACATTTTCAATGTAACACTATCAAATCAATTGCCCTTTGAGAAATCTATTATTTACCAAGATATATAATGATAATTGAATTAAATAATGATGAATAATTTAAGGACTCAATTAAAAATATATTATTTTTAATACTAAATGGATTCTTACACTTAACAAAAGAAAAGTACCAATCAAATTAGAAAGTAAAGGTAAAGAACTATACTAAAAGTTCAAACTATTACATTTACAATATATATATATATATATATATATATATATATATATATATATATATATATATTAGAAAGTAAAGGTAAAGAACTATACTAAAAGTGTAAACTATGTACATTTACAATATATATATATATATATATATATATATATATATATATATATATATATATATATATATATATGTGTGTGTGTGTGTGTGTGTGTGTGTGTGTGTGTGTGTGTGTGTATAATAATAAATTTAAAATAGCTACTCCAATAGTCGGTTAGGTTCGATCGCTTTTTTTTTATTTTGGTTTTTTTTTATTAAAACCATAACCAAACCAAATTTGATCGATTTTTAAAATTCAAAATCAAAACCAAACCAAACCAAATCAAAAAGTATCGATTTTGTTGATCGGTCTAGTTTGGTTTTCGGTTTGGTTCGATTTTTTAGGTTTTTATGAACACCCCCTAACCATAATACTTGACCTCCATATTTTTCTATCAAGTGTCATGTCCTTGGAAATCTGAAGTCTTGCTATATCCTGCATGATCACCTCTCCTCAATACTTCTTAGGCCGATCTCTACATCTTCTTATGCCCTCCACAACCAGCTGCTCACACCTCCTTACCGAGGCTCTGAGCTTCTCCTTTGAACATGCCCGAACCATCTGAGCCTCGCTTCCCGCATCCTGTCATCAATTGGAGCCACGTATACCTACTCCCTTATATCATCATTCCTAATCTTATGCATCCAAATGTACCGCACATCCACCTCAACATCCTCATTTATGCTACTTTCATCTTCTGGATATGTGAGTTCTTAGCATGCCAACACTCGGCCCCATACATCATGTCCGGTCTAATCACCGCTTTATAGAACTTACCTTTGAGTATCGGTGGGACTCTCTTGTCACATAAGACTTGAGATGCTAACTTAAACACACAATTAGAACAAAAGAATTTTTACTCTATCAAGTCATCTAAAATATAGTTATAATTAGATGACTAAAAAAAGGGGGAAACAGTCTCATAACATGCTAAATTACTATATTGATAATGAAAAAGGTTTTTAATCTTTCTTTTTAACCTCAAAATCAGAAAGAGAATGTAAAAGCAGTTGGTCATGGGATCTTGGGCATTAATTGTGGACTTCAATATGCACTGTTTTAGAGAAGCAATTAGACTAACAAGGAAGAAATAAACTAATGTAAAATTAATTAAATTCGCACTTACTCCTAGTTTGAGCTAATCAATGTCTTTTAATTACATGTCTGGCGTTTATCTTGTTAATTTCTTTCTTTATTTTTAATTTTGAGTCAAATACATTTAATATGACTTGACCAGCATAATAAATTTTTATTCTTGTTTTTTGCACTATAATTGATTAGCTTAGATTGGAGTAGA
The DNA here is from genome assembly GCA_032618575.1 of Nicotiana noctiflora. Lineage (NCBI taxonomy): Eukaryota > Viridiplantae > Streptophyta > Magnoliopsida > Solanales > Solanaceae > Nicotiana > Nicotiana noctiflora. The sequence continues at coordinate 288,839 of JASVEL010006531.1, read as the reverse complement.
CTAAAATTTGAATAATAGTTCCTTTTTTCTATTTTTTTAAAGCTTGGGATTCTTAGTTACTAAGTGAATAGATAAAGGGAAAGAAAAAGGGTGTCTCCAATTTGAAATTTGCTTAATTTAAGGTTTCTTAACCATCAACCACCACCATGGGCAACGGGCAGGCTTCCCGAATTAATTAGAAAATAATTATATATTTTTTATTAAAACAAATAATTCATTTGAATATTATTTGATAAATACTTTATCAATATTTCAAATACTTAAGTTTATATCTGCAATTTATAGTGAAATTAATAGTACGGTCAAATATAACAATTATTCTCAATAATAATACTTCACTATAACAGTCAAGTTTTATTAAAACAATACTTTACTATAACAACAAAAAAAATATTAAAACAAATGACTCCTATAGAAAAGTTTGCATGTCTAAATACTTAAATCAAACGGGCCATAAGGTTTCTTGACCATCAATCACCACTTTGGGCAACGGGCAGGCAGCCCGAATCTTTCCTCAATCAATATATAAAACCCTAATCAAAATCGCATATTAGTATAAATAAATTAAATTCCCTTTTTCTCACATCTCTCTCATTCTCCATCTCTTCATTATTAGGGTTTTTTTCTTTCTCTTGCAACTCAATTATTATAGCATTATTCTTCTTTCTACTAAGCTTGTGGTTTTTTATTTTAATTTTATTTATATTTATTTCCCTTTTCAATTAATATTTAGATATTATATATACAATGAATTTGATATATATATCTCATATACACAAGTAGTGCATAGTGTCCTTTTTTGTTGTTCTTTCCTTTTCTTGAGTACTTGGTGTTCCTAAAAAAGATTGTTTCCTTCTAAAGAGGTATCCACTAGTCTTTTCTTTACTTTTTCAGTCAAAAATTTTATGGGCGTCTTTATAAAGTAGCCTTCTCATTTTTTCTAGAAATATATAGTAGCTTAGTTAGTGGTGGTAGTTGTTGTGTGGTCTAGCTAAAGCACTAGTAGTCTAGTACTTAGTACTTTCCTTTGCCAAAGTCTAGGGCAAATTCAAATAATCTACTTGTATATTTCGCTTCGAATTTCCTTCTCATCTTTACGTATTTATTGGAAATTAATCTTAGTTTATTATTGTTTATTTCACTTCTCCGACATCTTGTTCAGTTTTCGTCAAATCTTTTTCTCATCTACTCCAGGATTATCATTTTCATACAAATTTATCAAGAGTTTGAGTTATTTTCTCACACCCTTTAATGGGTCCTTCTAGTAAAAAGAGAAGAACAAGAAGTAGTACAAGAAATTCAAGAACAAGTAGTACTTTACTAACGAAGCAACAAGAGAAGATGAAGAAGCAGCCGTTGAAGAAAAATGAAGAAGAAAAATCACCTATTATTTCTCCTTGCAAATCTCCATGTAAACAAGATTTATTGAAGAGAAATAATAATGAAATGGAATTGGAAAATATTTGTTCAACTCCAAAAGCTGAGAGGTTTAAAATTCCAGAAATAAAGACTTGTCCTCCTGCACCAAAGAAGAGAAGAATAGTTTCATCTTCAACTTCAACTAGTTGTCATTCTTTGAGAAGAAATCCAGTTACTTTCTTTGCTCCACCAGATTTAGACCTCTTCTTCTTTTTAGCCCTTGGTAATATTCAAGTTTGAAATAAAAAAAGTTTGTGTATTCATACTTCTATGAAAAAGATATCAACTTAGTTGATTTCTTTAGTAAAGTCATCAACTAGCTTTTTGGATTGTTTAATTTTTATTTTCCTTTTTGGTTTTCGGCTATCTACTTCACACCTCCTTGTGGTATGGATCTTTTCTGTATTGCGTGAACATAAGATACTTCATGCGTAGCCTTTTTATTGGTTTTTATGGTCTTAAGATAGATTCATGTGATTCGGTCATTTTCCAAACCCTGCGAATTTGAACATTTCTAGGGTTGTACTAATATGGTGAGGTTTTGAGCTTTTGAGTGACTCTAGATATAGCACTAGGTTTTTTATTTTAACCCTTGTGCTAATTTAGTTTTTGGTTTTTTTTTTTGTTATTCCTTTTGTGTAAGGTATGCTAATGAATAGTCAAATATAGTTATGGTTGTACTACCTTTGCTGCTGTCTTTGTTCTTAGAATTGTATTGTTGATGACTTTTTTTTGGTGTTTGAAACAGTGTAATTGGATTTCTCTGTCTATATATGAATCTTATTCTAGCATCCACTTTTTGTTGAAAAAGTCAACCAAGAAAATGAAGCTTTACCCTTGACATTTTTGTAATGCAAATAGTTGTGCTAAAAATAATGATAAAATTCAGGTTTTACAATGCTAAAAAGGTATGTTACATGTTGCAGTAGATTTAAATACACTGGTAGTATAAAAGTCCTACATATTATTAGTAATATATAAGTTAAATTCGATGATAAAAGTTGTATTCGAAATCCACTAGCTCTACTATTTCAAATTATGATAAAAGTTGTATTCGAAATCCACTAGCTCGACTATTTCAAATTATGTCGCGTATGACTCATTATTAGGATTTTTTTTTGTTTTTAGGTCTTGAACCCGAGATCTTTAATAATAGTGTGTTACTTTATCTATACAACCAAACATTAATTGAGCTTTCAAGAAGTACAAATATTTTCTTCTGGATTCAGCCCACAAAACAAAGGAGATGGGTTTTTCAAGAAGTACAAATATTTTCTTCTGGATTCAGCCCACAAAACAAAGGAGATGGGTTGGGGTAGGACAGGAAACATAAAAGAAGAATATCACAGGTGTATGCTGCAGCAAGGTGAAATCTCTGTCAAAAAGTCACTATTTCTTCTGCAAATTTCATTTTTTTGTAATTTACTCCTCAAAGATCCACTGTATTTTATGACATAATATGCCAGATTTTTAGTAGTCAGCTTCAATTAATTACTCCATCCGTCTCAAACTCTCAATTTATATGATATTCTTTTAATCAGTTCCGAAAAGCATATAAGATATTTTTATACTTAGTAATAATTCAATTTTAAAAGGTCCATTTTGCCCCTAATAGGTTGATTTATAATCATATAAATATCTGTGACTTATTTTAGACTACAAATATTAAACGTCTTTCTTTCTTTCTTAAATTTTATGTCCAATTAAATACCGTTACATAAATTGGGACAAAGAGAGTAGTAATTATCATACAACTCGATTAAGGTATTAGTTCCGGTAGGAGGTTGCAAAGATTTAAGAGTTTACTCGTCCCAAATTGATATTTATTTTACATATTTTTGGGTGGTTATTTGCTTCAAAAGTTACTATGTACTTTATGAATACGAAATAATATATATAAATTATGGGCCAATCATAGCAAGTCGTAATAATCCAAGAATCAAGTATGAGAGATAATAGTAAGCAATCCCCATTAGGGTGAGAAAGGTTGATGATTTTTGTTGATGATAATGGTATGGTCTGCCTCTCCATGAAGAGGTTTAGAGTCTTACAATCATGTTGTATTCCTTTGTAAGGTTGCATTTTTCTCGTCTGTTGTTCTCTCTCTCTCTCTCTCTCTCTCTTTCTCTCTCTCTCTCTCTCTCTTTTGGAGAGTCTCCATGGGGAAGGAGGGCCCCTTTCTGAGGCTTCCTTTCTTGATATTTATAGTTATGAGATGCATGAGCTGTCATTTGGTGGTTGGGACCACATTGAGGTGTTATCTTTGAGATAGCGGATGGGCCGTATCCTTATTAATCATCTTAGGCGTTCATTAAGTGTCATTAATTATGAGCGGTCGTGCCACTTATTAATCTTGAATTAACCGAAAAAAGTGATTAACTCCGTCGGTTATTTATAGGGTCGGATTCTGACCTATATAGTTAGTCCCTCCGCTTATCGACGTTGTTCCTTGCACGAGCTCAATGAGCGGATTTAGTCGATGGCGATCTAAAAGACTTTGAATAATGATTGGATGACCGTCGCTCTGGTCGAGATCGTGCTCTTTCGTGGCGGCGGTCCAAATTTTGCAAAGTTTTCTGATATCACTTCTTTATATTATCAAGTCATTGGGTGATCGAGGTAGGGTATTTCCCGTCGTGAGGGCACATGATGCCGTTAATGCAATTCGGGCGAGGTCGAGATCTGATTACGTTCGAATTTCAGGATTTGCTTCGATATGTAGTTGCCGTTGGCGATGGGAGATGGGCCGTATGGAACATGCCTGAGTACGATATAAGTAGTATATTTGAGATTTTGAAGACGTGAGGTACATTCCGCCCGTATTGGCAGGACCTTAAGGTCGCTCCGGTTAGCGGGATGATGACTGAGGTCGAGTGGGCACTTCTTGGTGCTTGTCATGATGGCGCATATCTTGGTAGAATTGAACCGTTTTGACGGTTGGATATGCAGTTAATGTTGTCCATCGATTTTTTCGAAATCATTTATGCTGCCTATAAAGGTGAATTGAGGTATTAGTTCCTCGTTACTTCATTGTTCATCTAAGTGATTCTGAAGATTTTTCCTTCTGCAAATTCACTTTTTCCTTTCTTGATTGCGATAAACTTTATCTTTCTTACCGGATCCGGTCCTTCCTTCTTCGAACAACTAAGTGATGGCAAGCAATTCTTCTCGTGAAGCTCTTCCAGTTAATTTGCCGGTTAATCTCTCGGCGATCGAAGGGCCACCTCCGGCAATGGGAGGTGCATAGCAGGTAGAGATCGGAGGAGTTCCGTTAGTGGATGACGTGTCCCCCCTACCCGGAGGTCCAGTGATAGATTTCACCGCCGATGGAAGGGAGGACCCCGTGGATGAAGCCCCTTTGATGGGATAGGTTGGTATGACCTGATTAAGGGAATAGGGGGTCATACCTACCCACGCTGATATAGTCCTTGCTCGGAGCGAGGAAAGGGTCCACACCGATCACGCGAGGTACTACGTCTACTAAGCGTACCCCTTCGAGCTAGGATTCAGGGTTCCGTTTCCCACTTTGGTGGTGGACTTCTGTCGGTATTACGGGGTTTTCCCAGGCCAGCTCACCCCCTCTATATACAAGCTGTTGGCGATGTTCCTGAAATACGGGGAACTGGCCGGCAGGGTAATTACATTGTAACACGTACTCACCCTGTATGCTCCTCAATGAGTGTAGGGCACCATGCTTCGGGCGTGCCCTCGTGGGTCGAGATGGCTTACTGCTGCGCTGGACGATGAAGTCGAGCCCCGTCCTTTTGAGCATTTCTTTTATATCAGAACCGAGCATTTAGTGGCATCCCCTTCAGGTTTCCCGGAGGCTTGGAACCATGCATGTGAGATACTTTTACTAAGATAATCAGTTTCGTTCCTTTCTTCTCCTTTTGTTTTGTTTATGAAAATGCTGCCTTGTTGTTGACCCTGCAGCCGAGAGGTCGCCACCGACCTTATTAGCAGAGATGCGTGGGTGGCTTGAAGCCGTGCTCCCTGACATCGAAGAGATCCGCACGTGGGCATCTTTCAGGTAGAGACATGGCCTTGGGCTGGCCGTAGGTGAGAAGCTCGTCCCTTACTTTGCTTGGTTTATTGTTTTAGGGTTCCTCTTACTAACTTCATATTTTTGCTACAGGGGGGGTGAGTCTTGGCAGGGCCCATCAGTTGGCCTTCTGATGGCCGGGTGCGATTGTTAGATTTTTTGCAGTGCCAGCGCCATGTCATGTATTGAGGGCGGCATCGATCGAGTCTTATATGGCTCTTTCCCCCCCACGACCCATATTTCGGGATGAGGGGCCATCGAGGACCGTTTGCCCTCGGGATGAGTCATCCTCGTGCGAAGAAGATGAGAGGTCCTTGATCAGGCATATGGTTGCATTTACTCTGGTTCCTCCCATAGTGACTGCGCCTGCCCCCCCTGTGGTAATTAATTTGGATTCCCCCTTAAGAGGCAGGGAATGGTATGGCAGCAGCACCTACCCCTGAGGACGAAACAAGGGTGGATGGTGCCCAAGCCGGCTTGGGCCGTGAAAGGACTGTCGCTTTGGCGGCTTAGTCGTCAACCCGTGTGGTTGAGATGGGGGGGGGGGAGGGCTTCTTTGGCGGTCGTTGAGGTTGGTGGACCGATTATCCCATAGGCAGACGCATCGGGAGGAGGATGAGGAGAAACTGCGGGAGAAGGATCTGGGTCCGAATCGGATTTGGACCCTAAGGACGTCCACATATTCCAAGATGGCTTCACGAATAGTGTTGTCCACTTGGAGGGAAGGTCGCGCCTCATCGAGGTTCCCACGAATTCGAATTTGCTATTACTAGGCTCAAGTCTAGTGTCGCAGTTTGGGCAGCTGTGCTCCGCGACAGAGAACGAGTCGCTGAGGTAGGTCATGGACATTGGGCTGATGAACGAAGTGGCCGTGATGGGCATGAGGGTATGTATTCGAAGATAAAGGTTTATTTGTTTTCTTTTTACCTTGTTTTATTTTTTTCTTAAACTGTCGTCTTTGTTTTGTAGGCTTACTTGCTGGAGGTGGAGAGCATCCGCCAAGCTAACGTTCGCTCGATGGTATATTTTCGGGTGCTGGAAAAGTATCGCCGATACCAGAATAGGCGCATGGAGATGCATGTGCGCTTGAGGAAGGACCCCCATAGTCGAGCTCTGGTTGAGGAATTGGCGAGGAGGGAGCTCCAAGCATAAATGGCGCTTGGCTGGGTGAAAGCCCTGGAAGAGCTGCTGCGCCGAAAGGACGAGGAGCATGAGGCCGGTATGAGGGCCTCAGTTGAGTGCGAGCGCTTGTGTCTGGCCAAGGTGACGAAAACCGTATCGGAGTGGAGTGCGAAGGTGGCCGTACTGGAAGGGGAGATTGCAACCTTGAAGCGTCAGCTGGCTGATGCCTCAATAAGAGCTGAGGAGTTGTAGAGGGTCGTCCGTGACGACAAGTCCCTGTTGTCGCTGGTAAGGGCCGTTGCTGTCTTCAGGGAGGCGGACCTCGAGGAGTGGATATGTGTCCTTGACGGGATGCTTAGGATGCGATGGGGTAGATTGCGATCGTCGTGGAAGAGAATCGACGTCTTCAAAAGTAGTCCACTTTCTATGGTCAGGCCCGTGAAATTTGTGTTTATGCTAAGGCCCAACGGGATGTGTACACGAATCTGTGGGAGGTTGGTATCGTGACCGAAGCCACTTTCGAGGGGGCATGTCAAAGGGCTCGGGAGGCCCGTATGGAATATGGTTTTGACGCAACGATGCTAGGGCTCGACGATGGTGCCGGTGGGAGCATGAAGGGCGCAGGAGGGAGCGTGAAGGGCGCAGGCGGGAACGCGGAGGGCGCAGGCTGGAGCGCGGATGGCGCCGAATAGAGAGTAGTTTTTTTTTCTCTTTTTTTTTTTTATCTCTTTTCACCATTTGGCATTTGTTGTTTTTTATTTTATTTTCATTGGCCGACTTTTGACCGGGTGTAAGAAGGAATAACCCGTGATTGTTTTATGAATAAAAGGAATTTGCCTCCGGTTATTTGCCTTGTATTTTTTTTCCCGCGTTTGAGGGGGAAACTTACTTTTAATATTTGACTTGGGTAGGTATGTTAACCTTCGGATGTTGGCAACTTTACTTCTTGACTTGGTGTGACCGAGTCAAACCTCTCATTCAGGGGGTGGTGGTGTTTAGCCTGAGTCCCAGTTCGGGCATCGTCGGACTACTGGTCGTGATAATAGGAAACGGCCTTGTAGTTTGACCGAGGCCGAATTATACGTGTTTCTTATTTTAGCTTGAGTCGGGCGTACTTACTTGGACGACGAGGGTGCTTAGCCTGTGCCTTGACTTGATCAAGTTTTCCGTGAGTTTATCAACGAATGGGTTCCGTCTGGGTTTTGGTTCTACTATAGTTGAATTCATCGGCGAAGGCGCGTACCTGAGTCACTTTATCAATTATTTGAAGGCGAGGGCGCATAGCCCGAGTCTTGGTTCAACCGTAATTAAATTTGTTAGTGAAGGCGCATGGACTCAGTCTTGGTTCAAATGTTGTTGAACTTTATCAATTATTTAAAGGCGAGGGAGCATAGCCTGAGTCTTGGTTCAACCGTAGTTAAATTTGTTGGCGAAGGCGCATAGCCTGAGTCTTGGCTCAGCCGTAGTTGAATTTGTTGGCGAAGGCGCATGGCCTGAGTTTTTGTTCAACAGTAGTTGAATTTTCTGGCGAAGGTGTGTGGCATGAGTCCCAGTTCAACTGTTGTTGAACTTTATCAATTATTTGAAGGCGAGGGCGTATATCCCGAATCTTGGTTCAACCGTAGTTGAATTTGTTGGCGGGGGCGCATATGCCAAATCTTGGTTCAACCGTAGTTGAATTTGTTGGCGAAGGTGCATGGCCTGAGTCTTGGTTCAACCGTAGTTGAATTTGTTGGCGAAGGCGCATGGCCTGAGTCCTAGTTCAACTATTATTGAACTTTATCAATTATTTGAAGGCGAGGGCGCATAGCCCGAGTCTTGGTTCAATCGTAGTTGAATTTGTTGGCGAAGGTGCATGGCCTAAGTCCCAGTTCAACTGTTGTTGAACTTCATCAATTATTTGAAGGCGAGGGCGTATAGCTCGAATCTTGGTTCAACCGTAGTTGAATTTATTGGCGAAGGCGCATGGCCTGGGTCTTGGTTCAACCGTAGTTGAATTTGTTGGCGAAGGCGCATGGCCTGAGTCCCAGTTCAACTGTTGTTGAACTTTATCAATGATTTAAAAGAGAGGGCGCATAGCCCGAGACTTGGTTCTACCGTAGTTAAATTTGTTGTGAAGGCACATGTCCTAAGTCCCAACTCAACTATTGTTGAACTTTATCAATTATTTGAAGGCAAGGGCACATAGCCCGAATCTTGGTTCAATCGTAGTTGAATTTGTTGCGAAGGCACATGACCTGAGTACCAGTTTAACTGTTGTTGAACTTTATCAATTATTTGAAGGCGAGGGTGTGTAGAACGAATCTTGGTTCAACCGTAATTGAATTTGTTGGCGAAGGCGCGAAGGCGCATGACCTGAGTCATGGTTCAATCATAGTTGAATTTGTTGGCGAAGGCGCATGGCCTGAGTCCCAGTTCAACAGTTGTTAAACTTTATCAATTATTTGAAGGCAAGGGAGCATAGCCCGAGTCTTGGTTCAACCGTGATTGAATTTGTTGGCGAAAGCGCATTGCCTGAGTCCCAGTTCAACTGTTGTTGAATTTTATCAATTATTTGAAGGCGAGGGCGCATAGCCCGAATCTTGGTTCAACCGTAGTTGGATTTGTTGGCGAAGGTGCATGGCCTGAGTCATGGCTCAATCGTAGTTGAATTTGTTGGCGAAGGCACATGGCCTGAGTCTTGGTTCAACCGTAGTTGATTTTGTTGGCGAAGGCGTATGGTCTGATTCGTAGTTCAACTGTTGTTGAACTTTATCAATTATTTGAAGGCTAGGGCGCATAGCCCGAATCATGGCATTGGGGGGTTGAGTGGTGAAACTCGGTCTTGGTTTAAGACTTTGAGCAGTTTATGTGTGGTTTCCCGGTCATGCGGGTTGCTTTGAGGTGGCTCGAGGCTCGAGGCCCGCATCAGAAGTATGCTTCGTAAGCGTCTTCCCAGAAGTGGGGGAAGTTTCCTCTTCCTGTTCGCACTATCAGAGATCAGAGAGGGAGATCAGGCTTGCTCGAGCTAGGTCGTTATTTTTCTTTTCTGCGTCCCCTTTTCTTTTGATTCTAGGAAGAACTACGCAATCTTGCTAGAAAATCCCCACAGACGGCGCCAAATTATTTACTTCAAAATTTACCATGAACTTTACGAATACGAAACAATATATATAAATAATGGGTCAATCATAGCAAGTCGTAATAATCCAAGAATCAAGTAAGAGAAATAATAGTAAGCAATCCCTATTATTTAGTAAATGTTTTCAATACTTAAGCGGTGTCAATGACACCCTTGTGTCGCTGATTGTATTCCCCCCTCCCCCCTTCTTTCTTGTTTATTTTTAGATAAAGTAAGGAATTTGGATATTATGAGTTAAAAGATCAATATCATCCAATGAAAAAACCTTTAAATTTAAAACCAACAAAATGCTTTTTAGGGTACCCCTTGGAAAAATTTACCTAAAAGGATCTCGTACTATATTCACTTTTAGAACAATCAGAAGGGAAAAAATTATTGATTATTAGGTAATGCATCTCATATATATTTCTTTCTATATGCAGTATATATTCTTGGAGTTTTTCCTCTTATTTACATGATTTAGGAGACAACATTTCAATGAAAGATCAACATAAAAGGAACGATGAAAGTAAAGATTGAATGAACAAATCTGCTCCTATTTTTCTTCTTCTTATTTATTTAAAGTACTTTTCATCAAATCAGAATAACCTAGGAATCAGACTGTTTCATGTATTGAAGATTTGTAATTTTATTTTTTGTACCATCAAAAAATTACATATATCAAACAGTAGCTATTTGTAACAAGTATAGTGAAAAATAGAGAAAAATATTTGACATTTTGTAATAAAAAAAAATATTATTCATGATGAATAAAAGATGTTAGCACTATCATTGTATATAAATTTTAATCTTAACGAAAATATTAAAGTAAAGTTAGATGTAGATAATAAAGTGCACCCCTACAAATATAAACCATGAGAATTTTGACTCAAAATACAAGAAAGTATTAGTACTACAAATTAACATGATTTCCTTTCTTTTATTTTTGTGCTTCAAATAACAAAAATTATTTATAAAAATCAAAATAAATTTATAACTGAGGGTTGAAAAGTGAATGAAAAAATAATAGTAAGACGAAATAGTCACAAAATCATGATAGGGTGAAGTAAATAGGTGAGAAAGTTAGAGAGTTTGCCTCTTCTTTAACAGTATGGGAAGAGAAGCAAGTTCGGTCATGACTTTGTATTAAATATCGAAAGGTGATATAATTGTGTCAGATTTGTGGGTATCTATATGTCTGACCTTACCCAACATTATTAAGGGAATCCAATGAAATTCCTCGTGCGGCTTGTTATCATTGTTATTCTCTAAGAGAATCTTTCGTAGAAGCTAATTATTCTAATATGATTCACTCAATGTTTACGCGAAACAATTTCTCTATACAACAACAACAACCCAGTATAATCTCACAAGTGGGGTCTGGGGAGGGTAATATGTACGCAGGCCTTACCCCTACTCGGGGGGCAGAGAGGCTGTTTCCAGGAGACCCTCGGCTCAAGACATCAACAAAAGACGATAAATTAGTACTATCAATAGACTCATATTAAAATAACATAAAATAACAACATAACACAAAATAATAAAGTAGCAGAGGAGTATAAGAAATATAAGAAATACGAAATAGATGAAATGTATACTAATATCCAATAAATAACTCCATGTACTGATCCGTAACCTCCTACGATTACCTCCTAACTAGCTAATATCACTCTAGTGCGCTGTGGAATTATCCACAACTTCCCCCCTAACCTACAACTTTAATGTTCGACTTCCACAATCCCCTATCAAGGGCCATGTCCTCAGTAATCCTAAGACGCGCTAAGTCCCGCCTTATCACCTCTCCCCAATACTTCTTAGGTCTTCCTCTACCTCTTCTCATGCCCACCACAGCCAGTCGCTCACACCTTCTCACCGGTGCATCAGTGCTCCTCCTCCGAATGTGCCCGAACCATCCGAGTCTTGTTTCTCGCATCTTGTCCTCTATGGGGGCCACACCCACCTTCTCTCTAATATATTCATTTCTAATCTTATCCATCCTTGTATGCCCGCACATCCACCTCAACATCCTCATCTCTGCTACTTTCATCTTCTGGGTGTGTGAGTTCTTAATCGACCAACACTCGGTCCCATACAGCATTGCAGGCCTAACCACTGCTTTATAAAACTTACCTTTTAGTAATGTTATATCATTAAGGATCATCGGTATACGAAAAGTTCAATAAATTTTTTATATATACATATATGTGCCTTTAGAAAATAGTACTTCTTCTGTTTCAATTTAGATGAGTTAGTTTGACTCGGCATAGAGTTTTAAAAAAATATAACTTTTAAAACTTATGGTCTTGAAAGCTTAGTGGGTAAACGTTTTGTAAGTCATGACATTTGTATGGTTATAAAAGTTCTGATTAAGGGTAAAATTGATAAAATAAAGAGTTTAAAGTTGAATTATTCTTAAATTTAGAAATTGAAGAGATTATGGTTGAATACAATCTCAACCTCAAACCTAGAATGAAGGAAAAATGAAAATGAAAAATTGAGAAGCTTCAATACATTTCTTATGAAGAAGAGGAGAGAAGTGAATTAGTTAATACTGTAAACTACAAACCAATACATATAAACAACTAATTTTAACTAATACCCCACTCAACTATTGCTATTTACAAAAATGCCCCATTACTTATCAACTAAATCATATTTCCACACTCCCCCTCTGTAAGGCCCTGAATTTTTTTTTTCCGATTAATTTAAGATTTCGTCTTGCAAAGGTAAGCTAAATTATTTTAATTCATGTGCAAATAAGGATTTATGATATTATGAATATCAATTGGATATGTTAATAAGTGTATAGTTTTATTATAAGTGATTTAGGGTCTAAGGAGAGGCCTAAGGCTAAGCCAAGTTGGAAAATTACATATTAGACGAAAGTTGTAAATGAGTTTGCACAAGACCTCACTTTGAACGGTCATATCTCAAGCTATATAAAGAGTTGTGTGAGTGACCTATCAAAATAAAGCTCTTTGAGTCTAGTTTCCAACTCAAAAAATCGTTTGTCATTTGGAGGTGTATAGAGAGAGTTATGGCCATTTTACTGGGCAGGTGTCACTCGCGCGAACTTCGCGCGAACTTTGAAACTTCGCACGTTTTGCTGAGTATTCTGCCTAGACGCACGAAAAACGAGCGAAGTTTGAAAAAGTTCGCGCGCCTAGAAGGTTTTAATACCCCAAGACCGGTCTAGAGTATTCCCAACTCATTTTTGGGGTTATGGCTTGCTCTCTCAAGGGGATCTCATCCCAAACTTCATCCCTATGATCTAAAGTAAGGTTTTTAGAGTACTTTGAGTAATTTCTACCCCATAAACACTTATACTAACAAGGATTAATCTTCAAAATCCTTAGATTTTCCTTCAAATTCTTGAATTCTTCAAGTACACCACAAGTGGGGATTCTTAAAATTCTTACTACAAGAGGTATGTCTATCATCTCTAACTACTCTATGGTGATTATTCATGTAAGATACATTCATTAGAACTCATGGGATGTTGATTGGGAGCCATAGGTGCCTAACCTAGGTTGCGTTGGTATTGTAGAGGTTGTGAGATGGGTAATTGAGGTATGATTCTTGGTATAGTAGTATTACGTATGCATGCATGTGCAAATAGGGTTGTGGGAAGATTGGTGAACATAAATAGCTAAAGATTGAGTTTTGGAACGAAGGAAATCTTGTAAAAGAGTATTAAAAATCAAGATGGCCAACTAGTATTTGATAAAATGCTGCAAGGAGGTGAAACCATGAATGTCTTCCTAATTTGTATTTAATTTTGCTATGTTTCAAGTAGATTAGGATTGCTAGAATTTCTGAAACGTCGTAGTAACTTAAGGAAATATTAAACGAGGTATATATGGCTAAAATTGACCTTGTAAAATTGCCTTATTGATGTTCAAATGTTTGGTGCGTGACATCTACGTGGGTAATTTGTGTAATTTGCTTGGTTGTAATTATGATATGTGGTATTGGCTGAGAAAACAAGTGACGTAAGGAAATTGTAAGCGATGTAACTAGAGTACTTGTGATATTAACACCTATGGCTTATCAGGAACCAGTATTGTTGTAACATGAAACACTTGTGAATTGTGGAATCTGACGGAAATAGTATTGATGGTTATGGGATCACTTGTAAATCATTGTTGCTACTCCTTAAGAAATGTTGTTGTGGTCTTTGTGAAGTATTTATTGTTGTTATTGTGATTTTTGTGAATTGTTCATTGTTGTTATTGTGATTGTTGTGAAATAAAATTGTTTGATGGGATCGGGTTGCGCGCCGCAACACAAAATAATAAATTATGGGTTGAGGTGATAATAGTGGCCGGGGTAATAAGGATGGCCGAGGTAATAAGGTTGGAAAGCGATCGAAATCGCCAATTAAATCAATATGTGTATCAATTGTAAAATTATTGATGAGGAATTGTGAAAGGAGACAACGGGAGAGTTTGTAACCTATGTGGCACAGATTGTCCCTTTGATTGGCTTGATTGTACCTTCTATGTGTGTTTGGTTGTTGCTTTGTCGCCGGTTTCTACTTGTATATGGTTTGAGGTTACTTGAAACAAAGTTAGGTGTTGAAAACTTGTTTGGCTTGATTGTTCTTTCTTCATGTATTTGGTTGTTGTTTCTGATACTATTACTTACTTGTCTATGGCTTGAGTTTCCTTGGCACAAAGTTTATTCATACATACCAGTACAATTCCAGTGTACTGACATCCCTTTTCCTAGGGGTGCTACATTCGTGTTATGATTGTAGGTGGATCCGTAGCATCTACTCCAGTTTATCGGCAATAGCACTCCTTCATCTTCTACGGCCGTATTGGTGAGCCCCTTTCTTCTCGGGGCCCTACGTGGCTCATGCCACTTCTGTTCTGGAGTCTTATTTTGGTTTTGTGTAAGGTATAGCTGGAGCCTTGTTACCGGCAAGTACTGCATTATCTTGTCATATCTTTAGAGGATCCATAGACAATAAATGTAGGTTATGAACTTATGTATTGTATGTTAGGTAATGTAAGTTGTAAACTTTGTTAAGTAATCAAGTATCTCGTGTGTGTTTTGAAAAAGGGTAATTTCAATTATAAAATGGTTAATCCCTTGATTAATAAGTAATGAAAAGTACGGGGTAGCACGTAGGATAGGAAAGGCACCCAGGTCCGCTTGACTCGGGCTACCCAGTCGGGCGCTTGTCGTGTCCCTTGATTTGGGGCATGACAAACTTGGTATCAGAGCCTAAGGTTTTAAAAGTGTTCTAGGATGTCTCAGAGCCGTGTCTAGTAGAGCCCTTCTTATTAGTGTGTTGTCGACCACATCTATAAGTAGGGGGCTGCATAGACATTTAGGAATTTACCCACTTCTTTGTTATTCTATATCGTGCGGTAAAGTAAAAAGTAAAAGTAGTTACATCTAACTCGTGCTTGGTTTCAAAATTTTCAGAAGTGGCACCTAAGAAGAAAGCTAGACTCAGCCTTGGGACCAATGCAACCCCAAGTGTGGTCGTGAATCATGTACCAGATATCGTGGGTGAGAGTGACTCCCCGGCCTTGAATCTGCCTGACCCATCTATTCCAGATCCAAGAATTCTTGTTCCAGTTGCGGCAGAGGGTGCCACTATCCCTCCTGCCAATATTCCTAATCTTGATGTTGTTCCAACTTTCGGTCCCGAGGTTTCTGATGGGGACCTTAGAGGAGCCATCCGTATGTTGACCCAGTTAGTGGCTGCCCAGGCCCAAAGATCTCATGATTCCCATGTGTCCTCTAGCGGACAGGGAGATTCCTCCAGCTCCAGAGTCCACCAGTTTCTGCGATTGGCCCCTCCAGAATTCTCAGGCACAGACCTAGAGGCCGATCTACTGGATTTCCTTGAGGAGATATATAAGACTCTTCAAGTGAAGGCTACAGAGATAGAGGGGGTTGAGTTGGCTTCATACAGGTTGAGGGGAGCAACGCGTTCGTGGTTTGAGATGTGGGAGGATTCTCGTGAGGAGGGAAGACCTCCGGCTAGATGTGATGAGATTGTAGATGCCTTCACGGACCACTTCTTTCCTGCCGAAACAATGGCATCTCGTGCCACTGAGTTCGAGGTTCTTAAATAGGGTAGTGTGAGTGTTTGGGAGTACCACATGGAGTTCGTGAGATTGTCCAAGTATGCACCTCAGTTAGTGTCGACCATGAATGCTTGAGTTCGGTGATTTGTCCAGGGCCTTAGTCCTTTGGTGGTGAATGAGGCTGCTATAGTGGCCTTGCACTCAGATATGAATTATGGAAAGATTGTAGGGTTCGCTCAGGCCACAAAGACTAGGAAGTTGAAGATTCATGCAAAAAGGGAGAGTAGCAGCAGGGCCCGGTCAATGGGTCACTCAGGGAGACCAGTTCTAGGGAGAGGGTCATCAGGGCTATCCTAGTCATATGCTCAGTCCTTAGCGAGTGTACCGCCATCTGTGCACAGTTATCAGTAGAGCAGTCATTCGAGACCAGGTTTAGACAGTAGGAGGTCCCGCCAGTCTGGTCGTCCAGGAGTGAGGTCCCAGCAGCATGGGAGAACTACATGCCCTAATTGTGGGAGATTTCATACTGGGAATTGATATTTGGATATCCCGGTATGTTATAGGTGCAGGGTGAGAGGTCACATCCAACGGGACTGCCGTGCGCCCAGTTAGGGTATGGGTAAGAGATTTATCCAGTCATCTGTTTCTTCAGTTGCTACATCATCAGTGCGTCCTCCAGCTCCAGCAGGGCGTGGTGTAGCTAGGGGTGGAGCTCATGGTAGGGGTGGACCTAGCCGGTTCTATGCTTTTGAGTGGCTGCCAGAGTGCTGAGGCTTCTCCAGATGTTGTTACAGGTATCTTGTCTATTCAGGACATTGATTGTTATGCTCTCATTAATACGGGGTCCTCTTTGTCTTATGTCACCCCATTCATTACTTCAAGTTTTGGGACAGAACCCGAACAACTTCATGAGCCATTCTCTGTATCGACTCCGGTTGGTGATTCTGTTACAGCCTCACGGGTTTATAGGAATTATGTTTTCACGGTGTGTGGTCGTGTTACCACGACCGATCTTATTGAGCTTGGGATGGTAGATTCTGATGTAATTTTGGGGATGGAGTGGCTCTGTTCATGCTTTGCTAAACTTGACTACGAAACGAGAGTCATGAGACTTGAGTTCCCTAACGAGCCGGTTATTGAGTGGAAATGGAATAATTGGTTCCAAAGGGTAGGTTCATTTCCTACCTTAAGGCTTCGAAGATAACTAATAAGGGGTGTATATATCATTTGGTCCGGGTGGCGGACACCACCTCAGAAGTGTCTATCCCCAAGTCCGTGCCAATTGTGAATAAGTTTCTTGAGGTGTTTCCAGATGAGCTTCCAGGAATTCTACCAGATAGGGAGATTGATTTCGGGATTGATGTATTGCCAGATACTCAGCCAATATCTATTCCACCATACAGGATGGTGCCAGCAGAGTTAATGGAGTTAAAGGAGCAGCTGAAGGATTTATTAGAAAAGGGGTTCATACTACCGAGTGTATCACCGTGGGGTGCTCCGGTTCTTTTTGTAAGAAAGAAGGATGGTTCATTTCGGATGTGCAATAATTATTGTCATCTTAACATAGTTACCATCAAGAATAAATATCCTTTACCTCGGATAGATGATTTGTTTGACCAATTGCAAGGTGCAAAGTTCTTCTCCAAAATTGATTTGCGATCCGGGTATCACCAGTTGAAGATCAGAGAGCAAGATATTCCTAAGACCGCTTTCAGAACTCGCTATGGTCACTTTTAATTCTTGGTCATGTCTTTTGGGCTAACCAACGCCCCGACAGCCTTCATGGATTTTTTGAATTGGGTCTTTAATCCATTTCTAGACTCCTTTGTGATTCTTTTCATTGACGACATCCTTATTTATTCTCGAAGTAGGGAGGATCATGCCGATCACCTCAGAGTAGTTTTGCAGACTCTTTATCAGCACCAGTTGTATGCTAAATTCTCAAAATGTGAATTTTGGTTGGAGTCTATCACTTTTCTGGGTCTTGTTGTTTCCAGTGAGGGGATTCAGGTGGATCCCCAGAATATTTCAGTTGTGAAGGATTGGCCTAGACCCACGACCCCGACGGAGATTCGCAGCTGGATTAGCAGGGTATTATCGAAGGTTTGTAGAAGGATTCTCTGCCCTCGCCTCCCCATTGACTAAATTGACATAGAAATCAGTCAAATTCCAATGGTCTGACGCTTATGAGAATAGTTTTCATGAATTGAAGTCAAGGTTGACCTCGGCACCGATATTGGATTTGCCAGAAGGCACAGAAGGATTTATGGTTTATTGTGACGCCTCAAAGGTTGGTTTGAGGTGTGTGTTGATGCAGCATGGGAAGGCTATAGCATATGCTTCGAGGCAACTCAAGAACCATGAGAAGAATTACCTGACGCATGGTTTGGAGCTAGCGGCCGTTGTATTTGCCTCGAAAATATGGAGACATTATCTTTATGGGGTCCATGTAGATTTATTCTCAGATCACAAGAGTCTCCATATTTGTTTAAACAGAAGGAGTTAAATTTGAGGAAACGATGGTGGCTAGAATTACTTAAAGACTAAGATATGAACATCTTGTATCATCCAGGAAAGGCGAATGTGGTGACCGACGCCCTCAGTCAGAAATCCATGGGTAGTTTGGCTCACTTGGGAGCGGATCAGAGGCTCCTAGCATGGGAGGTTTATCAGTTGGCTAGCCTTGGGGTTTGCATTTTGATCCCAAATGAGGAGGAAATTATGGTGCATAACAAAGCAGAATCGTCGCTTGTAGCAGAAGTCAAGGAAAAGCAGTTCATTGATCCAACATTGGCACAAACGAAGGAGGCAGTTCTAAATATAAGATTTTGGCATTTTCACTCAGCAACAATGTTGGTGTGTTACAATGTCAAGGTAGGCTATGCATTCCGAATGTGGATAATCTTTAGGAGAGGGTAATGGTAGAGGCTCATAATTCCAGATATTCGGTGCACCCAGGTTCTACGAAAATGTATCACGATCTCAAGGAAATTTATTGGTGGGGCGGTATGAAGAGGGGTGTGGCAGACTTTGTATCTAAATGTCTGAATTGTCAGCAAGTAAAAGTTGAGCATCAGCGGCCCCGTGGGTTAACCCAGCTCATGGAAATCCCAATGTGGAAATGGGAGATGATCAACATGGATTTCATGGTAGGATTACCTCACACTCAACGCAAGTTCGACTCAATTTGGGTAATAGTGGATCGACTCACCAAATCAGCTCACTTCTTGTCAGTCAAGTCCACTGATACTGCAGAACAATACGCTAAGTTGTATATCAAGGAGATAGTAAGGCTTCATGGCACTCCACTTTCTATTATTTCCGATCGAGGGGCCCAGTTCACAGCTAATTCTTGGAAGAAATTTCACTAAGGTTTTGGTACTCAGGTGAATCTCAGCACAACTTTCCATCCGCAGACCGACGGTTAGTCCTAGCGAACTATTCAGATGCTTGAGGATATGTTGTAGGCTTGTGTCTTGGATTTCAAAGGTAGTTGGGTTGACCACTTACCGCTTATGGAATTTGCTTACAATAATGGTTTTCATGCTAGCATTCAGATGGCCCCATTTGAGGCATTGTACGAAACAAGGTGTTGGTCTCTAATTGGGTGGTTTGAAGTGGGTGAAGCAGAATTGCTAGGTCTAGATCTTGTGTACCAGGCTATGGAGAAAGTTAAAGTCATTCAGGTAAGGATGAAAATTGCTCAGAGTCACCAGAAATTCTATGCGGACATTCGCCGAATAGATTTTGAATTTCAAGTTGATGATTGAGTGTTCTTGAGGGTATCTCCTATGAAGGGAGTCATGCAATTCAGAAAGAAAGGAAAGCTGAGTCCTTGATATGTCGAGCCTTATCGGATCATTCAACGGATTGGACAAGTAGCTAATAGACTAGAGTTGCCCCCTGAAATGTGCTTAGTGCACACTGTGTTCCATGCGTCTATGTTAAGGAAAGTTGTTGGAGATCCTTCCACCATCGTGCCAGTTGAAGACATCAAGGTTACCGAAGAATTATCATATGAAGAGATTCCGATTGCTATTCTTGATAGACAAGTTCTTAAATTGCGAAATAAAAAAATTGCTTCAGTCAAAGTGTTGTGGCAGAATCAACAAGTCGAGGAAGTCACGTGGGAAGTGGAAGATGATATGAGATGAGACGCGAGAAAAATATCCCCATCTGATTGAACAAGTCTAGTAGTGATTGTGTAAACTTGTTTTTTGTAGTAAATGAAGGTTTTGTAAGAACTATAGTGATAAGTGAATGATTAATTTTAAATGCGTATGGCATAATGGTGCTTGGAAATGTGTTTCGGTGGCTCTCTAACAGGTGGATAGGCCGAGTTACAAAGGAAACTCTGGCGAAATTTTTGGAAATATATGGAGTTAGCTAAATTCGTGGCTGTTGATACATTTCATAATGTGAACAAGCTGTAGTTACATAAGTATGGCTAGTGAACGGACTTCAATCCTCATTTGAGGACGAATGATCCTAAGGGGGGAGAATGTAAGGCCCCGGAATATTTTTTTTCGAGTAATTTAATATTTCGTCGTGCACAGGTAGGCTAAATTATTTTAATTCATGTGCAAATAAGGATTTATGATATTTTGGATATCAATTGGATATTTTAATAAGTGTATAAGTTTTATTATAAGTGATTTGGGGTCTAAGCAGAGGCCTAAGTCTAAGCCAAGTTGGAAAATTTCATATTAGACGAAAGTTGTAAATGAGTTTGCACAAGACCTCAATTTGAACGGTCATATCTCCAGCTATATAAGGAGTTGTGTTATCTACAACCTATCAAATTAAAGCAATTTGAGTGTAGTTTCCAACTCAATAAACCGTTCATCATTTGGAGGTGTATAGAGAAAGTTATGACCATTTTACTATGCAGGTGTCACTCGCACGAACTTCGCGCGAACTTTGAAATTTGGCGCGTTTTGATGAGTATTCTGCCTTAGACGCGTGAAAAACGCGCGAAGTTTGCAAAGTTTCATGCGCCTGGGCGAAAGGTCACATGCCTGGAAGGTTTTGATACCCCCAAGGGCAGTTTAGAGTATTCCCAACTCATTTTGGTGTTATGGCTTGCTCTCTCAAGAGGATTTCACCCCAAACTTCATCCCTATGATCTAAGGTAAGGTTTTTAGAGTACTTTGAGTAATTTCTACCCCGTAAACACTTATACTAACAAGGATTAATCTTCAAAATTCTTAAATTTTCCTTCAAATCCTTGAATTCTTCAAGAACACCACAAGTGAGGATTCTTAAAATTCTTACTACAAGAGGTATGTCTATCATCTCTAACGACTCTATGGTGATTATTCATGTAAGATACATACATTAGAACTTATGGGATGGTGATTGGGAGATATAGGTGCCTAACCTAGGTTGTGTTGGTGTTGTGGAGGTTGTGAGATGGGTCATTGAGGTATGATTCTTGGTATAGTAGTATTATGTATACATGCATGTGCAAATAGGGT
This sequence comes from Nicotiana noctiflora, assembly GCA_032618575.1. NCBI lineage: Eukaryota > Viridiplantae > Streptophyta > Magnoliopsida > Solanales > Solanaceae > Nicotiana > Nicotiana noctiflora. The sequence continues at coordinate 267,632 of JASVEL010006531.1, read as the reverse complement.
TGTGGGAAGATTGATGAACATAAATAGGTAAAGATTGTGTTTTACAATGAAGGAAATCTTGTAAAAGAGTATTAAAAATCAAGACGCCCAACTAGTGTTTGATAAAATGCTGCAAGGAGCTGAAACTATGAATGTCTTCGTAATTTGTGTTTAATTTTGCTATGTTTCAAGTAGATTGAGATTGCTAGAATTTCCGAAATGTCATAGAACTTAAGGAAAGCTTAAACTAGGTATGTATGGCTAACCTAGACCTTGTAAAATCACCTTATTGATGTTCAAATGTTTGGTACATAAATCTACGTGGGTAAATTGTGAAATTTATGTAATTTGCTTGGTTGTGATTATGATATGTGGTATTGGCTGAGAAAACAAGTGATGTAAGGAAATTGTAAGCGACGTAACTAGAATACTTGTGATATTAACACCTATGGCTTATCAGGGGCAAGTATTGTTGTAACATGAAACACTTGTGAGTTGTGGAATTTGACAGAAATAGTATTGATGGTTATGGGAACACTTGTAAATCATTGTTGCTACTCCTTAAAAAATGTTATTGTAGTCTTTGTAAAATGTTTATTATCGTTACTGTGATCTTTGTGAATTGTTCATTGCTGTTATTGTGGTTGTTGTGAAATAAAATTGTTCGGTGGTATCGGGTTACGTACCGCAACACAAAATGATAAATTATGGGTTGGGGTGATAAGGGTGGCCGAGGTAATAAGGTTGGAAAGCGATTGAAATCGCCATTGAAATCAATATATGTACCGATTATAAAATCATTGATGAGGAATTGTGAAAAGAGACAACGTGAGAGTTTATAACCTGTGGGGCACTGATTGTCCCTTTGTTTAGCTTGATTGTACCTTCTATGCGTGTTTGGTTGTTGCTTCTATTGCTGTTTTATACTTGTATATGGTTTGAGGTTACTTGAAACAAAGTTAGGTGTTGAAAACTTGTTTGGCTTGATTGTTCTTTCTTCATGTATTTGGTTGTTGTTTCTGTTACTGTTACTTACTTGTATATGGCTTGAGTTTCCTTGGCACAAAGTATGTTCATACATACCGGTACAATTCCAGTATACTGATGTGCCTTTTGCCGGGGATGCTACATTCGTGTTATGATTGTAGGTCCGTAGCAGGTACTCCAGTTTATCGGCAATAGCACTCCTTCATCTTCCACGACCGTATTAGTGAGCTCTTTTCCTCCCGGGGCCCTGCATGGCTCATTCCACTTCTGTTTCGGAGTCTTATTTTGGTTTTGTGTAAGGTATAGCCAGGGCCTTATTACCAGCAAGTACTGTATTATCTTGTCATATCTTTTGAGGCTCCGTAGACAGTAAATGTGGGTTATGAACTTTTGTATTGTATGTCGGGAAATGTAAGTTGTAAACTTTGTTAAGTAATCAAGTATGTCGTGTGTGTTTTGAAAAATGGTGATTTCAATTATAAAATTGTTAATCCCTTGATTTATAAGTATTGAAAAGTACGGGGTGGGATAGGAAAGTCACCTAGGCCCGCTTGACTGGGGCTACCATGTCGGGCGCCAGACATATCCCATGATTTGGGAGGTGAGACCCTCAATCTGGTGGGTACAAAAAATATTGAGTAATATTGAGTACTCCCAGCTTGCCAGTTAATGATTCATGTTGTACCCTGTTGAGTCCTTTTGTCATTATATCTACCAACTGATCCTTTGAAGCCACATGATGTGTTTTGATCAGCCCTATTTGTATTTTTTCTCGGATGAAATGGCAATCGATTTCAATATGTTTAGTCCTTTCCTGATATACTGGATTGGCAGCTATTTGCAAAGCTGCCTTATTATCGCAGTACAACTCAGCTGGTAGTACCACATCTGCTCCCAATTCCTTTAGCAATCCTATCAACCAAACAACTTTAGATACAACACTAGCCATGCTCCTATACTCAATTTCTGCTGAGCTTTTTGACACTGTGTTTTGTTTCTTTGATTTCCAAGAAACCAGTGACTCGCCATACTTGATCAAAAAGCCTGACACTGGTCTCCTTGTGTTAGGACATGATGCCCAATCTGCATCACAAAACACAGAGATCTTATGTGATTTCTCACTATTGAATAGTACTCCTAGACCTGGTTACCTCTTTATGTATCTAGCAACTCTCATAGCTGCATTCCAATGAGATCTTTTTGTTTGTTGAAGGAATTGACTGATTGTTTGGACTGTATATGCTATATCTGGTCTTGTTAGTGTCAAATATAATAACTTTCCTATCAGCCGTTGATACTGCCCAATGTCTTCAAGTAGATTATCATCTTTGTTACCTGTCAACTTGTCATACTCTGATACAGTAAGTTTCTGTAAGGCCCCGTAAAATTTTGTGCTTAAAACCTAGTAGCTCATAGTGCTAAAGTCCGAATATGTGTTAGCAATGTATATAAGCTTGCCGCGGTTCGGACCCTTGGTAGTGATCTAAGCTTTAAAACTCAAAAGAATTAGTTTTCTAGAAAATTGTCATTTCTGCGGTCCACAATGCGGTCGAAGATCAGCTACGCGGACCGCATTCCTACCGCAGAGTATAACAGAAGGTTTGTCAAAATTGAATTTAAAAATGCGGTCCACTATGCGATCGCAAAATAAATAATCAGACCACATAATCTTCGCATAAGTTCATAATGGATTTGTTGAGGTCAATTCTGCAGTGCATTATGCGACCGCAGAAAATGAGTGTGGACCGAATTCTTACTGCAGACCAAATTAGAAAATTTAGGTTTTGGGGAGCAATTCTGCGGTCCAATATGCGGACCGCATGTTTACTCTGCGATCGCAGATTTGACTGCATAGTTGACGTGGTGCTCCATTTTTCTAATTTTAAAACTAGACCCCCTTTTTGATATAACGCCCTAACCCCTCATTTTTACACATTGTTTGAACAAAATAAGAGAGACGGAGGAGGGAAATGGGTAGAAGTAAGGGGCAGTGCTTGATAACCCAAATAAGCTCGGATAGTAATTGTGAATTTCAAATTCTAAGATATATGTGTTAATTTATTACCTAGATTGATGTTGCTAGATTGTTGGGTGAATTGAAAGTAGAAGATAAAATAAAAAGGAATTCGACTCCAGGTATGTATGACTAACTTTGATCTTTGTGAAATCACGCTATTTTGGTGTACGAAAAATTGGTATGTGATAGCTATGTGGATTGTGTGTGAAATTTTTGTGATTAGTTTGTTGGGTGTTTGATTGGTTTGATTAAGTGTTATGTGGTAATATTTGGGAAACAATTGATAAAAGGAAACCATAAATGATGCAATTGGAACAATGGCGGTAATAACATATTGGCTTCTTGTGGATAATTATTGCAATGACTTGAAATGCTTATGAACTGTTAAATATAATAGAATTGGTACTGTTAGATATGGAAACACTTGTAACATTGTTGTGGCTGTGACTTGAGAAGTATTATTGTAACATGAAATACTTGTAAATATAGGAATCCGACGGAAATAGTATGGATGGTTATGGGAACACTTGGCAATAATTATTGCTACTCCTTAAAGAAATGTTGTTGTGATCTTTGTGAATTGATTATTGTTGTTGTTGTGGTCTTTGTGAAGTGTTCTTTGTTGTTGTTGTGATTGTTGTGAATTCAAACTGTACGGTGGGATTGGGGTGATAAGGGTGGCCGAGGTAATAAGGGTGGACGAGGTAATAAGGGTGGAAAGCAATCGAAATTACCACTGAAATCAATATGTGTACCAATTGTGAAATCATTGATGAGGAATTGTGAAGGGTGACAGCAGGAGAGTTTTTAACCTGTGGGGCACTGATTGTCCCTTTGTTTGGCTTTATTGTACCTTCTATATGTGTTTGGTTGTTGCTTCTATTATTGTTTTCTACTTGTATGTGGTTGAGGTTACTTGAAACAAAGTTAGGTGTTGAAGACTTGTTTGGATTGATTGTTCTTTCTTCATGTATTTGTTGTTGTTTCTGTTACCGTTACTTACTTGTCTATGGCTTGAGTTTACTTGGGACAAAGTTTGTTCATACATACCAGTAGAATTCTAGTGTACTGACGTCCCTTTTGCTGGGGGCACTACATTCATGTTATGATTGTAGGTGGATCCGTAGTAGGTACTCCAGTTCATCGGCAATAGCACTCCTTCACCTTCTACTGGCGGTTGGTGAGCCCTTTTCCTCTCGGGGCCATGCGTGGCTCATGCCACTTATATTTTTGAGTCTTATTTTGGTTTTGTGTAAGGTATAGCCGGAGCCTTGTTACCGGCGAGTATTGTATTATCCTGTCATACTTTAGAGGCTCCGTAGATAGTAAAAATATGGGTTATGAACTTATGTAATTGTATGTCGGGTAATATAAATTGTAAACTTTGTTAAGTAATTAAGCATGTTGTGTATGTTTTTGAAAAAGGGTGATTTCAATTATAAAATGGTTAATCCTTTGGTTAAGAAGTAATGAAAAATACAAGGTAACACGTGGGATAGGAAAGGCACCCAGGTCTGCTTGACTGGGGCTACCCGGTTGGGCGCCGGTCATATCCCTCGATTTGGGGCATGACAAACTTGGTATCAGAGTCTAAGGTTTTAAAGTGTCCTAGGATGCCTTGGATTCGTGTCTAGTAGTGCCCTTCTTATCGGTGTGTTGTTGACCACATTTATAAGTAGGGGGTGCATGGACATTTAGGAATTTACCCATTTCTTTGTTATTCTATATCGTGCGGTGAAGTGAAAAGTGGAAGTATTTATGTCTAATTCGTGCCTTGTTCCAAAATGTTTAGAATATGGTGCCTAAGAAGAAAGCTAGACTCGGCCTTGGGGCCGATGCCACCCCATGTGTGGCCGTGAATTATGTACCTGATGCCAGTGAGAGTGACTCACCTATCTTGAATCTACCTGACCCACCTATTCCAGATCCAAGCATTCCTGTTTTGGCTGCGGCAGAGGGTGCCACTATCCCTCATGCCAATATTCCTAATTCTAATACGGTTCCAGCTTCCGATCCTGGGATTTCTAATGGGGTCCTTAAAGGAGTCATACGTATATTTACCCAGTTAGTGTCCGCCCAGGCCTAGAGATCTCATGATGCCCTGTGTCCTCTAGCGGACAGGGAGATTCCTCCAACTCCAGAGTTCACCAGTTTTTGCGATTGGCCCCTCCAGAATTCTCAGGCACAGACCCAGAGGCCGATCCGCAGGATTTCCTTGATGAGATATATAAGACCCTTCGAGTGATGAAGGCTACTGAGATAGATGGGGTAGATTTGGCTTCATACAGGTTGAGGGGAGCAGCGTTCACGGTTTGAGACGTGGGAGGATTCCCATGAGGTGGGAAGACCTCCGGCTAGATGGGATAAGTTTGTAGCTGCCTTCATGGACCACTTTTTGCCTGCCGAGACAACGGCAGGCCGTTCCACTGAGTTCGGGGTTCTCAAACAGGTCAATATGAGTATTTGGGAGTACCACACGGAGTTTGTGAGATTGTCCAAGAATGCTCCTCAGTTAGTGTCGACAATGGATGCTCGATTTCGGCAATTTGTCCAGGGCCTTAGTCATTTGGTGGTGAATAAGGCTACTACAACGGCTTTGCACTCAAATATGAATTATGGAAAGATTGTAGGGTTCGCTCAGGACATAGAGGCTAGGAAGTTGAAGATTCGAGCAGATAGGGAGAGTAGCAGCAGGGCCTAGTCAATGGGTCACTCAAGCAGACCAGTTCCGGGGAGAGGGTCATCAGGGCCATCCCAGTCTTATGCTCATTACTCAGTAAGTGCGCCGTCATCTATGCACAATTATTAGTAGAGTAGTCATTCGAGACCAGGTTTAGACGGTAGGAGGTCCCGTCAGTCCGGTCGTCCAGTAGAGAGGTCTTAGCAGTAGGGGAGAACTACATGCCCCAAGTGTGGGAGATTCATACAGAGACTTGCTATTTGGATATCCCAGTATGTTATAGATGCAGGATGAGAGGTCACATCTAGCGAGACTACCGTGTTCCCAGTCAGGGTATGGGTAAAGGATCTACCCAGTCATCCGGTTCTTTAGTTGCTACATCATCAGTGCGTCCTCCAGCTCCAGCAGGGCACAGTGCAGCTAGGGGTGGAGCTCGTGGTAGCGGTGGACCTAGCCTGTTATATGCTTTGAGTGGCCGCCAGAGTGTTGAGGCTTCTCCAGATGTTGTTACAGGTATCTTGTCTGTTCAGGCCATTGATTGTTATACTCTCATTGATTCGGGGTCCTCTTTGTCTTATGTCACCCCATTCATTTCTTCAAGTTTTGGGACATAACCCGAACAACTTCATGAGCCATTCTCTGTATCGACTCTGGGTGGTGATTCTATTACAGCCTTACGAGTTTATAGGAATTGTGTTGTTACGGTGAGTGGCCGTGTTACCAACGGCTGATCTTATTGAGCTTGGAAAGGTAAATTTTGATGTAATCATGGGGATGGACTGGCTTTATTCGTGCTTCACCAAGATTGACTATCGCACGAGAGTCATGAGGCTCGAGTTCCCTAACGAGACGGTTATTGAGTGGAAAGTAAATGGTGTGGTGCCAGAGAGTAGGTTTATTTCCTAACTTAAGGCTTCAAAGATGATTAAGAAGAGGTGTATCTATCATTTGGTCCGGGTGATGGACACCACCTCAGAAGTGTCTGTCCCCGAGTCCGTCCTGTTTTGAATGAGTTTCCTGAAATATGTCCGGATAAGCTTCCGGGGATTTTGCCAGAGAGGGAGATTGATTTCGGGATTGATGTATTGGCAGATACTCAGCCAATATCTATTGCCCATATAGAATGGCGCCAGTAGAGTTAAGATATTTAAAGGAGCAGCTGAAGGATTTATTAGAGAAGGGGTTCATACGACCGAGTGGTTCACCATGTGGTGCTCCGGTTCTTTTTGTCAGAAAGAAGGATGGGTCACTTTGGATGTGCATTGATTATCGGTAGCTTAACAAAGTCACCATCAAGAATAAATATCCTTTCCCTTGGGTAGATGATATGTTCGACCAATTGCAAGGTGCAAAGTTCTTCTCCAAATTTGATCTACAGTTCGGGTATCACCAATTGAAGATCAGAGAACAAGATATTCCTAAGACCGCCTTCAGAACTCGCTATGGTCAATTTGAATTCTTGGTCATGTCTTTTGGGCTAACCAACGCCCCGAAAGCTTTCATGGACCTTATGAATCCGTTTTACAAGCCATTTCTAGATTCCCTTGTGATTATTTTCATTGACGACATCCTCATTTATTCATGGAGCAGGGAGGTTCATGCCATTCACCTCAGAGCAGTATTGTAGACTCTTCATCAGCACCAATTGTATGCTAAGTTTTCAAAATGTGAATTTTGGTTGGAGTCCGTAGCTTTTGTAGGTCATGTTGTTTCCAGTGAAGGGATTCAGGTGGATCCCCAGAAGATTGCAGCATGAAGGATTGGCCTTGACCAACGAACCCGATGGAGATTTGTAGCTTCTGTGGTTTAGCAGGGTATTATTTGAGGTTTGTGCGGAGATTCTCGACCTCGCCTCCCCATTAACTAAATTGACGCAAAAAGCAGTTAAGTTCTAGTGGTCTGACGTTTATGAGAAAAAATTTCAAGAATTGATATCAAGGTTGACCTCGACACCAGTATTGGACTTGCCAGAAGGCACAGAGGGGTTAGTAGTTTATTGTAATGCCTCTAAGGCTGGTTTGGGGTATGTATTAATGCAGCACGGGAAGGTCATAACTTATGCTTCTAGGCAACTCAAGAATCACGAAAAGAATTATCCGACGCATGATTTGGAGCTTGCAACAGTGGTGTTTTCTTTAAAAAAATGGTGGCATTATCTTTATGGGTTTCATGTAGATGTGTTTCCAGACAACAAGAGTCTCCAGTATTTGTTCAAGCAGAAAGAACTGAATTTAAGGCATCAACAATGGTTAGAATTGCTCAAGGATTATGATATGAACAGTTTTTACCACCCAGGGAAAGCAAACATGGTGTCCAACACTCTTAGAGGAAATCCATGGGTAGTTTGGCACATTTAGGGGTGGATTAGAGACCCCTGGCTCGGGAGGTTTGTCAATTGTCCAGTTTTAGGGTTCGCATTTCGGCATCAGATGAGGGGAATATTATGGTGTATAATGGAGAAAAATCATCACTGGTGGCAAAAATCAAGGAAAAGCAGTTTATGGATCCAGCATTGGCTTAGATAAAGGAAGCAGTTGTGAATAACAAGACTTCGGAATTTATGCTCAGCGGTGAGGATGGGGTACTACAATGTCAAGGTAGGCTATATGTCCCGGATGTGGATAAGCTTCGGGAGAGGGTGATGGCAGAGGCTCATATTTCTAGGTATTCCATGCACCCAGGTTCTACGAAAATGTATCATGACCTCAAGGAGATTTATTGGTGGAATGGTATGAAAAGGGGTGTGGCAAACTTTGTATCTAAATGTCCGAATTTTCAGAAAATGAAGGTCGAGCATCAGCGTCCTGGTGGATTAACTCAGCTTATGGAAATACCAATGTGGAAATGGGAGATTATCAACATGGATATTGTGGTAGGGTTACCTCGCACACAGCATAAGTTTGACTCAATTTGGGTAATAGTGGATCGACTCACCAAATCAGCTCACTTCTTGCCAGTCAAGTCCACTTATACTGCAGAACAATATGCTTAGTTGTATATCAAGGAGATAGTAAGGCTTCATGGCACCCCACTTTCTATTATCTCGGATTGAGGGGCCCAATTCATAGCAAATTTTTGGAAGAAATTTTAGCATGGTTCGGGTACTCAGGTGAATCTCAGCATAACTTTCCATCCGCAGACTGACGGTCAGGCCGAGCGAATTATTTAGACGCTTGAGGATATGTTGCGGGCTTGTGTCTTGGATTTCAAAGGTAGTTGGGTTGACCACTTACCACCTATAGAATTTGCTTATAATAACAACTTTCATGCTAGCATTCAGATGGCCCCATTTCAGTCATTGTACGGAAATTGGGTGGTTTGAAGTAGGTGAAGCAGAACTGCTAGGGCTAGATCTTGTGTACTAGGCTATGGAGAAATTTAAGGTAATTCAGGAAAGGATGAAAACTGCTCAGAGTCACCAGAAATTCCTATGCGGACGTTCGCCGAAGAGATTTGGAATTTCAAGTTGATGTTTGGGTGTTTTTGAAGGTATCTCCTATGAAGGGAGTCATGCGAAGTTGAGTCCTAGGTATGTCGGGCCGTATCGGATCGTTCAAAGGATCGGGCAAGTTGCTTATAGGCTGGAGTTGCCTTCTAAAATGTCATTAGTACACCCAGTGTTCCATGTGTCCATGTTGAAGAAAGTGGTTGGAGATTCATCCACCATCGTACCGGTTGAGACTATCGAGGTTATTGAAGACTTTTCGTATGATGAAGTTCCAATTGCCATTCTTGATAAGCAAGTCCATAAGTTGAGAAATAAGGAAGTTGCCTCTGTTAAAATGTTATGGCGATGTCAACAAGTTGAGGAAGACACGTGGGAAGCAGAAAAAACAATAAAAGATAAATATCCCCATATGTTTGATGAATCTTAGAAGAAATTAGGCGACCTTTCTATCTCTGAAACAACTATCATTATGTCCGAATTGTTTTCTTCCTAATGCTAGTGAAGTTTCTCTAGTTGTGCAAGAGTTGTATGTGTTGTGATTACTTTGGGTCACTTGAACCTTCCTTAGATAAATGAAAGTTTTATTAAGACGACTCATGTGTTAAGTAAACACCTAATGGTAGTGTGGATTGATAATTGTTTATTTATATGCATGTGGTATGTTGAAACAGTTAAATAATGTGGGACTCATTGAAATGACTAGTTTATGTGCAAAATGTAACAAGTGATAGAATATGTGCAATTGTTGAGGTAAAGAATTGTGTACAAGCTGTAGAGATAGTTGTAATTATGTAATAGTGTTTGGGAATATATTTAGGGGGCCCTCTGACAGGTGGATAGGTCCATAATACAAAGGAATCTCTGGCGAAAGTTTTCTAAAAAATAAGAGTTAGTGAAAATTTTGAAAGTTTGCATATCATGTCTTTCAAAACCAACTGATTTTTTTTAAAATCCTCATTCGAGGATGAATGATTTTAAGTGGGGGAGGATGTAAGGCACCATAAAATTTTGTGCTTAAAACCTACTAGCTCATAGTGATAAAGTTTGAATATGTGTTAGAAATATGTAGAATTCTCCGCGGCAAGCTTGCTCGCTACGGTTCGGACCCTTGGTAGTGATCTAAGCTTTAAAAATCAAAAGAATTAGTTTTCCAGAAAATTGTCATTTTGCGGTCCAAAATGCGGTCGAAATCAGATATGCAAACCGCATTCCTTCCGCAGAGTGTAACAGAAGGTTTGTCAAAATTGAAGTTGAAAATGCGGTGCACTATGCAATTGCATAATCAAAATGTGGGCCGCATAATCATCGTATAAGTTCGTAAGGGATTTGTGGAGGTCAATTCTGTAGCGCATTATGCGATCGCAGAACATGAATGCGGACCACATTCTTACTGTAGATCGAATCAGAAAATTTAATTTTTGGGGAGAAATTCTGCAGTCCAATATGCGGACCGCATGTTTACTCTGCGATCGCAGATTTGACCGCATTGTTGACTCGGGGATCCAATTTTCTAATTTTAAAACCCGAACCCCTTTTTGGTATAACGCCCTAACCCCTCATTTTTACACATTTTTTGAACAAAATAAGAGAGAGGGAGGAGGGATTCTTGAGATAGAAAGTTGGTTTTCCTCAATTTGATTTTCCGAAGTGACCTAGGCCCGGAAAGTTTTGGGTATTATCTTCATCTCCATTTCTACAGGTAAATCCCTAACCCACTTCCCTTGATTTTTGGATTTTAATAGAAATGGGGGTTTTTATGCATTAATTCTTGAAAGTGGAAGTCAAAACATTCATGCATGTTCTTTAAATCTAAAATTTAGTAAAAGGGAAATGGGTAGAAGTAAGGGGCGGTGCTCGATAACCCAAATAAGCTCGGATAGTAATTGTGAATTTCAAATTCTAAGATATATGTGTTAACTTGTGACCTAGATTGACGTTGCTAGATTGTTGGGTGAATTAAAAGTAGAAGATAAAAATAAAAAGGAATTTGACTCCAGGTATGTATGGATAACTTTGATCTTTCTGAAATCGCGCTGTTTTGGTGTACGAAAAATTGGTATGTGATAGCTATGTGGATTGTATGTGAAATTCTTGTGATTGGTTTGTTGGGTGTTTTATTGGTTTGATTAAGTGTTTTGTGGTAAGAGTTGGGAAACAATTTATAAAAGGAAATTGTAAATAATGCAATTGGATTAACGGTGGTAATAACATATTGGCTTCTTGTGGGTAATTATTGCAATGACTTGAAATGCTTATGAATTGTTGTATATAATGGAATTGGTACTGTTGGCTATGGAAACACTTGTAACATTGTCGTGGCTGTGACTTGAGAAGTATTGTTGTAACATGAAATACTTGTGAATTGAGGAATCCAACGAAAATAGTATGGATGGTTATGGGAACACTTGTGAATCATTATTGCTATTCCTTAAAGAAATGTTATTGTTATCTTTGTGAAGTGTTCTTTTTTTGTTATTGTGATTGTTATGAATTGAAACTGTACGGTGGGATCAGGTTGCGTGCAGCAACACAAAATGATAAATTATGGGTTGGGGTGATAAGGTTGGCTGAGGTAATAAGGGTTGATGAGGTAATAAGGGTAGAAAGCTATCGAAATCGCCATTGAAATTAATATGTGTACCAATTGTGAAATCATTAATGAGGAATTGTGAAAGGAGACAGTAGGAGAGTTTGTAACCTGTAAGGTACTGATTGTCCCTTTGTTTAGCTAGATTGTACCTTCTACGTGTGTTTGGTTGTTGCTTCTATTGTTGTTTTCTACTTATATGTGGTTGAGGTTACCTCAAACAAATTTAGGTGTTGAAAAGACTTGTTTGGATTGATGTCTCTCTCTTTATGTATTTGTTTTTGTTTCTATTGCCATTACTTAGTCTATGGTTTAAGTTACTTGGGACAAAGTTTGTTCATACATACTAGTACAATTCCAGTGTACTGATGTCCTTTTTGCCGGGTGCGCTACATTCGTGTTATGATTGTAGGTGGATCCGTAGTATGCACTCCAATTCATCGGCAGTAGCACTCCTTCACCTTCCACTGGCCGTTGGTGAGCCCCTTTCCTCTCGGGGCCATGCGTGGCTGATAACTAGGAATTTTGCATACTTTTAGACCCTTTCTTGCTCGAGCTTTGTGCATAAAATATGTTAGTCTAGCCTTGATTTGCTTACAAGTGCGCTATTTTGCAGGTTTGAGCGACAAAAGAATGAATATCGTTAAACCAGCTAAAAAAGGAGTGAAATCGGCTAAGCGTCGAGTGAAGAAGTAGAGGGGCACTAAAGAGACCTGTGCGGACCGCACTATTTTATTGTGTGGCCGCACAAGAGATTCAGAGGAAGAACAGGCTCACCTTCAACTACGTGGACCGCACTGATTTGATGTGCAGCCGCGCAGACAAGTTCAGAGAGGCCAAAATAGAAAGCAAATCTACGCAATCTGTGTCCATTTTCATGCGGTCCGCAACAATGAAGATCAGAGAAGTGACAAGTCAAGGAAAACTCCCATGTACCGTACCAATGGTCTAGAACTTGCCCCGAGTGTTTGTTGAGGCGAAGTCAGAGGTGAAACTTGACTTGAGAAGTGAGTGTAGGCCATATTTGATCCAAATGAACGTACCTTGAACCATTCTTTCCAACCTACCAATATAAGGATCCCTAGTTCACCCCTTTGAGCCTTAAACCTTATTATTTCATAAACCAAGTTGCAAACCTATACCCGTTTCAATTTAGACCTTCTCTTGGCACTCAGAAATCTTCCCTTAAAGTGATGGCAAAAGTATAAGTTTGGGGGGGAAAGACAAGAAAGGCACCAATGTGGTAAAAAGGCACAAAAGCAAAAAGGAAAGAAAGGCATTGAAAAAGGAAAAAAATATAAAAACAAAGAAAAAGATGAATAAGACCCAAAAAATGGGGGACTCAAAAGAATTGAAAAGCGAAAAGCGAAAAAAAAAATGTGAATGAAGTGATCAAAAGGAAAAAGTGTCAATTGCAAAAAGGAAGAGTGCCATGGTGTCTCTCCTTCAACCCTTGAAAGAAGAAATGCTTAAAAAGAGTCAAGAAAGTGTGCCATAAATGAATCAAAAGAAGCGTTTTAGGGAAGATTGAACCAATAAGAACCAAATTCCTATCCTACCCAAAAATCCTTCACAATGACTTCCCGAAAAGTCCTATATGATCTCAAGTTGATAAAAGCCTACATTAGTGGATACCTACATGAAGGGCAAGCTTATGGTACCTAGGGTCAGGCTTAGGGTCTCTTCTTTGAGAGAGTGAGTGTGAAATCCTTTTACATTGATTTGTGTGCAAATATTCAAAAAGGTGAGGTGCACGTAGGGAGAGCTGAAGATGTACGAGTTTGGGGTCCACAATAACCAAAGTGTGTTGAGAAAGGCTCCTTGATGAATCGAGTCAACCCTCGAGGCTCTTGTGTCACACTTGATCCACAAAGCTTCAAATTTTCATAAAGGTGTCAATGTTACATTTGCATTAGGGACAATTGTTAGTCCCAATTGATGTTTGTGATGTTACCCTCAGACAAATAGGAATTGTTTTGATGTCTTTTCCCTAAAGGTTAGGTCTCATTTTGATTTGCTTGAGCACAAACAAATGTTTAAGTTTGGGGGAGTTGATAACTAGGAATTTTGCATACTTTTAGACCCCTTCTTGCCCGAGCTTTGTGCATAAAATGTGTTAGTCTAGCCTTGATTTGCTTACAAGTGCGGTATTTTGTAGGTTTGAGCGACAAAAGAATGAATATCGTTAAACCAGCTAAAAAAGGAGTGAAACCGGCTAAGCATAGAGTGAAGAAGTATAGGGGCACTAAAGAGACCTGTGCGGACTGCATTGTTTTGTTGTGCGGCCGCATAAGAGATTCAGAGGAAGACCAGGCTCACCTTAAGCTGTGCGGACCACACTGATTTGATGTGCAACCGCGCATACAAGTTCAGAGAGGCCAAAATAGAAAGAAAATCGACGCAGACCGCATCATTTTTCATGCGATCCGCAACAATGAAGATCAGAGAAGTGACAAGTCAAGGCAAAGTCCCACGCGGCCACGTGCCAAAACAGTGCGGTCCTCGTGGGTGAAGGTTCAGAGAGTTTGCAATTGGAGGAATTAAACAGTGCGTCCGCACACCATTTTCATGTGGTCCGAGTTGCTAAGCCTAGGCGGCCACGTGATAAAAGTAAGCAGTCCGCATGGCATGCTCCAGGTGCCAGTTTGTTGAAGACCACTTGCCCTACGCGATCGCACGTCAAAAGTGTGCGGTCCGCGCCAGACCGTTAGGGGTATTTTTGTCCAGAAATTTCTATACAGTGTAAATAGCTTCTTTTACTTTTTTAGGATATATGATATATTAGCTTCGAATACCTGTACTCGTGAGAAGATATTCTTGCCTATTTTGGGAAATTTCCTTAGTCTTTTATCATTGAAACTTCTGGATTTAGTTTGTAATCAAATATTATGTCAATTTCATCTTTAATTTCTTCAGCTTGTTCATTGTTCATGGCTAGCTAAACTCATAGCTAGGGTTGTAGCTCAACACTAGTGCGGGTAATTAATGGGTTAGATTATTTAATGCTTAGATGATTATGGGTGTTAGGATTTGGGTTGATTGAATGTTTTTCATTTGGATTTGGTGGTTGCAAACACTAAGTCTAGCTTAGTGGGTTTGGACTCTTCTTGAGAAAAAGAGTTTAAAACTTCTCAATTAATCCCAACAAGGATTTGGGATGGACCCATGAGAATGGTAGTCCCAAGTAACGGGTAAAAACCTCGAGAGAGTGATTACCCAACTTGAACCTAAAGTTGCTTGGGCAAATTAGCCTACCCAATTGGTCTCTCGAGAGTCAATTGGGAAAAATCATTCTCTCTACCGAGAGGTGTCAGAATGAGTGCATAGAGCAACGGTTATCCAATCATCCCATCCTATCATCTTTGTATTGAATTTCATTACCCGTTAGTTGTCCACCTAGGTAAATGCTATTACCCTAGTCCTTTCCCTACTTGCATTACACTTTTGAATCATCCTTAGCATAATTTAGACTTCTTACTAGTAGTTGATCAATTAGTTATTAAAAAGAAAACCCAATTATGTTTGAAGATAAATTAGAAGCTAACTCGCAATTCTAGTTCATCGCAATTTCTCACTCCAAATTCCAACTTCATGTGGATTGACCCCGAACCACTATTCGGGTAAAAGTTTGTTGTGCCTGCTCTTCCTTCTGGTTGAGTTTGCTCCGATCAACTTTTTGGCGCCGTTGCCGGGGAGTTGAGGTGTTTATTAATTGTGTTGCTAGTGTTGTGTTTTGCTTCTTTTTTCCTTCTTTTACTAATTTTCTTGTCTCATTATAACAGGTACAAATGGCTCTTAATGCAAACAATCCGAATGCCAATGTTCCCCTTGGCGATGCCATGGTAGGGGAGGAGGTAGAGGACATTGAGCAGGACGAATTCCCGGTACAACATGTACCACGGAGAGCCCGAAATGCTAATGCACATGCAAATCAACAGGACCACATCCCGACCCTCATCCGCCACCGCCAAGAGTTGCGCCAAGGGCAATGCCAAACCAAGGATACGCCAATGCCATTGTTCCTCCCCGAATTCGGGCGGGGAACTTTCAAATTACAAATGTGATGCTTGACACTATTGGAGCAAAGAGGGTATTTTACGGGCGCCTCCAATCAAAATGCTTATAAGCACTTGAAGGGGTTCGTAGATACCTGTTGGGGAAGCAAACAAACCAATGTGTCCGAAGATGCTTTGCGACTACGACTTTTCCTTTTCTCATTGAAGGGTAAGGCGTTGGATTGGTTGGAGCGGTTACCGAATCACTCAATCACTACATGGGACGAATTGGCGGACAAATTCATCGCCAAGTTATTTTCCCCAACTCGTATGGCGGCCCTGTGAGATGAGATTCTTGCCTTCAAACAAGAGCCAACAGAGTCGTTACATGAAATTTAGGAGAGGTACCAGACTATGGTGAAAGAGTGGCCCAACAATGACATGACCGATGCTATGATTCAACAAACTTTCTATAGGGGGATCAACACGGCTAATCAATGCATTGTGAACCAATTGGCGGGTGGAAATTTCATGAAGTTTTCTTTGGAGGAAGCATGTGATGTTATGGACCAAATGGCCGACACTTCTTCGGCATGGAAAAGTCGGGCGAATGTACCTCAAGGCGATCCAAATGTTATCCAATTACACAAAGAGTTGCATGACCACGACCAAGCCATTATCGAGCTCACTACAACCATGAATCAATTGGCGAAAGCTCAACTTCAACAAGTGAAAAATCCCCGCCAAGTAAATTCCACGGAAAGTGTCTCGATGTTGAAAAGAAGGAATAGAGGGCAACAAGCACAACAAGGCCATTGTGATCAAAATGAGAACAACAATGATAATGTAGGATTTTCTAATGATGGCTTTGATGATCAAGACGAAGATTGCCAATTCGTGAATAACTTTCAAGGCAATGGAGGGAATCAAAATAATCAACAATGGAGTTCCCAAGGCAATTGGGGGACCCAACAAGGAAGAGGAAATTGGAACAATAATCACAATGGGAACAACGGTGGTGATTGGAACAACCAAGGAAACAATTGGAACAATCAAGGAAACAATTGGAACAATCAAGAAAATAATGGTGGCAATTGGAGTGGTAATAATAGCAATTGGGGGAACAAACAACAATCATGGCGGGTGGAACAGTGGCGGAAATCAAAACAATCAGGGGCAAGGTTTTCAAAGAGCTCCCATGTATCAACAACCCAACAATCCACCCCCTTTCATGCACAAGGATCGAGTTCTTCGGGCAATGATATGGGTCTAATTGAAGTTATGTTTTAACAAATGATGAAAAATAATCAAGACTCGGATTCCCAACTAGCTTATCACAATACTTCAATCCGGAATTTGGAAGTTCAAATTGGCCAACTTTCTCAATCTTTGAATTCCCGACCTAAGGGTGCACTACCAAGTGACACAGTGGTAAACTCGAAGGGAGGAAACAATCATGTGATGGCCGTGACAACAAGAAGTGGGAGAGGTGGTGATGTGCATGCCTCAAATGAGAATCAAGTTGTGAATGCGGAAGTACATTTGAATGTTGATGATATGCCGATGAATGATGACAATGTGGTTGAACCTATTGAAACAAATGATGTGCGGATTGATATTGAGGATGAGGCCGGGATTGAATCACAAGATACCGTGAACCCGTCTAGGGAACACATTATTGATATTCCCGAGACGGCTATTCCAAAGGCCAAGGCACCCTTGAAGCGGTCCTTTTGAACATGGAGGTCAATGTTGATGCCGATCGTGTTGAATGCGTAAATGCTTTGCATGGTATGGGCTCTTACTCTTATGAGCCGAGGAAGCTATCTTTGGACCTTGAAAATCGCAAGACCCCTCCAACTAAGCCATCTATTGAGGAGCCTCCGGTGTTGGAGTTGAAACCACTTCCTCCTCACCTCAGGTATGAATACTTGGGTCCTAATTTTACTTTGCATGTTATACTTTCATCTTGCTTAACTAACATACATGTTGACGCAACTTTGGTGGTCTTACAAAAGCGCAAGCGAGCAATTGGATGGACCTTGGCGGATATTCTGGGTATAAGCCCCACCTTTTGCATGGACAAGATCATATTGGAGGAGAATGCTAGGCCATCACTTGAGCACCAAGGAAGATTAAATGAGGCCATGCAAGAGGTAGTTAAAGAGGAAATCATCAAATGGTTGGATGTTGGGGTGGTCTACGCCATTTCGGATAGTTCTTGGACCTCGCCGGTCCAATGTGTTCCAAAGAAGGGTGGCATGGCGGTCATCACTAATGCAAACAATGAATTGATTCCTACTCGTACGGTCACGGGTTGGAGAGTGTGCATGGACTATATGAAGCTCAACAAAGTGACACGGAAGGACCATTTTCCATTACCTTTCTTGGATCAAATGTTGGACCGACTTGCGGGGAGGGCCTATTATTGCTTCCTTGATGGCTATTCGGGGTACAATCAAATACTTATCGCCCAGGAAGATCAGGAAAAAATAACATTTACATGTTCTTATGGCACATTCGCCTTCTCTAGAATGCCATTTGGACTATGTAATGCCCCAACTACCTTTCAAAGATGTATGATGGCAATCTTCACCGATATGGTGTAGGACATTCTTGAGATCTTCATGGATGACTTCAGTGTGGTAGGGGATTCTTTTGATGATTTTTTGTCAAACTTGGATCGTGTGTTGGCAAGATGTGAGGAAACAAACCTTGTGCTTAACTGGGAAAAGTGTCACTTCATAGTGCGAGAGGGAATTGTATTGGGTCATAAAATCTCAAAGAACGACATTGAAGTTGATAAAGCAAAGATAGAGGTTATTTCAAGGCTCCCTCCCCCTAACTCTGTCAAAGGGGTGAGGAGTTTCTTGGGTCACGCCGGTTTCTATCGGCACTTCATAAAGGATTTTTCCAAGATAGTTAATCCACTATGTAAGCTATTGGAGAAGGATGCCAAATTTGTCTTTGACGAGAGATGTATGGAATCTTTTGAGTTATTGAAGAAAACGTTGACTACTACTCCCATCATTACCACACCTAATTGGAACTTGCCATTTGAACTTATGTGCGACGCAAGTGATGTGGCGGTAGGAGCGGTGCTTCGCCAAAGAATCAACAAGATGTTCCATCCGGTGTATTACTCAAGCAAGACAATGAATGAGGCTCAAAGAAATTATACCGTTACCAAGAAGGAGTTGCTACCTATTGTCTTTGCTATGGAAAAGTTCCGCCCTTACCTAATGGGGGGCCAAGGTGATTATTCATACCGATCATGCCGCCCTTAGGTATTTGATGACAAAGAAGGACTCAAAGGCAAGGTTGATGAGATGGGTACTACTTCTTCAAGAGTTTGATCTAGAAATTGTTGATCGCAAGGGTAGTGAAAACCAAGTGGCGGACCACTTGTCCCGTTTGGAGGAGGAGGGGAGGCCATCCGATGGCCTTGAAATAAATGATTCCTTCCCGGACGAACAACTCCTCGCGGTGTCTATGCATGATATGTCGTGGTTTGCTAATGTTGCCAATTATCTTGTTATCGGTGTGGTCCCGTATGAGCTCTCTTCTAACCAAAGGAAGAAGCTCAAGCGGGATAGCTTGGATTTCTATTGGGATGATCCGTATCTCTTCAAGATTTGCATGGATGGGGTAATTCGAAGGTGTGTTCCGGAAAGTCAGCAAATGAGTATCTTGGAGGCTTGTCACTCTTCTCCCTACGGTGGTCATCATGGGGGAGTGAGAACGGCTTCCAAAGTTTTGAGTTGTGGTTTTTATTGGCTAATGATTTTCAAAGATGCTAGTGATTTGGTGAAAAGTTGTGATGCGTGCCAAAGGGCCGGTGGTATTTCAAAGAAAGACGAGATGCCTCTTAATACGATTCTAGAGGTTGATATTTTTGATGTATGGGGGATTGACTTTATGGGGCCTTTTGTGAGCTCTTGTGGGAATACGTACATTTTGGTAGCGGTGGATTATGTGTCAAAGTGGGTTGAAGCTGTGGCTCTTCCAAACAATGAAGCTTGAAGTGTTACGACCTTTCTGAGGAAGTATATCTTTACAAGATTCGGGACTCCCCATTCTATCATTAGTGATGGGGGTTCTCATTTTTGCAACAAGGCATTTGATTCATTGCTTACCAAGTATGGAGTAAATCATAAGGTCACTACCCCGTATCATCCTCAAGTGAGTGGCCAAGTGGAAGTTTCCAACCGTGAAATCAAGAGTATTTTGTCTAAAACTGTCTATACCAATAGGACCGATTGGTCAAAGAAATTAGACGACGCTATTTGGGCTTATAGGACAGCTTATAAAACTCCAATTGGTATGTCTCCTTACCGGTTGGTGTTTGGTAAGGCATGTCATCTCCCGGTAGAACTTGAGCAAAAGGCTATGTGGGCTTTGAAGAAGTTGAATTTGGAATGGGATGTAGCTGCAAATCTTTGTGTGGATCACTTGAACGAGCTTGATGAGTTTCGATTTCATGCATAATCCAGCTCATCCGTGTATAAGGACAAGATGAAGTATCTCCATGACAAATATGCCCGAGGCAAGGAAATCAAAGTGGGTGATATGGTTCTTCTTTTCAATTCTCGGTTGAGGTTATTCCCAGGAAAGCTAAAATCCAAGTGGAGTAGTCCATTTTAAGTGGTATGTGTGACTCCGTTCGAAGCCCTTGATCTAAAGAACAAAAATGGTGAAGTATTCCGAGTCAATGGGCACCGTGTGAAGCATTATTTGGGAAAGCCTGATGATAGCCAAGTGGTGGCGCTCTTACATTTGAAATGAGTGAATGGTAACTTGCGTCGTGACGTGACATTAAATCAGGCGCTTCTTGGGAGGCAACCCATGTCTTTTGCCTTTTCTTTGTTTTTCTTCATTCGTAGAGTAGGATTTTTGAGCTGATAGTTTGTGAAGTGTTGCAGGGGTAATGTTGAAACAGTGCAGGGAAATCACACAAGTTTAGAAGTCTCTGAAGTTTGGCCATGCAGCCGCACACCAAAATAGTGCGGTCCGCGTGGGTTTTCCAAGCTAAAAGAGTGACCTCAGGGCAACCCACGCGACCCGCGTGACAATATTACGCGGTCCGCGTGGAATGGATGAAATATAGAATGCCTCTGAAGTTTACCACGCGGTCGCGCACCAAATCAGTGCGGTCCGCGTGGAAACTACCATTCTTAGCAGGTCTCTGAAGTTGTCACGCGGCCGCACACCAAAACAGTGCAGTCCGCGTGACCTTGCTTAACAAAGTGGATGTATGGTTAAAGCCTGCACAGTACGCGTGACAAATCTGTGCGGCCGCGCATGTGGGTAAGTGACGGGTCCCACTCTTTTTGTATAAATAGGGATCCCAGGCTTTCATTTAAGCTTTTGGCCAATTTTACATCTAAGAGTTTTACTATTCACCCTGTGCTATATTGTACTCAAGTTGCAATCACAATTAATCCTTGGTAACATTTC
Organism: Nicotiana noctiflora; assembly: GCA_032618575.1. Lineage (NCBI taxonomy): Eukaryota > Viridiplantae > Streptophyta > Magnoliopsida > Solanales > Solanaceae > Nicotiana > Nicotiana noctiflora. Next base: position 246,482 of record JASVEL010006531.1, on the reverse strand, counting down.
ACTTCTATTTAAATATTTAGATTACTTTATGCTTTACATAAATTGATAAATGCTAGAGTAACTTCTTAATTTCTTTATTTTTACCTCTTTTAATTGCTAGATTAGGTTCAAGTATGATAATTGTAGAATTAGGGCTAATATCTTTGCTACAATAACTGAGTAGGGACACTTAGGACACATAGTGTTGGAAACATTAGACTCAAACGAACAAAAAAAAACCACCCTACAAGTTGAAGTTTCCCTACGCGGCCGCACACCATTTTTGGGCGGTCCGCGTTGACCTTGCGTGACCGCAATTCAAATCAGTGCGGTCCGCGTAGGTCAACTTCAGAGAGTTGCATTTTTTTTATGTGTATCTTGTGCGGACCGCGTAGCATTTTCATGCGGTCTGCGTGACCCCTGTTACCTACCTGTGACTTTTCTCTGTAAACTCTGCTCACATTATACACTGCTTATGTGCTTCAACTAACCAATCTAGACTCCACATCTTGCAGACAATGGTGAAGAAAGCTCTTGCGCAACGTGGGGGTAAACAACCCGGGAGAGGTGGTCCCTCCCAAGGGGGCAAAGGAAAGAGAATAGTAAAGCTCACTCCGGAGGCCCGGGCAAATATAAAGAGACCCGAAAGCTAATTCGGGAAGCTGATAGGGCGGCCTATCATTCTACTGAGAGTGATTACATACGCTTCAGGAGTGTGAGCTCAGAGTCAGCCGCCTCCCACATGTCTATATCCGTACCTATTATGACATCCTCCTCTCCAGACCAACCAACAGTTCCCACCTCCAGAAAGCCGGTGAATGTGGTCTCAGACTCGTCTGATGAGTCTAGAGCGGACAAGGGCAGTGATGATGATTACTCCACCTCTCCCATAGCTTCATTATCAGGGAAGAGTGGAGGGAATGCGGAAGGAGGGGAACCACAAGTTGGTGGTATTGAGAGAACAAGGAACCCGGATGTTTGGGCCGACAGATTTGTGAGCGAGTTGGCGTGGCACAAGTTTAGGGAATGGTGGCCCAAGAGAAGACTTATTCCAGAGAGGCGGTTTATTGATGCAGACTTGTTACCTCACAACCCTCATGTTTAGGCACAGTTTCACACTAGAGAGAGTTGGGGCTTCTTCAAGGAGCGAGTGGAGATGGCCAACGAGCATATGGTCAAGGAATCTTACGCCAACATCCACCACATAGTCCGAGATTCCACTGCTACGAAGGTGAGGGATCAGATAGTTCTATTTGACGGCAAGTCTTTGAATGAGTTCTTGGGGTTCACTGATAAGGATGAGTCCCAGTATTTGAAGAAGTTGGCCCTGAAAGAGGAGGCTCGTCCGTGGTTGGCAGAAGTTCTAGCTGTTCCCGGCACTGTTCCGGTATGGCTGAAGGCACAGGAGAAGATCTACAGAAACACCCTTAGCTTTGAAGCGAAAGGGTGGTTGACATTTGTATGCAACTGACTGGACCCAACCACACATGACCATTTAGTTCCTCTTGATCGTGCGTTTCTGGTAGCTTCTATTATGGCTGGCTTCCCATTGAATGTGGGAAATATTATGCACCGGGTGATTTCCACAGTGGGCCATGAGGCCAAGACCAACTATCCTTTCCCCAACACCCTGACTATGTACTTCAAGGAACTCAAGGTGAGGAAGAAGAAGTTTGATGTGATGGTGCCTCCGGTGGGGCCTTATTCTTGGTACGATCAAAAGGGTCCGGACAACCCTAAGACAGCTAAGAACAGCCAGTCTGAGGAGCCAGTTACCATTGAGCATCCTACTTCCCTCCCTCCAGGTCCTTCCACAACATCTTCCGCCTCTACTACTGATCTGAAAGTCCTAGTCTCCAAGACTCACAGGTTCACAGCCAACCAGCTCACACACTCATTGGCTAATTTGAACAACTGGATGTCGGCAGAGACATCTAAGTTGTCCACATTGACGACTGCTGTTCAGGCTCAGAGTGAACCGGTGACTATGGAGATTCCTACTTCTATTGATGAGACATTGAAGAAGATCCCGGCTAACCAGGAGTTGATGATGAAGAAGCAAGACCAATTGGCCAAGGCAGTTGAAGGGCATAACAAGCAGCTCAAAAGCCTTGCTAAGGAGCACAGGAAAATGAGGAAGACCAAGGCCTCAACAGAGTCAGTTGCAGCTTTACAGGTACATGTGGACAAGCTCATGGCAGACCAGTTGCCACTTGATCTACTATTTGAGGAGCTGGTCGTAGAGCCACGATCTGAGTAGCCACAGGAGGAGCTCAGGCCACGGAAGAAGAGGAAACTCCCCAACACTTAGGAAGTTGTCATTGTTGTAGCTCCTGAGCAGGAGGGGCCCTCCAGTGCCCCTGCAGTAGACAAGCCACCTCCAAAGTAGGCATCCATCCCAGCAGCACAGCAGTAGGTTGGGGACCAGTCTGAGGTCCCTACCACTACAGCGTATGTGGGAGCCACTGAGCATAGTCGTCTAGTTGATGAGGCTTGAGGGGCCATTTATATCCTTTTTGTTACTTACTTGGTAGTTAACATTGGAGACAATGCTAGCTTTTATTCGTGGGGGTGTGCCCTACTATTTTTTGGATTTTGATACTTACTGATGTCTGTATATATTTATTACTATACAGTACACTTGTAGATTTAGTGGTTTGTATATATTTTGTTAATTCTGATCTACTTTAGCTTACTACTTTAGCTTTCATTTTGAATCCTTTGGGTATGTATATTCTAATCCATCTTTGTACATATTCATTTGGTTTCAGTTGGATTTTTTTTCTTTTTGTTTTTGTTATTCTCTTAAAAGTTATTAGGCTTTGTTTTAAGTTTTCAATAAACCCTTGGTTTTCTTAATGCCACGGTTCTTTCCAAGGGTAAAGTGTTGTGTGAACCGGGTGACTTTTCCCTATGATAGATAGCGTGACAACTTTCTTAAGGGTTGAGTCAGTTATTCTTTTTTCCTATATTTTTCTTTTTATTTTCAAAGTTGTGGTAGTTAAGGGTACCTCAGGCAAACTTCTCTTGGGCCTAGCACATTTGTCTCCGATCTCAGGATCAAAGACATCGAGTTGTGTCTAGAATGGTGAAAGTTGTGGCCTTGAGAATCTTGTGTTGACCGAACAACCATCGATTGGTCATGCAAACCAACGCGTGCTTGAATCTTATCCGAGGTTGTTGTGGGCCTTCAACTCCATTTTTGGTGATCTCTGAGTGTAGGTGTGGTGAGAAATAGATTTGTGAGCCCAAGTACCGTACCAATGGTCTAGAACTTGCCCCGAGTGTTTGTTGAGGCGAAATCATAGGTGAAACTTGACTTGAGAAGTGAGTGTAGGCCATCTTTGATCCAAATGACCGTACCTTGAACCATTCTTTCCAACCTACCAATATAAGGATCCCTAGTTCACCCTTTTGAGCCTTAAACCTTATTCTTTCATAAACCAAGTTGCAAACCTATACCCGTTTCAATTTAGACCTTCTCTTGGCACCCAGAAATCTTCCCTTAAAGTGATAGAAAAAGTATAAGTTTGGGGGGGGGGGACAGACAAGAAAGGCATCAATGTGGTAAAAAGGCACAAAAGTAAAACGGAAAGAAAGGCATTGAAAAAGGAAACAAAGAGAAAAACAAACAAAAAGATGAATAAGGCCCAAAAAGGGGGCACTCAAAAGAATTGAAAAGCGAAAAGCGAAAAGCGAAAAAATAAAATAATGTGAATGAAGTGATCAAAAGGTAAAAGTGACAATTGCAAAAAGGAAGAGTGCCATGGTGTCTCTCCTTCAACCCTTGAAAGAAGAAATACTCAAAAAGAGTCAATATAATGTGCCATCAATGAATCAAAAGAAGCGCTTTAGGGAAGATTGGACCAATAAGAACCAAATTCCTATCCTACCCAAAAAGCCTTCACAATGACTTCCCGAAAAGTCCTATATGATCTCAAGTTGAGAAAAGCCTACATTAGTGGATACTTACATGAAGGCCAAACTTATGATACCTAGCGTCGGGCGTAGGGTCTCTTCTTTGAGAGAGTGAGTGTGAAATCCTTTTACATTGATTTGTGTGCAAATATTCAAAAAGGTGAGGTGCACTTAGGGAGGGCTGAGGATGTACGAGTTTGGGGTCCACAATAACCTAAGTGTTTTGAGAAAGGCTCCTTGATGAATCGAGTCAACCCTCGAGGCTCTTGTGTCACACTTGATCCACAAAGCTTCGAATTTTCATAAAGGTGTCAATGCTACATTTGCATTAGGGACAATTATTAGTCCCAATTGATGTTTGTGAGGTTACCCTCGGACAAATAAGAATTGTTTTGATGTCTTTTCTCTAAAAGTTAGGTCTCGTTTTGATTTACTTGAGGACAAGAAAAGGTTTAAGTTTGGGGGAGTTGATAACTAGGAATTTTGCATACTTTTAGACCCCTTCTTGCTCGAGCTTTGTGCATAAAATGTGTTAGACTAGCTTTGATTTGCTTACAAGTGTACTATTTTGCAGGTTTGAGCGACCAAAGAACGAATACCGTTAAACCATCTCAAAAAGGAGTGAAACTGGGTAAGTGTCGAGTGAAGAAGTATAGGGTCACTAAAGAGACCTGTGCAGACCGCACTGTTTTGTTGTGCGGCCACACAAGAGATTCAAAGGAAGACCAGGCTTGCCTTCAGCTATGCGAACCACACTGATTTGATGTGCGGTCGTGCAGACAAGTTAAGAGAGGCCAAAATAAAAAGCAAATCTACGCGGACCACTTCCATTTTCATGCGGTCCGCAACAATGACGATCAGGGAAGTGACAAGTCAAAGAAAAGTCCCACGTGGCCGCATGCCAAAATAGTGCGGTCCGCGTGGGTGAAGGTTCAGAGAGTTTGCAAGTGGAGGAATTACACGGTGCGGCCGCGCACCATTTTCATGCGGTCAGCGTTGCTAAGCCTAGGCGGGCGCCTGACAAAAGTAAGCGGTCCGCATGGCATGCTCCAGGTGACAGCTTGTTGAAGACCACTTGCCCTACGCGGCCGTACGTCAAAGGTGTGCGGTCTGCGCCATACCCTCAGGGGTATTTTTGTCCGGAAATTTCTGTACAGTATAAATAGCTTCTTTTACTTTTTTAGGATATATCAGATATTAGCTTCGAACAGCTGTACTCGTGAGAAGATATTCTTGCTTATTTTGGGCAATTTCCTTAGTCTTTTATCATTGAAACGTCTAGATTTAGTTTGTAATCAAATATTATGTCAATTTCATCTTTAATTTCTTCAGTTTGTTCATTGTTCATGGCTAGATAAACTCATAGCTAGGGTTGTAGCTCAACCCTAGTGTGGGTAATTAATGGGTTAGATTATTTAATGCTTAGATGATTATGGGTGTTAGGATTTGGGTTGATTGAATGTTTGTTATTTGGATTTGGTGGTTGCAAACACTAAGTCTATCTTAGTGGGTTTGGACACTTCTTGAGAAAGAGAGTCTAAAACTTCTCAATTAATCCCAACAAGGATTTGGGATGGACCCATGAGAATGGTAGTCCCAAGTAACGGGTAAAAACCTCGAGCGAGCAATTACCCAACTTGAACCTAAAGTTGCTTGGGCAAATTAGCCCACCCAATTGGTCTCGAGAGAGTCAATTGGGCAAAATCGTTCTCTCTACCGAGAGATGTGAGAATGAGTGCATAGATCAACGGTTATCCAATCATCCCATCATATCATCTTTGTATTGAATTTCATTACCCGTTAGTTGTCCACCTAGGTAAATGCTACTACCCTTGTCCTTTCTCTACTTTTATTACACTTTTGAATCATCCTTAGCATAATTTAGACTTCTTACTAGTAGTTGATCAATTAGTTATTAAAAATAAAACCCAATTATGTTTGAAGATAAATTAGAAGCTAACTCGCAATTCTAGTTCATCACAATTTCTCACTCCAAATTCCAACTCCCCGTGGATTGACCCCGAACCACTATTCGGGTAAAAGTTTGTTGTGCCCGCTCTTCCTTCGGGTTGAGTTTGCTCCGATCAGTGGCTCATGCCACTTATATTCCGGAGTCTTATTTTGGTTTTGTGTAAGATATAGCTAGAGCCTTGTTACCGGCTAGTACTGTATTATCCTATCATACCTTAGAGGCTCCGTAGACCGTAAAAATGTGGGTTATAAACTTATGTAATTGTATGTCGGCTAATGTAAATTTTAAACTTTGTTAAGAAATTATGCATGTTGTGTATGTGTTTTGAAAAAGGGTGGTTTCAATTATAAAATGGTTAATCCTTTGGTTAATAAGTAATAAAAAATACAGGGTAACACGTGGGATAGAAAAGGCACCCAAGTTCGCCTGACTTGTGTTACCCTGTAGGGCGCCGGTCATGTCCCTCGATTTGGGGCGTGACAATTTCACATTGACTTCAAGAGGTGTCCAAGCTGGTTTAACATCTCCAAGCCCCAACTCTGATATGATCTCCAAGGCATATTTTCTTTGATTAACAAGGATACCTTTGTTTGACCTGCTGAATTCCATTCCCAAGAAAAACTTTAGTTTTCCTAAGTCTTTGATCTTGAATGCTTTGTGTAGCTCATCTTTTGTTATTTGTATCAACTGCTGATTATTTCCAGCAATCAACATATCATCAACATAGACAAGAATAACTACTATATCATCCTTATGTTGCTTAATAAACAAAGAATGATCAAGGCTGTTTTGTTTGAAATGTGACTTCAGTAGAGCTTCTATTAATTTCAAATTCCAGTGTCTGCTGGCATGTTTCAATCCATACAGGGATTTAACAAGTCTACAAACTAACTGAGGTTTGCCAACTGTCTCCCCCTGACTTAAAAATCCCCGTGGCAAGTCCATATAGACTCCATCAGTTAAGTCTCCGTAAAAGAAGGCATTGTATACATCCACTGTTGAATATGTCTGTTATGCATAACAGCTAGTGATAATACAATTTTGACAGTAGCAATCTTGACTACATGTGAGTATGCTTCATTATAGTCAAGTCCCTCCTTTTGATTATAGCCTTTGGGAACTAGTCGAGCTTTAAACCTTTCAATTGTTCCATCTGCTTGAAGTTTGACTTTGTATACCCATCGACACCCAATAGGAGTTTCCCTGGTGGAAAAGGGACCAACTCTCAGGTATTGTTAGCTTGTAGGGCTTCCAGTTCTATCTGCATTGCATCTACCCATCTAGTAATTTTGCATGCCTCATAGAAGGATGTGGGCTCAGATATTGCTAAAAATGCTCCTAAATATGCTTAGTGAGAGGAATATACATGATCATATGTGAGATGATTGGCCATAGAGTGAGGTTTTTTAGATGGAAGAGGTACTAAATAGTCTGTCAACCATAATGGTTGTTTAGTTAATCTCCGTAGAGGTATTGAAATATCTGATGAATATAAGGAGGATTCTTCAACAACTTCATCCTCATTGAGTGGAAGGACCAAGTAAACTGTGTGGTATATGATTGTTCATAGAGGAATCACCAGGTGGACTTGCATCAATGCATATGAGATGAGATGGTGTGATGTCTCCTTGTACACCAGCATCTACAGAAGCATGAGGCTGCAATGTCTCTACTACAGGGGTAGTAATGTTAGAATTAATATATGCAAACAAAGAAGGATTGTTAGAGAAATCACCTTCCTGACAGGAAGTTGGCAACACAGACCCCTCAATGTCCTTGAAAGGGAACACCCTTTCATTGAAAACAACATCTCTGTTGATAAAAATTCCCTTTTCTCCAAATTGTATAAAAGGTATCCTTTGGTGACATTAGAATACCCCATCATTACTGCTTTAAGTGCCCTTGGACCAAATTTATCTTGTCTAGGCAGAACACTAGCAAAACATAAGCACCCCAAAGTTCTCAAGTGTAGCATACTTGTCTTATTCCCATGGAACAATTCATAGGGTGATCTACCATGCAGAACAACTGAAGGTAGCCTACGGATAATTCACACAGCTGCCAAAACACATTGTCCCCAAAATCTCAAGGGAATGTGTCCTTGAAATCTAATAGCTCTTGCCACTTCAAGAATGTATCTATTCTTCCTTTCAGCTACTCCATTTTGCTGAGGAGTATAGACATATGTTATTTGGAAAACTATACCTAGTTCTCTTAACAAACTAATGAATTTATGATTCACAAATTCAGTCCCGTTGTCTGATCTTACTGTTTTAACCATAATGTTGAACTGAGTGTGTACCATTTTAAAGAAGCCTTTTAATACAATGAACACATCACTCTTGAACTTTAGCAAAAAAGTCAAAGTCATACGAGAGTAATCATCCACTATTGTTAGAAAGTACTTGTTCCCATCAATAGTAGAAGTGCTATAAGGTCCCTAAATATCTAAATGCAGTAATTGAAAAATTTCAGTACTCTTGTTGTCACTAGAATGAAAAGGTAACCTTGTGTGCTTAGCTAAAGGATAAACATGACATTTATCTATTACATCTCTACAATTTTCAATAGGTAACCCAAGGATCTCTCTCATAGCTCCTCCAGAAGCATGTGCTAGTCTCCTGTGCCACAAGGATACATCAAGTTCCTTCTCCTGTACATTTAGCCCTTTACTTATTCCTTCTCGTTCATTAGCAGGTAAGAAGAGATATAATCCATCTTTCTCTTTACCAATCCCCTTGATTCTCCCACTTAATAGGTCCTGGAATAGGCAAAATGATGGGAAGAAGTGACTGAGCAATGTAGGTCTCTAGTTACCTTTGAGACTGACATAAGGGTATACTGAAAATCAGGCACAAACACCACATTCTTCACTAATTGTCCCTTAGAGATTATACAATCACCTATGTGTGACACCAGATTCACTTGGCCATTAGGCATGTGCACCTTCCTACAACTCCAGGAATCAAGTTTTTTTATGTTCTGTAACATATTTAAATCTGATATCATATGGTTAGTTGCTCCGGTGTCTATTATCCATTCCTTCCTATTTGTGTTAACCATAAAGGATTGTATCATACCTGCCATGTTAGGCATTGTGTTTTGTGGAACATCTTTGTTCAGCATCACCATAATCTGGTTATACTGATCAGTTGTAAATTGTGGTGGCTTAGGTAGCTCATTCATGTATCCTTTGTCTATTGCTTCAACTCTTCCTCCACTTGATCCTGTAACATTAGGATTACAATTCTAAACATTTACATTGTAAGCAATATTAGCACTTGCAACATTGGCCCCTGATCCTCTTTTCTTGTACATAAAATCAGCAAGATATCCTACTATTTTATAACATGTCTCTTTTGTGTGCCCTTTCAGTTTGCAAAAATTACATTGCAAATTCCAATTCTTCCTAGGTCAATGACTTTGTCCCTGATAGTTCCTTGAAAATTTCATCCTTTTGTAGTCATGAATGCTGTGGCTTCTAAATTCTCGCTCATTATGGACATATTAGACACTGCTCTTTGACTCTCTCTCTCAGCAATCATAGCATATGCCTTGCTAACATTAGTTATAGGGTTTGTCAGAAGAATTTGACTTCGCGCTTGTTCATAGTTCTCATTAAGCCCCATTAAAAACTGCATTAACTTTTGTCTGTGAAGACGTTCAACAAATTCTCTGTCATGACAAGATGGAATCATACTCTCATATTCATCCCAAAGTTCTTTGAGCTTAGTAAAATATATTGACACACTGTTAGTTCTTTGACATAAAGTTGCAATCTCCTTGTGCAATTGATATATCCTAGATGCATTAATCTTATCAAAATGTTCCTTTAGATCTTCCCAGACTCGACATGCATCTTTGGCATATACAATTCCTGTTACTAACTCCTTCAACACAGAACTCATAATCCAACCCAAAACTATTGCATTACATCTGTCCCATTAGTGACCAAGATTTTCTGTGACATCTTCTCATTTTAATGTGTCGTCGATTAACCCTAACTTGTTCTTACCTAACAGTTGGATTCTCATCACCCGCCTCCAAATCGAGTAATTGTCCAATCCGGTCAATTGAATTGATACAACCGGAGCTCCTGTTCTATCTGAGAGGTGCAGATACAATGCATGGTTGTGATCGAGTGTGTTCGCCATTGATGAAGGAAAAACAGAGAAAATGAAATTCTTCTTCAGTTGATAGATTTACTTACTGATCTTGCAATTTTAGCTCACAATCGTGGCTTGATTACTCTGATACCATGAAGAAATTATAGTTGAATACAATCTCAACGTCAAACCTAGAATGAAGGAAAAAATGGAAATGAAGTAGAAGAAGGAGCTTCGATACATTTCTGATAAAGAAGAGGAGAGAAGTGAATTAGTTATCACCTTACACAACTAACCAATACATATATACAACTAATTCTAATTAATACTCCACTTAACTATTGCTATTTACAAAAGACCCCATTTATCAAATAACTCTTATTTCCACAAAAATGTATCATTTATTTTGAATAATAGATACCTTGTATAAAAGCACATTTGTGCATCCCGAACTTCAAATCCCCTATTCGTCTTTGGGTAGGGGTGTGGTCTATGTATATACTATCTTTCTCTAACCCAATTTGTAGAATTACACTAGATATATTGTTATTATGGTGGTTATTGATATAATTATTCTATGCTTTGATACAATGTTCGAATCAGTTTTTGCGCACTTCATCTATTACATTGAATATCTATTATCTCTTATACTACAAAATACGCGCATCAAAAATTAAACAGATGGAAAGGTATAATTTGGCTGTTTATATTAGAATATAAACACTAATTTTTCATGATTTTCACCTATTTAACTGACAGTCAGACTACACTCCTAAATGTCATTTTTGATATTTTAGTGTCTTCTTCTTTCTTTTTCTCTAACATAATGAGACACTATAAAGAAAAACATTTATAGGAAGTACAAGGGTGTGATATATAAATGATCATGAATAAATATAATTTACACTTGTTATCTTGTGCATGTAATCATTTTTCTAGTTTCATGATAGAAATGAAGTGCATAAATTAAGACCAAATAATTGTTTTTGATGATCTGCCACTACATAAGGCTATACTCAATTCAGGTGCTTTGAATCATATGTGAGTTGCCTCATTATAGCAAATTTTTGTGTGTTTGAATACTTTTAATCCATTGGAACAGCCATGAGTTTTTTTTTTATTTTACAAAAAAAAAAAAAAAGAGAGAGAGAAATTGAGAATCCCCATCTTTGAAAATTCTTTGGAGATTTTGATAATCTAAGCAATTTCAATTTTTTTTGTGTCGAGGCTAATATTAACAGAATATAGTTAATCCAAAATGTCATAAATTTCTTACTTTGGTGGTTGGGATTGAATAAAAAATATTTTCCTTTTGAATATTACATGAAAAAAAAAGGTTAGCATTTAATTTGTTCTGCAGACGGTGCAGAAACCAAAGATAATTGGCAAAAGAAAATTGTTCAGTCGATTCAAAAGAAATATAGATTTCCATTTTTCGTTTATTCTCTTGATCACAGTACTAATTATAAAATTAGTAATCGATCCATTTAAAAAAACGATCTTATTTCCTTATTAATCTGTTTATAAAAGAATAATATATTTCTTATTGAAAATAGTTTAACTTGTAGGTTTGCTTTTTACCCTTAATCAAAATAGTTTAACTTGTAGCTTTCTTTTTTACCCATAATTAATGTTTGTCCCAGCTTTCTTTTTTACCCTTAATTACTGTTTGTCCCAAAAGTTTTCGAATACTTTCTGAGCAAATCAATTAAAGTAAATCAAGGGAAAATCGTAATCGAAGATAATAAGACCTTAGGATATGTGATATATTTGTTCGTTTTCGGTCTCAGTTCGTTTTAGTCGATTATTACACTCTAATTTACTGCACTTTAGTTGAGTTTGCACTTTAATCGCTAGTATTTTACACTAATTATGTGTTTTATGCCTTGTAGGTGTGATTCCGAGCTATATAGATGTTATGGAATGAATTTGAGTGATTTGAAGCTTTGAAGTCTGAGTAAAAGCTCAAAGAATTAAGTAGGGATCGTGTTTGGGGGTCAAATTTGATAATTAAGTACGAATGAAGACTCGAGGAGGCATATTGCGCACTGTCTAGTTAAATAGACATAACTTTTTTCTCAGACCTCCATTTGGGCTAGATAATCTATGGTTGGAAAGCTATCTCATAGGGCTACAACTTTCATGTTCTATATTTTACCAAATTCCAAACGGAACAGGGTGATAAACCGCGGTTATGGTAGGACTGCGGTAGGATCGCAGCAGAAAATCAGAGAGCTTGTTTGGCCGCGGTCCTTCCGCTTTTTGGCCGCGGCCGCGGCCGCGCCCCTCCAGGTGTAAAAAAGAAGTCCTATTTCGTCCGGGGCAAGGTTATTTCCGCCCTACACTATTCCAACTTGTATAAAAGGGGTTCTGAACCTATTTTAAAGAAAATGGGATATATTTTGGACACAAATTAGACCTAAGGAGGCAAGAATACATTAGGAGCAAGGCGGTGAGTTCTTCAATAAATTTTTCCTTCCTCTTCTTATTTTTCATTGTTGGTTATGACTTTTGATATTGTAATTTTACATATTATTATGAATAGCTAATTGTTATATAAGGTTTTGGTGAAACCCGTTGGGGATGGATTGGTTGTTATATTAATATAGTTTTGAGTTGGTTCTTAATCTCTATTTGTTCAACTACGTTTTAATTTCGGTTAATTGAAAGGATCCTCAATTAGCCGTTCATATTTATTATGTATCTGCTTGAGAGATAGTGCATATTTAGGTAGTTGTTTGAACAACATCACTCCTGGAGTATAGGCAAGAGTCATAACCGAGGGTTTAGTAAGTTGGATTAGAGATAACGATACCTCGGGTGCGATCAAAGTGAACTGTAATGCGAATTTAGCTAGTGTAGCTTGAGAGAGTGCGTCTAGTAAATTATCATAATTGCTTGAGAGAGATTTATGATAGATGGAGGATTTATGATTGATAGAGGCAACTAAATCAAAGCTATAAGAAACATACAACTAAGGAAATCAACAACGAGGGGAACCATTAGACCTTTATTCCAATTATTTACAATTCAAGCATAGTTAGTTTTCAGCTTTTTTTATATTTATTTTCAATCTTGTTTTCTTGGTGATATTAAAGAGATATAGCTAAGCCTTAGTTCTCTGTGGGATTCGACTCCAGACTTTTAGACCGGATTATATTTGCAGCGACCGCTTATCCTTTTTAGGACTAGTGTTGGGCGTGATCAAGGAACCCTCCTTCACATATTAAAATAAATAGAAACTAAATACATATCTTTGAAGACGGAACATATAGTTTCGTTTCTCCTAATGCCACTAAGTCATACCTCTGCCCCAGTTAGTGCACGCTTGACGGTTATCCGTGCCGACGTAGAGATGTGATTGGTCAAATTCGACCTCATACAGTTAGTCCCCCATTCATCAGGGTCACAGTGAGGTGCATCCATGATGGACGGAATCAATAACCTCGTTCAGAGAGAGTCTGACCTTCATTCAAAAGTAGTAACATAGCAGGTGGGGGAAAACACTCACGACTGTTGAAATTCTGGCACGCAATTCCCTTACTTTGGTGACATTAGCACTCGCATGCGTTATCATTACGCGCATTCCCGATGCAATATAAAAGGCGCTCTGACATTTGGTTTCCCGTGCCGGTTCAAAATCTATCTCTTCGATTTTAGCGCCACCCAACCCTATAAATAGCGGGAGGGTTTAACCTGAAACAAGTTTTGATTATTTGCGAGAGATATTACATTTACTCAAGTAGCATTTTCGTTCTCCGGCTCTTCTCCGTAGTCAGAAAAATCCCTCTCCTCCATTGTGTTACGCACATTTCCTTCTTGAACGGGAACCATGGTCAAATCTCGACAGGATAATCCGAGGGTTAGTAATATTAATCCATCAAATATGCCGCCTCCCTCTGGCGGTGGTGAGAAGGAAGAAAAGGAAGACATTAGTCCCCTCACAGTTGATACTCTGCTACCAAAGAACCTCTTATCTCAAGGCGACTTCAACAAAGATTCACCTACGCAACCATCGAAATGCTCCAAATTGTTACATGATCATTTAGATGATCTTCGCGATACTTACGGCATACCAGCTCACACAAAGACAGTTCCAGCAGGGGCAGATCATGTAGACGTGCATAGACCGGGATATTGCACCTTCTACAAATACCCATTCGTGATTGGGTACGGTCTCTCCATTTTTCCTTTGGCGGAGGAGCTCTACTGCTTTTACAATGTATGCCCGTCTCTGCTTATGCCGTACACCCTAAAAATATGTCGGATACTATCCAAATATGCGGAGCTGGTCGGGTGTGAGGTCTCTGTCCACCATCTTCTGCAATTGTATAGTGCCGGCTACCTGGGAGGCATCATGTTGCACTTGAGAAGCCGTGGTACATAGGGCTGGTGGTCAAGACCAATGACCGACCTAGCAGTGGATTTTGGTGTAGGTATTTCTATGTTAGGACCGAGCACCTAGTCTCTAACCTTGCTGGGTTCCCAGAAAAGTGGAAAGCGAAATGTAAGTGTCTCTATTCGCTAAACTCCTCGCTACTTGTGACTTGTCATGCTTCTAACTTTTTTCTGTTGCATCTATAGCTCACACACTTCAGCTCGTTACCGGCATTAGAAGATGGGTTACCAACCTGTTGCTGTATACGGAAAGGACCCGCACATGGTCCGCTTTTCTCCAGCATTATGGCCCTATGACCCCTTCTGATATATTTTAGGCTTCGTTTAATGGGTTTTGTGAATGTCACCGACTGGTTTATCTTTATGGCAACAAGATGAGCTGCTCCTTGGAAAAAGGGCGGTAGTACCAACTTCTACATGGTCCGGTGCTTCTTCGGATACTCAGGAGATACTCTGCGTGTCCGTCCAGGGAGGTGTTACTATGGTCCCTTTACAGGGAGTCACGCCAGTGGCAACGGTTGTGGGAGATTCGTCATAATTGGTACCAGCTCCACAACCTACAGATGAATCTCCTGAGGGCGAAGAACCGGTGGAGAGGAAAAGACGGAGGCTTGTGATGGGCAAGGCTGCGGCTACAGAAAACGAAAGGAGTAGCGTGCCTCGACAAATGCCCAAACACGTATTCATGGTCGACGCCATCCGTTCTGGGAGGTCGGCCCAACATGAGAGTACCATTGCTGGTACTAGTTTGGCATGTGCCGCTGAGGGTGGTTCGACGACCAACATTGACAGAGTTGGCGGGGATGTCGATGGATCAGACTCCAAGATAGCCCAAGAGGACGTGGACAAGCTTGTGAAGGGCCTTACGTAGGTGGAGATAATGGCAGATGGATCCGATCGTCGAATTGTGATTCCGGGGGCTTATAATTTAATGCTAAACAGTGAACATGCCACATCAGAACTTACTTTTCTAGGCGCTATCCCTGAAAGCGAGATGCTTAGGGCCGTTAGTGATGCGGACTTGTCTCGAAAGGTCGCCGGCATGACTTTACAGGTAACCCTTTAATTATTATTCTTTGCTTGTCATACAGTTGGCTCAATGTATGCAAATTTCGATGTCCTTTTCAAACCCCCATTTTGGAGGTGGAGCGGGGGCGTCATGAGCAGAAAAAGGCGACCATCTTTGACAAGATGGTCAAGAGATACTGACGACACCGCTCCAAACATCAAGCGGTGGTGGACCTTTTCCAGCAAGACCCCGAATTTTGGGTGTTCCGTGAGGGTCTTGAGCAGAGAGAGGCCCAACTAAAACACAGGGAGGCCGAACTAGAGAAGGGGGGATGAGTTGGTAAGAACCGTAGTGAGTTGGAATCACTTCTCAAGGCAAGAGATGATAAGCCTGAATTTATCCGGGGGTGGCGGCGGAGAATGCCGATCTTCAGCGTAGGGTGGAAGATTTGACCGTTGAACTTGAAGCCAGGGCGGCACAGATTAACGCTCTTAGGCAGGGTGCCCCCCTAAGGTCTGAGGACGGGGTTCGACCTCCACAACTTTCCTTATCTCGCCCCTCATCCAATCAGAATGCGCGCTGTAACGCGCATGAGATGTGGATTTTTGCGGAAGCCAGACTTGACGTATATAGAGAGTTTCATGTTGCGGGTCAGGCGACGGAGGAGGACGTCCAAGCACGGCGGAGCGAGGCTCGCGCCACTCATGAAGCTTGCGAGTATAGCTCTGACTCCCCTAACCGGGAAGGCTACACTTTGGAGGACATCGACCGTCTAGACTTCGACTCCTGGTATAATGAGGTTTATTGCCCAGGAGGCAACGTGCAAGGTGGCGAGGAGCCTTGAACTTGTACAAGTTTTGTTGCTTTCTTCTTTTTCTTTTTGGACTGTAATGGGACCCTTTTGCGGCGTTAAATGTAAATATATTTTTGCTGTGATATAAAAACTTTATTTTGGTCGTTGTTCTTTTCTGATCATTTTTTTCGTTTCTTTTCTTCCCTCCTTTTTAAGACCTCGTCGTGGCTTGAGTGGTTTGAAATGATTTCGACGACTTTAGCCAATTAGATGTTACTTCAACTGTCGTCGAAGTGTTATCCGTCGTGGTCGAACCTTGATATCGATGTCCTTAGCCAATAGGACATTACTTCGACTGTGGTCGAAGTGTTGTCCATCGTGGTCGAACTTAGTCGAACCTTAATGGCGATGACCTTATCCAGTAGAACATTGTGACGACCTGGCCCGTCGTCACGGGAATCCACCCCGTTAACTTGAATTTATGTGTTTTATGTTTTATATCAGTGTTAGAGTCTATCGGGTGAGTTAGGAGTGATTTGGATTGAAAATGAGGCAAATAGCCTTTTCGAAGGAAACTTGAATATAAAAAGTCAACCTAGAGTTGACTATTTAGTTAGAGGGCTCGGAATCAGATTCTGATGATTCGGGTAGTTCCGGGAGGTGATTTGTGACTTAGGGGAGCGATCGGAATTGAATTCGGAGGTCCGGTGTAGAAATAGGCTTGAATTGGCTAAGGTTGAATTTTGGCGAAATCCGAACGGTAGGTGAGATTTTGATCCGGAGGTCGGAATGGAATTCCAACAATTCCTGTAGCTTCGTCATGTGATTTTGATGTTTAGGATGGTGTTTTTATGATTGGAACAAGTTCGTATCATGTTTTGGAGTATGTTGGTGGTTTTCGTTGGGGTCCCGAGGGCCTCGGGATGAATTCAGGGGATCCAAACGGACCAATTTGTGCCAAAGGCACTGCTGTTTCTGCTGCAATAATTGCAGAACTATTTTGCTCTCCGCGATCACAGAGATAGCCATGCGATCGCGTAAGGTGAGTCTGTAATGCATCGCGATCGCGATGCCAAGAGTGCAATCGCGTATGAGGGAAAACCTGGAGCTTTGCGATCGCGTGGTGAAGAGTGCAATCGCGTACGTCTGGAAATTGAAGCATCGCGATCGCGTGAGGATGCCTGCGATAGCGTATGGTTATTTATCTGAAGCAATGCGATTGCGTGGGTTTTGTCGCGATCGCGTAGATTAAATTTGGAGCCTGGTTAAGTTGTTCATCGCGATCGCGATCGCGAGCCTGTGGCTGTGATCGCAGAGGGTCGCCTTGCAGTCAGTGAATTAATATAACATAATAGTGTATTCGCGAACCCCATACCCAAAACCTCCATTTTTGAGTTCCAAGAGAAGGTATTGACGGGAGATTACTGAGAAATCAGTGGGGTTTCGTCGGAGGTAAGTTTTGTGGCTTAAGTACATCATTTTAACATGAAATCCTTGGTTAATTCCCTGTAAATGGAAGATTAAAGGTGGGTTTGAGCCCTAGGCCTAAAATTGAAGAAAAACACCGATTTGAGTGGGCAAATGGAGTCCGATTTTGGTAAATTTTATATGCCTAGACTCGTATCGAGATGATGATTCTGAATATGTGACTTTTGTAATTTTTCGACAAGCGTACCAAAAGTCGGGTTTTGGCAACTTTGCCATTTTTGGTGTAAATCGAGTTGTATTGATTGGGTGTCGTCCCATTGGCCTAATTTGTTGTATTTCTACGGTATTTGATCAGATTCTACACGTGCGGAGCTTAATTCTCGTGGCAAGGGCATCGTGGAGTAGGCGTCGCGCTGTATTAAGGTGAGTAATAGATGTGGGTGATGACCAGCGGGTTCGAAACCCCGGTATACCACTTTGTGACGCTGTATAGCGGCGAGACACGTACTCTCTTGCGAGTGCGGGGTCGATTGTGATTGGGGACTATGGCTTAGTCCGACTTGTTGAGACTGTGTTATGATATTAGGCTATTCTTGAGCCGTCGAACCTCCTTCTCGGATGGTTGCATACTATATTGTAATATTGGCTAATCTTGAGCCGTTGAACCTCCTTCTTGGACGGTTGAGTATACTTGTGGGTTGTGAGCCGGTTATTGGATCCCGCGAGGATCGTTATCATTTTCTTGTGATATTGACATGCTAGTTTACTACCAGTCCGTAGCTATTATTGTTATCATGATTTTCCAATCTTTGGAACTTTGATATTACTGTTTTCAAATGGAAAAAAAATGATAAAAGAGTTTTCAAAACTACTTTTGAGCTCGCGAGGCTGCATTTGCATATTAGCTGACTGGTAGTGGATCGCGCTGCACGCCGCAGCGTATATTCATGATATTGTGCTTGGGCTGTAGGAGCCCCTCCGGAGTCTGAACCCCCACAGTGAATACGGGTACCCAAATTGGATCGGGCTGTGAGCACGTGATTTTTGCCTTACCTAAGAAATACTCCCAGAAAATTCAAAATAAAAATAGTTTCGTGTTGGGCACGATTTTGTGATTTTGTGTTATTTTTATCTTAAATTTGCATTCTTGTGTGCGTGTTGATTTATTCAAATTAGTAAAATACAAAACAAATATATATATATACTAGGTTTTGCATTTTAGTGTTTAATATCGAAATTATGTGATTTGCATTTTTAGGCAATATGTGTAGGATATTCGAGGTAGCTGCAGAGTCCGCAGGACCCGATATTCCTTCTTACTGTCTTTTGATTCTGTATTGATATTTCTTTCCGCACTTGGTATCTTGTAAACCATTATACACTTATGCTCATTAGAGGCTCATGACTCTTGACCCTTTGGTCTGTGGGAGTTGGTATATTTTGGGACTTGGTTCCCCGTTTTAGGTATATGTATCATTGTTGCTTCATGTTTTGATATGCTTAAATGGGATAAAGTGAGCTTCCAGCTCCGTCGTTGCTTTTTATTAGTCAGGCTGGCCTAGCAATGTGCTGGGCACCATCACGACCGGAATTGGGGTCATGACAAGTTGGTATCAGAGCCTAGGTTTACTAGGCCGCATGAGTCTTGAGCCGGTTAGTAGAGTCTTATGGATCGGTACGGGGACGCCTGTACTTGGGAGGCTGCGAACCTTTAGGAAACACATCACACTTCTTGGAATTCTTATCGTGCATACTTGATTCAGCTTGAGATACACTTTTTGAAATTCCTTCCACACATCTGTGTACGCATCGAGCGCTCAATAATATAATTGCCTTATGGCTTGTGATTCCCCGATCGAGGGCGAGATATAATCTCGGTGAGTTCATGTTGGGCCAGTCAGGATGACTTGAGGCTGGACCTTGTTTATGACTTGAGCATTGAGGTGCTGATTTTGTGAGTGGTGGCAATAGATAATGTACTGAGGGTTTGAAATCCCGTATTTTTGTACTATACAGTGCTATGCTGAGATAATACACGCGTCATGTGACGAGCGTGGTGGTATTGTGACCGAGGATTTGGACTTGATCCTTCCCGATTGATTATTACTGTGTAAAGTGACTGAGACTGGGCTTATATCTATGTACTTGGGCTAGTAGCCATGTTTGGGGCATTGTGCCGATCTGTAGATTATTAGGGAGGCTTAATAATGGATGAGCTGTTAATTTTTCAACTCTTCTCTAATCTGTTGTGTAGCCCCGAGCTATGGGCGTGGTGAATAATTATCATATCTCGTAATTGGAAGGTAAAGTGCCTTATGTGTAGTGGAACGAGTTTAAACTCAGGAAGACTAAAGTGATTATGCTATGTGTATCCTGGTGGAAGGTATTGTGATAAAATTCTAAATTGAGAAGAAGTAGGAGGGTTGATCCTCATGTGTAATTGAAAGGTATTTGATATGTGATTCGAGCAGGTACAGCGCATGTTCATGTAGCAATTACGATAATATGATTTGTGTAGTATTGAGACTAATGTTGTCGATATGCATTGTGATGTCTTGTCGAGTTGTGAATGTATTGCTAGGATGGTTTTGGTGATTCTCTGCCAGGTGGATAGGCCAATTTACAAAGGAAACTCTGCCGAAATTTTTGGAAAATTTGGGACTTAGAAAAGATTTTTGTCACCTAAAGAGTGGGCTTAACTGTTGTGTGTGAATGAATACAAGAATTGTAAAAGAGTTAATATTTCTGATGATTCGAATCTTCGCCGAAGCTTGCAAATGACTTGAGTTTAATCTAACTAGAACATTGTGGCATCATTTGAGTAAAAATGCTATGTGTGGCTAAAAGTGCTTTGATGTATGGCTCCGAGCCAAGTTGGGGAGGCTGTTGTTGATTAACTGATTGCATTGTTGTGTGCTATGTTGGTTCTGTCTCTAGGTATGATGGGGAATCTTGATAAAGGTTATGGTTCTTCGTAGATGTGAAGAAATACTAGGATGTTGTGAACTTATATTGGTAAAGAATGTTCGGTGTATAGAAAAGAAAGATAGCTAATTGTATCTGTATGTAATCATGTTCTGCGGTGTTAGAGTTTTAGCAAGGCACGAGTGGTCCTGTTCAATAAGACAGTTGAATTACAGCTGAATAAGGGTGAATGACGCCCGAGAATTGTTTTTACGGTGTTCAAAATTTTGCTTGTAATAGTCAGGTGTCTTAAGATTTTGCATGTGGCTACAGACGGTGGTTTCATTGGAAGAGGTCAAGACTTGTGTTATATTATGTGAATGATGGGATTCTATGTAATCCGTATTTGAAGGTAATGATAACGAATTCAAAATCGCAGGAAGTTCTTCAAAATAAAGTATTGTAGAATGTGGTACTTTTGGGAAACATTGAGAGAGTATTAAGTGACCTATGGGTCTTAGACGGTGTGGTCTTACGTACGAGTCTCGTGTGGCAAAATGAGTTGATGTATTATGGTGTTACAGTAAGGGCTAATATTAAATTAAAGATGAATCAGAAAGGAAACTTGGTACATGGAACAACTTGTTAATAAACCAAAACGGTATGATAAGGAATACAATTAATTTTTGGTATGTGATTGAAGTAATGAGTCTTGCAGGTATTGTGCAACGAAGCTCTTGAGTGCTGGCAGTTGTGTAACTCGATATGGGTATAAGGACTCAGTCCTGGCAATTTAACTTATGCAATATAATTGTAATTGGGAGAAAGAGTTTATGATGTGTTTTACCGTGGTTTGAAAATGAGTGTATTTCCTGTTGGTATGCAAAGCTTGGAATGTGTAATGAGTTTTCTCTATATGGGATCATGAAAGTCCATGACTAGTTGAGTGCGTCGATGTTTGCGGCGTAGGAAAGGAATATGAATTTTCATGTTATCTTAGTGTGGTATGGTATATGCGATGTGTTATGGAAAGTTGATAATGGCATATTCAAGGTTTTGAGATCAGTTCATAATATATGGGAAGTCATTAAAATTATTGAGCAGCGCGGGCAGCTGCAGGTGATTTAAGAATCGATCTTTCTGGTGATTAAGGAAAATGGTACAGCTATTCTAGTGAATTGGCAGGGAATATGGTCCAAAAGGACAAGGTAATGTAATAATACCTAGTGGTATGGTGGCATTCTCTTGTTGAATCGACTGTAATAATTGAGTCGCTAATGGCATACTGAAATTTCTGAATGGCTCTCGTGGTATGAATGGATGCTTGATGTGCGTTATGTATTCATACGGTGAAGTACAGAATCAGGCATAGTGATTCATGTGTTATATATGTTTTGGAGACTTGAAGTTCTCGTAAATCTGCCTATGCAGTGGTTGTATATCGTGTGTATCGGAACCGTTTAGTAATTATTGGAAATCGGAAGTCCTAGTGGCTCTCTCTCAACTTGATATGACGAATTTGGATTATGATATTTGATTGCTGACTGGTCGTCATTGGGTCAGGTTGTCTAGACTAATGTGATATGGACTGTGATGGTATGGCACAAATTGTGTAGCAGAGTGCATCGGAGTATGCTCTAGCGGGATAATTGTACCTCAGGACCAGCGGACGGCTGGTAGGTATTGCTTTGTCAGTTGGGCCTTCGTGGCGGATATCAATGCAGAGGTTTCTACCATAGATTTAGTTCCGGTATTGGGGAACTTTGTCTGATGCGTTTCTTGTGTCCGAGCTTGAGGCTATATATGTTTACTATAATGAGCAATTCGACTCGATGTGCATTTCTTTTGAGAGGGTTTTATATGGATCGGGTGGCTCGCCGCCATAGGTATGGTTATTTGGATCGGGTGGCACGCCGCCACGGGTATGGTATCTGGATCGGGTGGCACGCCGCCACGGATATGTCATTGGAGCGGGTTGCACGCCGCAACGATGTAATGTGAAAATAGAGTTGGTTATATGTTACCTAGTATACAATACTTCATGTCTTCTGAGGAAAAATCCGTATTGAGTATCGCTTGGCGAATGGCACATCGGTTGTGTCCTTTCAGGATTTGATAGCATACATTAATTGTTTCACCGTGGGTGAGGTTGATGGCTTGGGTTCAGACCTAGATCTGTGCGTGGCCGACCGTTTTGAGCTTGGTAACTTGAGGTGCTTCATGAGTAATAGTGTTTGGATAGAATCACGAATCGTGGCAAGGCCACGTAATGTTATGACCTCTCGAGGAGGATTCAGGTACGCTATTTCTATAATGCGAGATGCGATCTCAGTTCTATGTTAAGATGGCACAGAGGAATTGAATTGCATCTCTTTTGCTGGAGACAATTGTCATGATTTGAGCGTGTTCAGACCTTTCTATTGGAGCCTAAGTTGTGCTCGTCGCGGCTTAGGCCGGTGTTGAGGTGTCATATCACCAGTGCGGTGTGTTATAATCGAAATGATCGTTAGAGCCAAAATGAGTGTGAGTATATGTGATTTCAGCTGGTTAGAAAGGTAATATCGAGGTTCGGCTCCGAAATCTATTGTGGTATCAGTTAAAAGTGAAATGGATTCATGAATGGTTGACCTGAGAGATGGGTTTGATATATCGTGTGTTCGGTTGCCGTGGGCATGATATGAAGGTGTTGGAACAAGACTCTATCTAATGAAAAAGGTTTTTCAATTGGTATTTGGTTATAGTCGGAAATTATTGTGATTAGAGACTATTGTCTCGAGTGATTGGGTTGTTTGATACATCATATGATCTCAACCGGAGTGGTGAGTGTGAGTTATTGCAGTGGATTCTAGTGTATCCTGAGTATAGGCATGGGATTAGCAATTGGTATATGATTTCGGAAAGTGCAATGTGGTTCATGGTTCAGATGGTCTGTGACATTTTAGCTATATGGTGTTTTCAGGCTTATGAGAGATAGGTTGATGTGTGATCGCCCGAATATATGCTTGGTAAGGTCATTCAGCTATTGGGTTGCTTCTAGTACAACTCTGGGTTCGCTCGAGGACGAGCGTTTGTTTAAGTTGGGGAGAATGTGACGACCCGTCCCGTCGTCTCGGGAATTACCGCCCCGTTAACTTGAATTTATGTGTTTTATGTTTTTATATCAGTGTTAGAGTCTATCGGGTGAGTTAGGAGTGATTTAGATTGAAAATGAGGCAAATAGCCTTTTCGAAGGAAACTTAAATATGAAAAGTCAACCTGGAGTTGACTATTTAGTTAGAGGGCTCGGAATCAGATTCTGATGATTCGGGTAGTTCCGGGAGGTGATTTGTGACTTAGGGAAGCGATCGGAATTGAATTTCGAGGTCCGGTGTAGAAATAGGCTTGAATTGGCTAAGGTTGAATTTTGGCGAAATCCGAACGGTAGGTGAGATTTTGATCCGGGAGTCGGAATGGAATTCCGACAATTTCTGTAGCTTCATCATGTGATTTTGGATATGTGCACAAAATTTCAGGTCATTCGGACGTCGTTTGGCCGGGTTTTTGATCGAATGTGTAATTCGAAAAGTTTTAAGGAATTTAGGCTTGAATCCATGTGTAATTGGTGATTTTGATGTTTAGGATGGTGTTTTTATGATTGGAACAAGTTCGTATCATGTTTTGGAGTATGTTGGTGGTTTTCCTTGGGGTCCCGGGGGCCTCGGGATGAATTCGGGGGTCCAAACGGACCAATTTGTGCCAAAGGCACTACTGTTTCTGCTGCAATAATTGCAGAACTATTTTGCTCTCCGCGATCACGGAGATAGCCATGCGATCACGTAAGGTGAGGCTGTAATGCATCGCAATCGCGATGCCAAGAGTGCGATTGCGTATGAGGGAAAATCTGGAGCTCTGCGATCGCATGGTGAAGAGTGCGATCGCGTACGTGTGGAAATTGAAGCATCGCGATCGCGTGAGGATGCCTGCGCTCGCGTAGGGTTATTTATCTGAAGCAATGCGATCGCGTGGGTTTTGTCGCGATCGCGTAGATTAAATTTGGAGCATGGTAAAGTTGTTCATCGCGATCGCGAGCCTGTGGCTGCGATCGCAGAGGGTCGCCTGGCAGTCAGTGAATTAATATAACAGAATAGTGTATTCGCGAACCCCATACCCAAAACCTCCATTTTTGAGTTCCAAGAGAAGGTATTGACGGGAGATTACTGAGAAATCATCGGGGTTTCGTCGGAGGTAAGTTTTGTGGCTTAAGTACATCATTTTAACATGAAATCCTTGGTTAATTCCCTGTAAATGGAAGATTAAAGGTGGGTTTGAGCCCTAGGCCTAAAATTGAAGAAAAACACTGATTTGAGTGGGCAAATGGCCTCCGCTTTTGGCAAATTTTATTGCCTAGACTCGTATCGAGATGAGAATTCCGAATATGTGACTTTTGTAATTTTTCGAGAAGCGTACCGAAAGTCGGGTTTTGGCAACTTTGCCATTTTTGGTGTAAATCGAGTTGTATTGATTGGGTGTCGTCCTATTGGCCTAATTTGTTGTATTTATACTGTATTTGATCAGATTCTATGCATGCGGAGCTTGATTCTCGTGGCAATGGCATCGCGGAGTAGGCGTCGCGCTGTATTGAGGTGAGTAATAGATGTGGGCGATGACCAGCGGGTTCGAAACCCCGGTATATCACTTTGTGACGCTGTATAGCGGCGAGACACGTACTCTCTTGTGAGTGCGGGGTCGATTGTGATTGGGGACTATGGCTTAGTCCGACTTGTTGAGACTGTGTTATGATATTAGGCTATTCTTGAGTCGTCGAACCTCGTTCTCGGATGGTTGCATACTATATTGTGTGATATTGGCTAATCTTGAGCCGTTGAACCTCCTTCTTGGACGGTTGAGTATAATTGTGGGTTGTGAGCCAGTTATTGGATCCCGCGAGGATCGTTATCATTTTCTTGTGATATTGACATGCTAGTTTACTACCAGTCCGTAGCTATTTCTGTTATCATGCTATTTCCAATCTCTGGAACTTGATATTACTGTTTTCAACTGAAAAATGATAAAAGAGTTTTCAAAACTACGATCGGGCTGCACGCCGCAGCGTATATTCATGATATTGTGCTTGGGCTGTAGGAGCCCCTCCGGAGTCTGAACCCCCACAGTGAGCACTTGGGCTGTAGGAGCCCCTCCGGAGTCTGAACCCCCACAGTGAGCACGGGTACCCAAATTGGATCGGGCTACGCGTCGTAACGGTCATTTCATGCATTGCATTGCATTTAGCTACATCTTCTAGCTGTTATACTATGTTGTGGATATTGCGTTGGTTCTCTACTGTTGATATTGAACTGTTACAAGGTATTGATTACAGCTTTACATAGTGTTTTATTGCGGATTTCTTATCTACGCTGTCTTACCCCCGTTTATTACCACTGAGTCTGGCAGTACTCATTTTACTCCCTGCACCTTATGTGCAGATCCAGGTACCTCTCAGCAGACCTGATCCGGTAGCTGCTCAGAGGTATTGTGCAGGATAGTCGAGGTAGCTACAGCGTCCGAAGACCCGATATTCCTTCTTACCGTCTTTTGATTCTGTATTGATATTTCTTTCCGCACTTGGTATCTTGTAAACCATTATACACTTATGTTCATTAGAGGCTCATGACTCTTGACCCTTTGGTCTGTGGGAGTTGGTATATTTTGGGACTTGGTTCCCCGTTTTCGGTATATGTATCACTGTTGCTTCATGTTTTGATATGCTTAAATGGGATAAAGTGAGCTTCCAGCTCCATCGTTGTTTTTGATTGGTCAGGCTGGCCTAGCAATGTGCTGGGCGCCATCACGACCGGAATTGGGGTCGTGACAAACATTACTTCGACTATCATCGAAGTATTGTCCGTCGTGGTCGAACTGGGTCGAACTTTAATGGAGATGGCCTTAGCACGTAGGATATAACTTTGACTGTCATTGGAGTGTTATCCGTCGTAGTCGAACTGGGTCGAACCTTAATGGCAATGGCCTTAGCCAGTAGGATGTAACTTCAACTGTCGTCGGAGTATTATCCGTCGTGGTCGAACTGGGTCGAACCTTAATGGCGATGGCTCCATAAAATATTTCTTGACTGATGCTTCTAAGAGCTTATTTCCTATCTCAAATTGATATTACATTATATTATTTACAATCAATATCAATTTATTGTACATATACATATTATTTTTTAGAAAAATATAATTTTACACACATATATAAGGAGAACTTGTGCGGAAAAATATCAACCCTCAATAAATTAAAACGTGTTTCCGCCATCTATATACTTATTTTCTTCTTTTTTCTTAATTTGTTAGTAGTTTGTTAATTCCAATATATATGCATGGATAATTCGAGTGTCTGAATCAAAGTGTATTGCATGATAATGGAGCATCATATCAGGCTTTATTTCTCACTTATCAGTTTACCAATCAATTACAATTACAACATTCAAACTCATCAGCAACTAGAATCATGACAAAGGATCAAAGCCTGAATTGCTATTGATGAGCTAAAATGGCAAAGTTGTTTTTTTGTGCATGACTGGTATAAGATCTGCAAAAGGAACAATCATTGCCCTACCAAAATAAAAGTAGAAACAGCCACTAATACGAATATAGGGTAGGCTTTCGAGACGTAAAAACAACCACTAATACGCACATTAGGGTATGTTGTCTACATTATAATCCTTAGGATGCGCCGATGCAGTTCTTCTTTAGGATCCTGCGGAATGCTTTGTATACCGGATCCGGCAACGACGCCATTTTTGGTGACATCCAAATCGACTGCTAAAAAGCAATAGATACGGCCGCAACAATATAATTTACCCAACTATGAGTCGGGGTCGAATCCCACAGAGAACAATATGTAGGCGATTAGGTGTGTACAAAAATTATCGCTAATTATGCAAAGCCCAACACTAAGAATGGTGGTTGAAAAAGTATTTATACCTAAATGCGAAAATGTAAACTAATCTAGAAAGCAAGTAAATTGATCAATGGCTACACGTATGGCTGCTTCGGGAATTACACTAAAGTGGTCATGGACTTGCTAGTAATCATGCTTCTTTTCATACTTATAATTAATTCATTGAACTATTCGGATTGTTGATTATAAGGTTAATAATATACATAAGAATCTTTCGAGTTCTTATGAATCTATCCAAGTTAAATCAATACCTATATGTCTATGGTATTAATATTAACAAGAATGCATTTACAACTCTTATGCTTCAACCAAACTAGGCAATTAAGTATATGTCTATTAATTGCAAATCCTTCACCCGATGCCCGGGGTTCAAATCTTGTTCTATTTAATTTTATATGCAACCAAGAATTTCCTTTGTCAAGTTTAATTCAAGGTTCGTAAATAATATTTGACTGTTGGCCGAGCAGTATAATAATTAAGACCAAAATCAAATAAACAACCCACAACAATAAATTCAATATATTCAAACAACAAGATCATCTAACAAATACATAAGCACAACAAGGTATTTAATCCACACTTTAAACGTGAATATTCTCATAAACAAGATTCAAGTGTTGAAAATAAATACTACACACTTAAATAATCAATACAAAGCAAGGAGATGAAGAAATAAACATAAATGTGTAAGAAAATCTTAACCACAAGCTTCAATCTTCAAGACCCAAGTGTGTGTGCAAAACCCTAGCTTCCAAAAATGTTCTCTCTACTGAAAATAAGCCAAAGATATCTTACAAACGAGCCTAATAGGGTATTAAATGATTTGGGGATCAAAAAGTGTGAAATTCTATAATAGCCCATGCCTGAAGCACGTACTTCGCAATTGCGAACAAAAGTTCGCAATTACCAAATATACCCAGATAAGCCTAAGTTTGCAACTTCCAAGTAATCTTCGCATTTGCGAAGTTGGCCTTATTTATACAGAGTTTGCATTTGCGACAATACATTCGCATTTGCGAAGTTTCACAAAACACTGCATGGTTCGCATTTGCGAACATTATCTCGCAATTGCGATTACTGTCAAATTTCTGCTAAGTTCGCAATTGCGAACAATTCTTCATAATTGCGAAGAAGTCCCTTTTAAGCCTATTTTCGCATTTACCATAAACTGTTCGCATTTGCGAACCAGGAATGCACTGCCAGATTTTCTTCTCTTTTTGGAATCTTTTGACTTGTTTTCACTTGGTTTCTTCACCATTACTTCTAAATCACATTCAATCCTGTAGAATAGAAGTAAATAACATTAAATACATGATTTTATCACTTCAAACATAGCAAATGTATTGGTTTAAAGGCAAGATAAGTTGGTATTTTACCAACTTATCATGTACAGTTCTTCTTTCGGATCCTGCGGAATGCTTTGCATACCGGGTTGCCCTTTATTGTTGTTCGGGTTAATTTATACATAGTTTAACTATTTCAATTTCAGCCGTCTTACTAATATAAATATCAGATAGTTTTATCCATTAAAATTTTAGACAGATGAAAAGAAATTGTATTAATACTTTTTATGTTTGTTGAAATTTTAACCTGGAACTTTATGATTCTCCTCCTTTTTATTGACCACGAGGAGCATTCTTCTTTTTGAATGATGCCCATCTCTTATCTTTTCTTTCCACGTTATTGTGGACCCTAGATTTGTTGGACATTTCCGCTTCTTTATTGGTTTCTCATAAATTATTTTCTGTCCTATTTTTTTGTGGGGGTGGGTAGGAGTGGTGAATGGGGCTATTAAGTTCGTTAAAGATAGAATATTGTCAAAATTAGATTAAGAAATCAGATTAATTGCAAGAAAGTATATCCTCATTTTATTGATATCATCCAACCAAGACGAATAAAAATATTGAAGCGAATACAAAATTATACAACACTTAATTGTGCTTGATTAACGTGGATTGGCCTTTTTCATTTTTTTTTTTTTTTTATAAAAAACTAATTAAAACACTCTAGGCAAATCCACATCTAAAAAACACATGAGAAATGTTGCTTATTTAAGAGCTAATTTTATCGATGATTATTGATCTTTTGTGTTTGTTACCCAAAAGTTTTTTTCTTTTTTGTTACATAAAAATTATTTAATTCATTACTCAAAAGTCACTATTTCTTTTTTTTTTACACAAAAAATATTTTACTTTGCTCTAGTTATCATAAAAGTCACATTTGCTAGATTTTTATAATATTTTTACTCGAAAAGTCTATTATGCGCTTGATATTATATAAATCTTCATATTTATATAATACATTCTATATTATATACTATATAATATATTTTTATCTAGGTATATTATTTATAAATAAAATAATTTAATATTATTTTTATAATATATTCGTACATTTAATTTTTCCATATATAACTGATTTTATTTTTAATTTTTACCTGTGTTTTATAAAATCTTGTCATGGTGATTATCTTGTCAAAGTGATTATCCTATCAAAGTAAAATCTTTTCTTTATTTTGCTACACAAAAATCATTTTTACTATGGTCTAGTAATTATCACAATAATTACTTTGACAAGATTTTATTTCATGTGTGAGTCTATTAAATGTTTTTTATTTATTTATTGGATTAACTAATATGGCTTGATTGATAAATCTGTGAGCCTGATTTTATAATTCTTATTAAAATTATTTCATTAGGAGTGGTGAAGAACGTTGACGTGAGATTTGTTCATAGCAAAGTTACTGACAAATTTAATAATACTACTAATATATCTTGTAAATTAACGCTAACAAAAAATTAAATATACGAATATATTTGAGTAATGAACATAAAGTTAAATAATTTTAACGTAACCAAAAAAGATGTGACTTTTGGGTAACAAACCCAAAAGTTGAATGATCATCGATAAAATTAACTCCCTATCTTAGGAAATAGAACTTAGACAAAATTTCTTCGTGACGTGCTTAAAAAAATACGGATCTAAGCAGCGGAGGACTCAAAATTTTTTGCAAGCGGGTTCAACCTTAAAAGTATATAACTTTACTTGTAAAATAGTAGTTATGAAGTGGGTTCAAATAAAATATTTATACGAAATTTATGCAACTTTAATCGTAATTTATAAACATACACAATATTATTTTTTAATGAAGCGGGTTCAATTGAACCCGCTTGCTTCCACGTGTGTCCGCCATCAGATCTAAGTCCAAAAATATGGCTACTACACTCCACCCTTTCTTTATAGGGCTGTTTCGATAATTTTTTGTTATTATAGTGAGTGTTGTTGTAGAGCACATATATTATAACATAACATAAAATCAATTCAGAGAAAAACTTAATTTTTATAATGAATGATTATTATATTAAGAATATTGTTATAGAAAAATCTAACTTATTACTTGTAGACTACATCGGTACAAACTTGCATATGGTATATTAAAGTCACTTTGCATGCACTATTGGGCAATAGGGACCCAAATGAAATATTTAATCCTTAAGGGCAGCGTATCTGACACCCCAAGCAAATTATGTAATACAACATATATGATAGATAATATTATAGTATATGCAGAATTAAGCTTTAAACTTTAGTGACACATTTTAAAATTGTGGTGCTCATTAAATCTATCTATTCATTACGCTCGTTAAGTTATTGCTTCCACAACGAGAGAAAATGAATAAATTCTCACTTATTGACCAGGGAATGTGATTTTATTTAGTAACTTTAAACTCATTTTAACCTGTTGATTCTACCAAAAAGAAAGAGAAAGAAAAAAGAAAAAGAAAAAAGAAATAGCAAAAACACCCGAAGAAAATACAATTCGGTACACAAAATATTTTTTGTTCATGTAAGGTCCGTAATTGGAAGGGTCGTACTTTAAAGAGCCGGTGTAATGTAGATAACATATCCTAATACAAATATTAATTGCTACTTATACAGTTTGAACCATGATATATAAATCACAAAAAAATAACTTTATCGTTGATTCAAGAATTCCCTGGCAATAACCATCAAGAAGGCAAATAAAAAGGTAAAAGCAAGAAGTAAGAAAACCAAAACAATTGAGTCAAAGAAATATACGCGTTTGTGATTGTTGAAATTTCTTGATTACATGAAATTTAATCATTGATTGAGAAAAGTTGAATGATGAGAGCCAACTTAATCACTGTTTTTGATTGCCTAATTGCATATTTATATTTTCACTTTCGAAAATCCCAAGGTAAAGAAACTCGCCCACCCCACCAAACCCCAAAATAAATATTGTGCTTTGGTTGGTTCTTCTCTCTTTTAATTTACCTTATTGGTTTAACAAAATTAAAAATGGTTCGAAAATCTTATTGTTTCTACCTTTTCTTTTCATAGTTGACAAGAAGTGAGAAATTAAATTTGTTGAGATTATATATTATTTTTTATTCTTTTATACTTGTATTAACATTGAGTAGTTAGCTAATCCTTGAACAAATGTACAACTACTATAAATAAGATATTAATTATGTATATTCTTCTTTTTAATGAGTTGAAATAATGAAAAAGGTGCTCCTTCTTTCTAGAAGGTTCATTCGTGTAATTACTCACCTCTCTCTCCTATAGTGCAACTTCATCCGCCATTAGAGCTCAAGCTGAGCTCATTCTTTCTCTTCAGTTATCTCCAAACTTTTACATGATATCAGAGCGGGATGACGATCTGAAGCCTCATCTCGCCTCAATTTCTCATTCTTCTGCTTACAAATTCCGAAACTCACTCGTCTTTGGAAATTAGGGTTCCTGTGTGGAAATCAATCAGTTAATTAGTCATTCCTGGTAATTCATCTTCATCGATAACCACTTCATCTCAGTCAAATTCGAATCATGGCCGGAGAAAACGAAGCTCCAATAACCCCAGCGATGAACAAAACCCTAGATTCAACAAGTCCATTATACATGCATTCATCAGAAAGCGCTGGATCTATGCTAGTTCTAATAGCCTTTGACGGAACTAGTTACAGATCACGGAGGAGAGGAATCCTCAAGGCACTCTTCGTGAAAAATAAGTTAGATTTTATTACTGGAAAATGTAAGAAGCTAGACTCAGACCCGGTAGATCTAGATCAACGGGAGCGATGTGACAATATAGTAACTTCCTGGATCTTCAACTCACTGTCTAAGGATCTAGCCGACAACTTACAATACTTCAATGATGCTAAGGAGCTTTGGCAAGAGCTAGAGGACAGGTACGATCAAACCAATGGGGCCAAGTTATATCAACTACAAAAGGAGATTAACGATCTGAGCCAAGGAAGTCTGGATATCACTGGATACTATACGAAAATGAAGAAAATTTAGGATGAACTTAATATTATGAATGTTCATGCCAAATGTCCTTGCAAATGCACCTGTGGAGCAAGAGAAAATGTACACAAAGTTGAACAAGGTAGAAGATTAATTCAGTTCCTGATGGGGTTAAACGAAGTTTATACTGTCGTAAGAGGTAGTATTCTTATGATGAACCCTCTCCTAACAATAGCCCAAGCTTTCTCTATTCCCATTCAAGAGGAGAAACATAGGGAAGTCAATCCAAATAATAATTTCTCAATGGACTCTGTTGTTTTGAACGTGAGTGAATCAGGAAATGGCAATATCAGAACCAACTACAATCAATAGGGTAATAACAACACATACAGTGGATATAAGTCAAACCAATTTAAGAGCAGACCTAGAACATTCTGTGACTACTGCAAGAGGCCAGGGTACACTAAGGACAAGTGCTACAAACGTCATGGAAGGGACATCTTGAACTCAGGGGGAAGGGACCTTAATGACAACAAAAGAAGTGTTTGCATTTTCCGATCAAAGAAGCCCTTGAACTCACCTCCATTCAACAAAGAAATTTCACATATGAACTCTCGTCGGGATTGGACTCTTTCTGACAGCCTTTTTTCCAGCATAGATGAATCTTCTATCCAGATCTGATTTTGACCCATCTTCCAAGACACATTAAACCAACCGTAGAGATCAGGGGTGAGATGATTCCCATAGAATTCCAGGTTTAATAAGGGGAGAAGAATCACTGAAAAATGTATTTGGACCATCAAATGAAACTGACACAATAAAGGATGATGGTAATGGGCCTCAAGAACAAGAACAAAATTGAAACATGCATAACTTCACTAAAGAACAATATGGTCAACTACTAACCATTCTGTAAAGCTTTCAAAGAGGAGCAGTAAAGTCCATAAATAATTTCATCAATGGAGGAGCTGTGAACTTTGCAGGTATCTCAGCATGCTCTACACATTTTGACTCTAATAATCATTTGTGTGATAGTTCTAGTTAAAATGTTGACACTTGGATCCTTGATTCTGGAGCCACAAATCATATGGCACATAATGATTCAATCCTGACAAATATTAAAACCTTAGTATACCCATACTTAGTCACCCTGCCAAATGGCTATAAGATTAAGGTGACACTCATTGGTGATGTAATCCTAAATCCAAAATTCAATCTCAAAAAGGTCCTTTTTGTTCCTAGTTTTAAGTTCAATATGATATCAGTCCATTCATTGACAGTTCAACTTTATTGTATTGTAATATTCACCAAGTACATCGGTATTCTTCTATAGGGACCTTCACTAAAGAGGCCATCGGAGATTGGAAAAACCCAGACTGGTCTATACCTAAACAATTCAAGTGACTACATCATTGATTCAACCCTCTCTGTTTCTTTTAGTACATCCTTTCCATGTTTTGATAATATTGAGAGTAATATAGACTCTACAGTTAGGACGTCTAGTTCAATTCCTTCTACTCAGTTGGTCAGTACTAGTAAAGTACTTCCTAGTGTTCTTGTTACTACCACCATAGTTATACCATCTTGTAGTAGTAATACAAATGGTTCAACTGTAGGTAGTTCAAGAAATAAAAGTGAGTCATCTTTGTTTGATAATTCATCTAATACATAATCTTTACTTGATCTTTTATGGCATAACATATTAGGACATGTACCTTTTGTCAAAATGAAAAGGATTTCATCTATACCTATTGCCTTTGCAACCAAACAACCTTTTGTTTGCCCTATTTGTCCAATGGCAAGACAAGCCAGGTTGTCTTTTCCGGAAAGAACAACATTAACTAATAAACCCTTTGAACTACTACACATTGACTTGTGGGGCCCATATCATGTTCCAACACATAACAAATGCAAATATTTCATTACCCTTGTGGATGATTACAACAGGTCCACATGGACCCATTTGTTAAGCTGTCAAAGCAATGCTCTACACACCATTAAGGCCTTCTTTGCCATGGTAGAGCAACAATTCAATACCAGTATTAAAACTATAAGAATGGACAATGGCCTTGAGTTCACTAACCAAGAGACCACTTCATTTTTACAATCAAAGGGCATTATACATCAAAGAACATGTCCAAACACACCACAACAAAAAAGGTGTGGTGGAAAGAAAACATAAATATTTGTTAAAAACAGCTAGGGCCCTACTCGATCAGTCCAAGTTACCCATGCAGTATTGGGGAAAATATATTATGGCCTCTACATATCTGATAAATAGACTTCATCACTCAAATCAAAGTGTCCTTTTGAACTTCTGTACCAAAAAAGCCAAATTATTCTTATCTCAGAAGCTTTGGCTATTTATGCTTCCCTACCACTCTCAAAATACACAAGACAAATTTGAACCAAGAGTTACTCCCCATATTTTTATGGGATATCCCTTTGATACAAAAGGCTACAAAGTACTAAATCTGGTGTCACGACCCAAACCCTGGTCGTGATGGCGCCCAACACAATGCTAGGCAAGCCCGACCATATTAACCCTTTAACCAGCCAATTATTAAATAAATTAAACTTAAACAGTAGTTAGTCATAACAGGTGATAACCGAAACGTCAAAACATACAAAATACGGTCCCAAACATATCGTGGTGTCACGAGACTGAGCCTCTACAGAATAGCATCCTAATACAACCAAGTCTAGTGAAATAGGAAATCAACAAGATGATAAAGAAGGAGAAAACAAGCTCGGCGGACGCTGGCAGCTACCTCGTAATCTCCGCAAAAGTAGACAAGGATCAGCAGCTAAAATGTCTCAACTGCTCTCGGGTACCTGTGGATCTGCACAAAAAGTGCAGGGGAGTGGGGTGAGTATATTTCAACTCAGTGAGTAACAATAATAAATAATAACTGAAAGTAAGAACTCCTGTGCTATCACTTAGCAGTTCTAAGGCAACCTCCAATCTACGTTTATCTCTACATGATTTCCACACTGAACTAACCCTCGCTCGTACCCCTACGGTGTACGGCCATCTCAACATATAAAGACACATACTTATGTCTATAATGTATAAGTATTT
Source organism: Nicotiana noctiflora (assembly GCA_032618575.1). NCBI lineage: Eukaryota > Viridiplantae > Streptophyta > Magnoliopsida > Solanales > Solanaceae > Nicotiana > Nicotiana noctiflora. Next base: position 210,686 of record JASVEL010006531.1, on the reverse strand, counting down.
AAGCAACTAGTAGGATATGATTAAGTATAATGCTGCGGCGTGCAGCCCGCTCCCATACATATACTGCTGCGGCGCGCAGCCCGCTCCATTTAACGTCGACGGCGCTCACTGGGGGTGTATACAGACTTCGGAGGGGCTCCATAGGCCCAAGCGCTATGGTGCTATGGCGTGCAGCCAGGTCCACCATATATCACTGCGGCGTGCAGTCCGATCCAACATATATACTGCTGCGGCGTGCAGCCCGATCCCATAATATACCAGCGCTCACTGGAATGTGTGTAGACTCAGACTCCGAAGGGGCTCCTACAGCCCAAGCGCAATAATACTGCGGCGTGCAGTCCGTCCCACATGTATATTACATGTATATTACATGTACATTACTGCGGCGTGCAGTCCGATCCAAAATAGGTATCTGTATGCATAATACCTCATAATGGGTCCTCGACCCTATCCCAGTTAATATAGACTTGGCCTTTCAGGCCCAATAAAACATCTCATAGTGGGTACTCGACCCTATCTCATCTCAATCGGTATAAACTTGGCCTTTCAGGCCCACTCAGCTAGAACAGGGAATTCAACCCTAGATAATCTCTCTCAATGTACACATCTAGTACAGGCTCATATTATGCTATGCAGCTAGAGCTATGGCTGAGTGTATATTTCCAACACGATGTAAAGGTCACCTAGCTCTATAGGTTCCCTAATGCTCTACAGATCGGCACAAGGCCCCAAACATGGCTATCAGCCCAATTGTACAGTTATAACCTCATTAACAGTTGTACAACACAGTATTCTATTAGCCGGGAAGGACTAAGTCCGAACCCCCTATCACAATGTTACCACGCCCGTCATAGAACGCGTGTCTCATCTCAATATAGCACTGTAAAGTGCTAGTACGGGGTTTCAAACCCTCAATGCATTGTTTACTACTACCACTCACCTCGAACCGGTAGAAGCTTCAATCCGCCTTGCGCTTGCCTCGCAATTCAATCTCTTCGGATGTCAACTCTGTTCAAAATCATAGAGAATGCATCAATATACGCTAATTTCACGAAATTCATTCGAAATAACCCAATTTATATCAAAACCCACAAGTTGTCAAAACCCGACTTTTGGTACACTTGTCGAAAAATTACATAAATTACATATTCGGAATCCTCATCTCGATACGAGTCTAGGCATATAAAATTTACCAAAATCGGACTCCGTTTGCCCACTCAAATCAGTGTTTTTCTTAAATTTAGGCCTAGGGCTCAAACCCACCTTAAATCTTCCATTTACAGGGATTTAACCAAGGATTTCATGTTAAAATGATGTAATTAAGCCATAAAACTTACCTCCAACGAATCCCCGATGAATTACCAGCAATTCCCGTGAGTTTCTCCTCTTGGAACTCAAAAATGGGGTCTTGGGTATATGAACCCGCGACTGGTTCTGTTCTGGTTTTAATTTCACTGCCAGACACCATTGTTCATCGCGTTCGCGTGACCCTCTACGCGTTCGCGATGAACAAACCAGCCTTACTCTTCGCGAACGCGACGCTGGCCACGCGTTCGCGATGCTCAAATCTTGCAACCCTTCGCGGACGCGACTCATCCCACGCGTTCGCGATGTTCAACCTCCCAGCCACCCGGATTTCTTCTACGCGTTCGCGATGGACCTTCCGCGAACGCGAAGCACAACATCACGACCCTACGCGAACGCGACCCAAGCAACGCGTTCGCGATGCTTAACACCCCAGACCTACGCGAACGCGACGCCTTCTCCCGCGAACGCGATGCACAAAAAGCCTTGGCCTTCGCGAACGCGACACTGGTCACGCGAACGCGAAGGCTTAAGGACCTGGGCAGAACCTGCAGTTTTCTGCAGAATTTTTCCAAGTTCTAAATGCCCGGTTGATGGTCCGAATCCATCCCGAGGCCCCCGGGACCCCAACGAAAACCACCAACATACCCCAAAACATGATACGGACTTGTTCCAATCATGAAAACACCATCCTAAACATCAAAATCCCCAATTACTCACGGATTCAAGCCTAAATTTCTTAAAACTTTCCGAATTACACATTCGATGAAAAACCCGACCAAACGACGTCCGAATGACCTGAAATTTTGCAGGCACATCCAAAATCACCTGACGGAGCTACTGCAACTGTCGGAACTCCATTCCGACTCCCGGATCAAAATCTCACCTACCGTTCGGATTTCGCCAAAATTCAACCTTAGCCAATTCAAGCCTATTTCTACACCGGCCTCCAAATTCAATTCCGATCGCTCCCCTAAGTCACAAATCACCTTCCGGAACTAACCGAATCATCAGAATCCGATTCCGAGCCCTCTAACCAAATAGTCAACTCCGGGTTGACTTTCCTTATTCAAGTTTCATTCAAAAAGGCTATATGCCTCATTTTCGATCCAATTCACTCCTAACTCCCCCGATATACTCTAACACTTATATAAAAGCATGAATTATGTAATTACAACATAACGGGGTGGTAATTCCCGTGACGACGGGCCGGGTCGTCACATTCTCCCCCTCTTAAGCAAACGCTCGTCCTCGAGCGGGTCAAGAAACATACCCGAAGTCTCAAATAGCTGAGGGTATCTGCTCCGCATCTCCTGCTCAACCTCCCAAGTAGCCTCCTCCACGGGTCGACCTCTCCACTGAACCTTAACCGATGCAATCTCCTTGGACCTCAATTTTCTCACCTGACGACCCAAAATAGCAATAGGCTCCACATCATAGGATAGATCACCATCAAGCTCGATGGTGCTGAAATCTAATACATGAGACGGATCTCCAATGTACTTCCGGAGCATAGACACATGGAATACCGGATGTACGCTGGATAAGCTGGGTGGCAAGGCTAACTCATATGCCACCTCTCCAACTCTCCTGAGTATCTCAAAAGGGCCAATATACCTGGGACTCAACTTTCCTTTCTTCCCAAACCTCATGACACCCTTCATAGGTGAAATCTTCAACAATACTCTGTCACCAACCATGAAAGACAACTCTCGAACTCTACGGTCCGCATAACTCTTCTGGACGAGACTGTGCTGTACGAAGCCTCTCCTGGATCAACTTTGCTCTATCCAGAGCATCCTGGACTAACTCAGTCCCTATCAATCTAACCTCACCAGACTCAAACCATCCCACGGGGGATCTACACCGTCTGCCATACAATGCCTCATACGGGGCCATCTGAATACTCGACTGGTAGCTGTTGTTGTAGGCAAACTCAGCAAGTGGTAAGAATTCATCCCAAGAACCACCAAAATCAATCACACATGCCCGTAACATATCCTCCAGGATCTGAATAGTACGCTCAGACTGCCCGTCTGTCTGGGGGTGAAATGCTGTACTCAACTCAACCCGCATATCCATCTCTCGTTGAAATGCTCTCCAAAACTGAGATGTGAACTGAGTGCCTCTATCAGATATAATAGACACCGGGACCCCATGCAACCCGACAATCTCCCAAATAAAGATCGCTGCCAACCACTCCGATGAGTAAGTAGTACTAACTGGGATGAAATGTGCGGACTTAGTCACCCGATCAACAATCACCCATACAGAATCAAACTTCCTCGCTGTCCGAGGTAGCCCAGTAACAAAATCCATGGTGATCCTCTCCCATTTCCACTCGGGAATAACCATACGCTGAAGAACACCGCCCGGTCTCTGATGCTCATATTTGACCTGCTGGCAATTGAGGCACTTAGCTACATGTCTAACAATATCCATCTTCATTCTCCTCCACCAGTAGTGCTGTCTCAAGTCTTGGTACATCTTTGCGGCACCTGGGTGAATAGAGTACCGCGAACCGTGTGCCTCCTCAAGTATCAACTCCCGCAAACCATCAACATTGGGCACGCATATACGGCCCTGCATCCTCAGAACACCATCACTGTCGATAGTCACATCTCTAACATCATTATGCTGCACTCTGTCCTTAAGGACAAGCAAATGTGGGTCATCATACTGTCGCTCCCCGATGCGATCATATAAGGAAGATCGAGAAACAACACAAGCCAACACCCGACTCGGCTCCGAAATATCTAATCTCACTAGCCGATTGGCTAGAGCCCGAACATCATAAGCAAATGGCCTCTCCCCAACTGGGATGAAAGCTAAGCTGCCCATGCTAACCGCCTTCCGACTCAAGGCATCGGCCACCACATTGGCCTTTCCCGGATGATACAAAATAGTGATATCATAGTCCTTAAGCAACTCCAACCACCTCCGCCGTCTCAAATTAAGGTCCTTCTGTCTGAATAAGTGCTGAAGGCTGCGATGATCCGTGAACACCTCACATGAGACACCATACAGGTAATGCCTCCAAATCTTCAAGGCATGAACTATGGCTGCTAGCTCCAAATCATGAACAGGGTAGTTCTTCTCGTGGGGCTTCAATTGACGAGAAGCATAAGCAATGACCCTACCCTCCTGCATCAACACACAACCAATGCCCACTCCCGAGGCATCACAATAGACAGTATAAGAATCTGAAGCTGTCGGTAGAATCAAGACTGGTGCTGTGGTCAATGCTGTCTTGAGCTTCTGAAAGCTCTCCTCGCACTCCTCGGACCATAGGAAAGGAACACCCTTCTGAGTCAATCTAGTCAAGGGTGAAGCAATAGAAGAGAACCCCTGAACGAATCGGCGATAATACCCTGCCAATCCCATAAAGCTACGGATCTCAGTAACTGAGGTCGGTCTGGGCCAACTCTGCACTGCCTCGACCTTCCTCGGATCTACCTGAATACCATCACAGGACACCACGTGCCCTAAGAATGCCACGGACTCAAGCCAGAACTCACATTTGGAGAACTTGGCATACAGCTTCTCCTCTCTCAATCTCTGCAACACAACACTCAAGTGCCGAGCGTGCTCCTCCTGGCTACGAGAGTAGACAAGTATGTCATCAATGAATACTATCACAAATGAATCAAGATACGGCCTGAATACACTGTTCATCAGATGCATAAATGCTGCTGGGGCATTTGTCAGCCCAAAAGACACCACAAGGAACTCATAGTGACCATATCTAGTCCGAAATGCAGTCTTCATAATGTCAGACTCTCTAATCTTCAGCTGATGGTAGCCTGAACGAAGATCAATCTTCGAGAACACCCTAGCTCCCTGGAGCTGATCAAATAAATCATCAATACGAGGAAGAGGATACTTATTCTTCATTGTTACTTTGTTTAGCTGCCTATAGTCAATACACATCCTCATAGATCCGTCCTTCTTCTTAACAAACAGGACCGGTGCACCCCACGGCGACACACTCGGCCGAATGAACCCCTTATCTAGGAGTTCCCGGAGCTGCTCCTTCAATTCCTTCAACTCAGCTGGTGCCATACGATACGGAGGAATAGAAATAGGCTGAGTGCCCGGCATCAAATCGATACCAAAATCAATATCCCTGTCCGGCGGCATGCCTGGCAGGTCTGAGGGAAACACATCAGGAAAGTCTCGCACAATGGGAACAGAATCAATACTGGGAGTCTGGGCCTCGACCTCCCGCACAAATGCTAAATAAGAGAGACATCCCTTCCCAACCATTCGTCGGGCCTTGAGGAAAGATATTACCCTGCTAGGTACATACTCAGTCGTGCCTCGCCACTCGATCCTCTGAATGCCCGGCATAGCCAAAGTGACTGTCTTAGCATGACAGTCCATAATAGCATGACATGGAGATAGCCAGTCCATGCCCAATATAACATCAAAATCAATCATGCTAAGAAGCAACAGGTCTACTCGGGTCTCCAGACCTCCAATAGTGACCAAACAGGACCGGTATACATGGTCCACGACAATAGTATCCCCTACCGGGGTAGATACATGCACTGGCAGCTCAAGACTCCCTCGGGTCGTGCCCAAACGAGGAGCAAAATATGTAGACACATAAGAATAAGTAGAACCGGGATCAAACAATACCGAGGCATCTCTGTGCAGACCGAAATAATACCCGTAATGACATCATCGAAGCAAATTCCTCAGATCGGCCCCGAAAAGCATAGCATCTAGCCCGACCGCCTCGATCGGCCTCCCCTCGAGGGCGACCCCTAGCCGTCCGACCCTCACCCCTAGCCGGCGGGCCGGGCTGAAGTAGAAGGACCGGATGACGAGGGCTGCCCTCTCTGCTGATAAGATCCGGAAACAAGACGGGGACACTCCCTACGGTGATGCTCAAACTCTCCGCACTCGTAGCAACTCCCCGGTGCCGGGTACCGAGACTGATAAGGACCTCTCTGGCGCTGGAGTGGCCAGCCGACGAACTAGGCCGAGATGAACCCCGAGCGGACGGGGCCCGTGAAGAACTTCGAGCCGGCATGGCACCGAGAGCCGGGCCGGCTCGGTGCGAACCCCGATAATCCTGGTCTAGGAGACCATCCGCGACGATCCGAGCGTCTCGACCGCGAAGACCCGAAAGAGCGACCCCGCTCCGCCGACTCGGCCTCTCGGTCCGCGTGCCACCGGAACTAGCCGCTCCTCGAGGCCTCTCGGCCTCCCTCTCATCCCGCTCCCTACGACGATCCGTCTCAATGTCGCGAGCAATATCCACAAGCATCCTCAAATGTACGACTCAAAACCCTCTCCCGAGTCATCGGAATACGAATGGGGTAAATGAGGCCGTCCACGAAGCGCCCAATCCTCTCTCTGTCGGAATGAACCAACCACGGTGCATATCTGGACAACTCTGTAAATCTGATCTCATACTCTGACACTGACATGTCCCCCTGACGGAGACCCTCAAACCGCCTACGCATCTCCTCTCTCTGAGATCGAGGCACCCATTTCTCCAAGAACATAGTGGAGAACTCCGGCCATGATAGTGGTGCTGCCCCGGCTGGCCTGCGGCGCTCATAAGCCTCCCACCAAGCAAAGGCTGGTCCCTGAAACTGAAAGGTAGTGAAAGATACCCCACTAGACTCCAAGATCCCTGCCGTACGAAGCATCCGACGACACTTGTCCAGGAAACCTTGGGCGTCCTCGCCCGGAGCTCCTGTGAACACTGGAGGAGATAACCTGGTGAATCTCTCGAGACGACGCTGCTCATCGTCTGTCATAGCTGTGACCCTGTCCCCCTGAACCTGATCTGCTGGCTGAACCGGAACCATAGGCTGAACTGGAGGAACCTCTGGTGTCTGTATGCCCTACACTGCTGACTCTGGAGTGCGTACTGCGGGGGTCTGATGACCACCCCCGATCCTTGATGCAGCTGCCGCAGTAGTAACTGAAACCGCCTGTGCCAGGCCAGTGCAAACTGCTAGTATCTGAGCCAGGGTCTCCTGTAGACCCGGAATGACAATGGGCACAGCTAGTGCCTGATCTGGTGCTGTTGGCACCTCTGCAACTGGGGGCTGTGGGTCAGCTGGTACTGCCTTAGCTGCCCTAACTCCGCCACGACCACGACCGCGTCCTCAGCCTCTAGCAGGTGGTAGTGGTGGTCGTCCTCCACGTCCAGAAGCTCGAGTTCTCGCCATCCGCGAGAGAATAGAATGTCAAAGTTCAGCTCAAGTCAAAAGTAATCGCACGACAAGAATTCCAAGAATTGAAACTTTTCCTAAAAAGGTTTGCAGCCTCCCGAGGATAAGTACAGGCGTCCCCGTACCGATCCACGAGACTCTACTAAACCGGCTCATGACTCGCGAGACCTGTTAACCTGGGCTCCGATACCAACTTGTCACGACCCAAACCCCGGTCGTGATGGCGCCCAACACAATGCTAGGCAAGCCCGACCATATCATCTCTTAACCAGCCAATTATTAAATAAATTAAACTTAAACAGTAGTTAGTCATAACAAGTGATAACCGAAACGTCAAAACATACAAAATACGGTCCCAACATATCGTGGTGTCACGAGACTGAGCCTCTACAGAATAGCATCCTAATACAACCAAGTCTAGACAAATAGGAAATCAACAAGATGATAAAGAAGGAGAAAACAAGCTCTGCGGACGCTGGCAGCTACCTCGTAATCTCCGCAAAAGTAGACAAGGATCAGCAGCTAAAATGTCTCAACTGCTCTCGGGCACCTGCGGATCTGCACCAAAACAGTGCAGGGGAGTGGGGTGAGTATATTTCAACTCAGTGAGTAACAATAATAAATAATAACTGAAAGTAAGAACTCCTGTGCTATCACTTAGCAGTTCTAAGGCAACCTCCAATCTACGTTTATCTCTACATGATTTCCACACTGAACTAACCCTCGCTCGTACCCCTACGGTGTACGGCCATCTCAACATATAAAGACACATACTTATGTCTATAATGTATAAGTATTTAAGCAACTAGTAGGATATGATTAAGTATAATGCTGCGGCGTGCAGCCCGCTCCCATACATATACTGCTGCGGCGCGCAGCCCGCTCCATTTAACGTCGACGGCGCTCACTGGGGGTGTATACGGACTTCGGAGGGGCTCCCTAGGCCCAAGCGCTATGGTGCTATGGCGTGCAGCCAGGTCCACCATATATCACTGCGGCGTGCAGTCCGATCCAACATATATACTGCTGCGGCGTGCAGCCCGATCCCATAATATACCAGCGCTCACCGGAATGTGTGCAGACTCAGACTCCGAAGGGGCTCCTACAGCCCAAGCGCAATAATACTGCGGCGTGCAGTCCGTCCCACATGTATATTACATGTATATCACATGTACATTACTGCGGCGTGCAGTCCGATCCAAAATAGGTATCTGTATGCATAATACCTCATAATGGGTCCTCGACCCTATCCCAGTTAATATAGACTTGGCCTTTCAGGCCCAATAAAACATCTCATAGTGGGTACTCGACCCTATCTCATCTCAATCGGTATAAACTTGGCCTTTCAGGCCCACTCAGCTAGAACAGGGAATTCAACCCTAGATAATCTCTCTCAATGTACACATCTAGTACAGGCTCATATTATGCTATGCAGCTAGAGCTATGGCTGAGTGTATATTTTCAACACGATGTAAAGGTCACCTAGCTCTATAGGTTCCCTAATGTTCTACAGATCGGCACAAGGCCCCAAACATGGCTATTAGCCCAATGGTACAGTTATAACCTCATTAACAGTTGTACAACACAGTATTCTATTAGCCGGGAAGGACTAAGTCCGAACCCCCTATCACAATGTTACCACGCCCGTCATAGAACGCGTGTCTCATCTCAATATAGCACTTGTAAAGTGCTAGTACGGGGTTTCAAACCCTCAGTGCATTGTTTACTACTACCACTCACCTCGAACCGGTAGAAGCTTCAATCCGCCTTGCGCTTGCCTCTCAATTCAATCTCCTCGGATGTCAACTCTGTTCAAAATCATAGAGAATGCATCAATATACGCTAATTTCACGAAATTCATTCGAAATAACCCAATTTATATCAAAACCCACAAGTTGTCAAAACCCGACTTTTGGTACACTTGTCGAAAAATTACATAAATTACATATTCGGAATCCTCATCTCGATACGAGTCTAGGCATATAAAATTTACCAAAATCGGACTCCGTTTGCCCACTCAAATCAGTGTTTTTCTTAAATTTAGGCCTAGGGCTCAAACCCACCTTAAATCTTCCATTTACAGGGATTTAACCAAGGATTTCATGTTAAAATGATGTAATTAAGCCATAAAACTTACCTCCAACGAATCCCCGATGAATTACCAGCAATTCCCGTGAGTTTCTCCTCTTGGAACTCAAAAATGGGGTCTTGGGTATATGAACCCGCGACTGGTTCTGTTCTGGTTTTAATTTCACTGCCAGACACCATTGTTCATCGCGTTCGCGTGACCCTCTACGCGTTCGCGATGAACAAACCAGCCTTACTCTTCGCGAACGCGACGCTGGCCACGCGTTCGCGATGCTCAAATCTTGCAACCCTTCGCGGACGCGACTCATCCCACGCGTTCGCGATGTTCAACCTCCCAGCCACCCGGATTTCTTCTACGCGTTCGCGATGGACCTTCCGCGAACGCGAAGCACAACATCACGACCCTACGCGAACGCGACCCAAGCAACGCGTTCGCGATGCTTAACACCCCGGACCTACGCGAACGCGATGCCTTCTCCCGCGAACGCGATGCACAAAAAGGCTTGGCCTTCGCGAACGCGACACTGGTCACGCGAACGCGAAGGCTTAAGGGCCTGGGCAGAACCTGCAGTTTTCTGCAGAATTTTTCCAAGTTCTAAATGCCCGGTTGATGGTCCGAATCCATCCCGAGGCCCCCGGGACCCCAACGAAAACCACCAACATACCCCAAAACATGATACGGACTTGTTCCAATCATGAAAACACCATCCTAAACATCAAAATCCCCAATTACTCACGGATTCAAGCCTAAATTTCTTAAAACTTTCCGAATTACACATTCGATGAAAAACCCGACCAAACGACGTCCGAATGACCTGAAATTTTGCAGGCACATCCAAAATCACCTGACGGAGCTACTGCAACTGTCGGAACTCCATTCCGACTCCCGGATCAAAATCTCACCTACCGTTCGGATTTCGCCAAAATTCAACCTTAGCCAATTCAAGCCTATTTCTACACCGGCCTCCAAATTCAATTCCGATCGCTCCCCTAAGTCATAAATCACCTTCCGGAACTAACCGAATCATCAGAATCCGATTCCGAGCCCTCTAACCAAATAGTCAACTCCGGGTTGACTTTCCTTATTCAAGTTTCATTCAAAAAGGCTATATGCCTCATTTTCGATCCAATTCACTCCTAACTCCCCCGATATACTCTAACACTTATATAAAAGCATGAATTATGTAATTACAACATAACGGGGTGGTAATTCCCGTGACGACGGGCCGGGTCGTCACATCTGGCCACTAAAAGGATAAGTGTCTCTTGAGATATAGTGTTCCATGAGAGTGTATTCCTGTTTTCTATGTTCATTGAGTTAAACAAGATCATTCCTTTATTTCCCCAAATGAAATCATACTTGTTAGATGAGTTATTTTCTCCCAGTAATATAAGTAGTGTTCCACATCCTGTAAATGACAATGCTCACCATGAGTGTCACTTGAAAACCTACCCAGACATGAGCGTTCCTCATCCACATCCAATCCTCATAATGACAACTCCAAATCTTTTCACTCTCCCCTAAGAAGCCAAACATCAAGAAACTTTCCAACTCGGCCACTTTTACTCAGATTTGAGTCTTAAATGATATTTTAAACGATAATTTGGGTTGAGGACTACTATTTTACCAATGCTCGAGGGTCTTATGATGATATTCTGACTGAGAGCGGCCGAGGGCCAGACGTGAGGATACACTGAGGGATGTGAGGCCGAGGGCCTAGATGTGAGTATACTTATATGGATCGGGCTGCACACCGCAGCAGTATGTATATATTAGATCGAACTACACGCTGCAGTGATATAGCGTTTGGACTGTAGGAGCCCCTCCAGAGTCTGCACCCCACAGTGAGCGCGTGTACCCATATGGATTGGGTTGTATGCCGTAGCAAGCTATGGACCGGGTTGTACGCCACAACGATATGTGGATCGGGCTGCATGCCGCAGCAGCTACTATGTGATATTGTTCTTAGAGTGTTATTGAGAGAGATCCAGAGGGACTAGTATGGTTTTTGAGGGATTGCCCGAGGGGTGAACTTTTATGTGCTCATTTTGCATACTTATTTGCCTTTTTGCCGTTATACTAAGGTATTTGTGCCAGATGGGCAGATTTTCTATGCTTATCATCACTAACCATTTTGAAATCGTTTTTGTAATTATTGAAAAGATCATTTTCAAAAGAGATTTGAACTGATCCAAGGTATTTCTAAAGATTTCACAGATTTCTCTATTTTCCCAGAAAATTGTACCCGGCTTCTATACAGCATGCTGGTTGCTTTACGTGATTTCTTACTGCTTAGTTATTATTTATTTTTATTACTCAGTGAGTTGGAGTACCCATTTTATCCTATTTGAAGGCGGATGAGCCTAAAATATCCTATTCGAAGGTGGATGAACCTAAAATATCCTATTCGAGGGCGGATGAACCCAAAATATCCTATTCGAAGGTGGATGAAACAAAAATATCCTATTTGAAGGCAGATGAACCTAAAATATCCTATTTAAAGGCGGATGAACCTAAAACATCCTATTTGAAGGCGGACGAACCTAAAATATCCTATTTGAAGGTAGATAAACCTAAAATATCCTATTCGAGGGCGGATGAACCCAAAATATCCTATTCGAGTCCTATTCGAGCGTGGATGAACCCAAAATATCCTATTCGAAGGTGGATGAACCAAAAATATGCTATTCGAAGGCGGATGAACCTAAAATATCCTATTTGAAGGCCGATAAGCCTAAAATATCCTATTTGAAGGCGGATGAACCTAAAATATCCTATTTCAAGGCGAATGGACCTAAAATATCCTATTTGAAGGCGGATGAGCCTAAATTATCGTATTTGTAGGTGGATGAACCTAATATTTCCTATTCGAAGGTGGATGAGCCTAAAATATCCTATTTGAAGGCGAATGAGCCTAAAATATCCTATTTGAAGGCGGATGAACCTAAAATATCCTATTTGAATGGGGATGAGCCTAAAATATCCTGTTTGAAGGCGGATGGACCTAAAATATCCTATTTGAAGGTGGATGAACCTAAAATATTCTATTTGAAGGAGGATGAACCTAAAATATCCTATTTGAAGGCGGATAAACCTAAAAAATCCTATGTGAAGGCGGATGAACCCAAAATATCCTATCCGAGGGCGGATGAACCCAAAATATCCTATTCGAGGGTGGATGAACCCAAAATACCCTATTTGAATGTAGATAAACCTAAAATATCCTATTCGAGGGCGGATGAACCCAAAATATCCTATTCGAAGGCGGATGAACCTAAAATATCCTATTTGAAGGTTATCCTATTCGAGGGCGGATGAACCCAAAATATCCTATTTGAAGGCGGATGAACCTAAAATATTTCATTTGAAGGCGGATGAACCTAAAATATCCTATGTTAAGGCTGATAAGCCTAAAATATCCTATTTGAAGGCGGATGAACTTAAAATATCCTATGTGAAGGCGGATGAGCCTAAAATATCTTATTTGAAAGTAGATGAGCCTAAAATATCCTGTTTGAAGGCGGATGAACCTAAAGTATACTGTTTGAAAGCGGATGAACCTAAAATATCCTATTCGAAGGCAGATGAACCTAAAATATCATGTTTGAAAGCGTATAAACCAAAAATATCATATTTGAAGGTGAATGAGCCTAAAATATCCTATTTGTAGGCGGATGGACCTAAAATATCCTCTTTGAAGGCGGATGAGCCTAAAATATCTTATTTGAAGGCGGATGAACCTAAAATATCCTATTTGAAGACGGATGAACCTAATATATCCTGTTTGAAGGCGGATGAACCTAAAATATCCTTATTGAAGGCGGATAAACCTAAAATATCCCATTTGAAGGCGGATGAACCTAAAATATCCTATTTGAAGGCGGATGAACATAAAATATCCTATTTGAAGGCGGATGAACCTAAAATATCCTATTTGAAGACAGATGAACCTAAAATATCCTGTTTGAAGGCAGATGAACCTAAAATATCCTATTTGAAGGCGGATGAACCTAAAATATCCTATTTGAAGGCGGATGAGCCTAAAATATCCTATTTGAAGGCGGATGAACCTAAAATTTCCTATTTGAAGGCGGATGACCCTAAAATATCTTATTTGAAGGCGGATGAACCTAAAATATCCTATTTGAAAGCGGATGAGCCTAAATATCGTATTTGAATGCGGATGAACCTAAAATTTACTATTTGAAGGTGGATGAGCCTAAAATATCCTATTTGAAGGCGGATGAACCTAAAATATCCTATTTGAAGGTGGATGAACATAAAATATCCAATTTGAAGGCGGATGAACCTAAAATATCCTATTTGTAGGCGGATAAACCTAAAATATCCTATTTGAAGGCGGATGAACCTAAAATATCTTATTTGAAGGTGGATGAACCTAAAATATCCAATTTGAAGGCGGATGAGCCTAAAATATCCTATTTGAAGGCGGATGAACCTAAAATTTCCTATTTGAAGGCGGATGAACCTAAAATTTCCTATTTGAAGGCGGATGAGCCTAAAATATCCTATTTGAAGGCGGATGAACCTAAAATATCCTATTTGAAGGCGGATGAGCCTAAATATCGTATTTGAATGCGGATGAATCTAAAATTTACTATTTGAAGGCGTATGAGCCAAAAATATCCTATTTGAAGGTGGATGAACCTAAAATATCGTATTTGAAGGTGGATGAACCTAAAATATCCAATTTGAAGGCGGACGACCCTAAAATATCCTATTTAAAGGCGGACAAACCTAAAATATCCTATTTGAAGGCGGACAAACCTAAAATTTCCTATTTGAAGGAGGACGAACCTAGACTATCCTATTCGAAAGCGGATGAACCTAAAATATCCTGTTTGAAGGCGGATAAACCCAAAACATCATGTTTGAAGGCGGATGAACCTAAAATATCCTATTTGAATACGGATAAACCTAATATATCATGTTTGAAGGCGTATGAACCTAAAATATCCTGTTTGAAGGTGGATGATCCGAAAATATCCTATTTGAAGGCGCACGAACCTAAAATATCCTATTTGATGGCGGACGAGCCTAAAATATCCTATTTGAAGGCGGATGAGCCTAAAATATCCTATTTGAAGGTGGATGAGCCTAAAATATCCTATTCGAAAGTGGATGAACCTAAAATATCCTATTCGAGGGCGGATGAACCCAAAATATCCTATTCGAAGGTGGATGAAACAAAAATATCCTATTTGAAGGCGGATTAACCTAAAATATCCCGTTTGAAGGCGGATGAACCTAAAATATCTAATTTGAAGGCAGACGAACCTAAAATATCCTATTTGAAGGCATATGAACCTAAAATATCCTATTCGAGGGCGGATAAACCCAAAATATCCTATTCGAGTCCTATTCGAGGGCGGATGAACCCATAATATCCTATTCGAAGGTGGAAGAACCTTAAATATTCTATCCGAAGGCGGATGAACCTAAAATAACCTATTTGAAGGTGGATAAGTGTGAAATATCCTTTTTCAGGGTTGATGAACCCAAATATCCTATTCGATGGCGGATGAACGCAAAATATCCTATTCGAAGGTGGATGAACCTAAAATGTCCTATTTGAAGGCGGACGAACCTAAAATATCATATTTGAAGGCGAACGAACCTAAAGTATCCTATTTGAAGGCGGACAAAGCTAAAATATCCTAATCAAAGATGGACGAACCTTAAATATCCTATTTAGTGGCAGATGAACCTAAAATATTCTATTCAAAAGCGGTTGAGCCTAAAATATCCTATTTGAAAGCGGATGAACCTAAAATATCCTATTCGAAGGCGGATAGACCTAAAATATCCTATTAGAAGGCGGATGAACCAAAAATATCCTATTTGAAGGCGGATGAACCTATAATATCCTATTTGAAGGCGGAGAAGCCTAAAATATCCTATTTGAAGGCGGATGAACCTAAAATATCCCATTTGAAGGCGGATGGGCCCAAACTATACTGTTTGAAGGCGGGTGAGCTTAAAATATCATGTTTGAAGGCGGTTGAACCTAAAATATCCTATTTAATGGTGGATGCACCTAAAATACCTTGTTTGAAGGCGGATGAACCCAAAATATCCTCTTTGAAGGCGGATGAACCTAAAATATACTGTTTGAAGGTGGATGAACCTAAAATACCTTGTTTGAAGGCGGATGAACCTAAAATATCCTATTTGAAGGCAGATGAACCTAAAATATCCTATTTGAAGGCGGACGAACCTAAAATATCCTATTTGAAGGCAGATAAACCCTAAAATATCCTATTCGAGGGCGGATGAACCCAAAATATCCTATTCGAGTCCAATTCGAGCGTGGATGAACCCAAAATATCCTATTCGAAGGTGGATGAACCGAAAATATGTTATTCGAAGGCGGATGAACCTAAAATATCCTATTTGAAAGCGGATAAGCCTAAAATATCCTATTTGAAGGCGGATTAACCTAAAATATCCTATTTCAAGGCGGATGGACCTAAAATATCTTATTTGAAGGCGGATGAGCCTAAAATATCGTATTTGTAGGTGGATGAACCTAATATTTCCTATTCGAAGGTGGATGAGCCTAAAATATCCTATTTGAAGGCGGATGAGCCTAAAGTATCCTATTTGAAGGCGGATGAACCTAAAATATCCTATTTGAAGGCGGATGAGCCTAAAATATCCTATTTGAAGGCGGATGAACCTAAAATTTCCTATTTGAAGGCGGATGAACATAAAGTATACTGTTTGAAAGCGGATGAACCTAAAATATCCTATTCGAAGGCAGATGAACCTAAAATATCCTGTTTGAAAGCGTATAAACCAAAAATATCATATTTGAAGGTGAATGAGCCTAAAATATCCTATTTGTAGGCGGATGGACCTAAAATATCCTCTTTGAAGGCGGATGAGCCTAAAATATCTTATTTGAAGGCGGATGAACCTAAAATATCCTATTTGAAGACGGATGAACCTAATATATCCTGCTTAAAGGCGGATGAACCTAAAATATCCTATTTGAAGGCGGATGAAAATAAAATATCCTATTTGAAGGCGGATGAACATAAAATATCCTATTTGAGGACATATGAACCTAAAATATCCTGTTTGAAGGCAGATGAACCTAAAATATCCTATTTGAAGGCGGATGAACCTAAAATATCCTATTTGAAGGCGGATGAGCCTAAAATATCCTATTTGAAGGCGGATGAACCTAAAATTTCCTATTTGAAGGCGGATGAGCCTAAAATATCCTATTTGAAGGCGGATGAACCTAAAACATCCTATTTGAAGGCGGATGAGCCTAAATATCGTATTTGAATGCGGATGAACCTAAAATTCACTATTTGAAGGTGGATGAGCCTAAAATATCCTATTTGAAGGCGGATGAACCTAAAATATCCTATTTGAAGGCGGATGAACATAAAATATCCAATTTGAAGGCGGATGAACCTAAAATATCCTATTTGAAGGCGGATAAACCTAAAATATCCTATTTGAAGGCGGATGAACCTAAAATATCTTATTTGAAGGCGGATGAACCTAAAATATCCTATTTGATGGCGGATGAGCCTAAAATATCCTATTTGAAGGCGGATGAACCTAAAATATCCTATTTGAAGGCGGATGAGCCTAAATATCGTATTTGAATGCGGATGAATCTAAAATTTACTATTTGAAGGCGTATGAGCCAAAAATATCCTATTTGAAGGTGGATGAACCTAAAATATCCTATTTGAAGGTGGATGAACGTAAAATATCCAATTTGAAGGCGGACGACCCTAAAATATCCTATTTGAAGGCGGACAAACCAAAAATATCCTATTTGAAGGCGGACAAACCTAAAATTTCCTATTTGAAGGAGGACGAACCTAGAATATTCTATTCGAAAGCGGATGAACCTAAAATATCCTGTTTGAAGGCGGATAAACCCAAAACATTATGTTTGAAGGTGGATGAACCTAAAATATCCTATTTGAATACGGATAAACCTAATATATCATGTTTGAAGGCGTATGAACCTAAAATATCCTATTTGAAGGCGCACGAACCTAAAATATCCTATTTGATGGCGGACGAGCCTAAAATATCCTATTTGAAGGCGGATGAGCCTAAAATATCCTATTTGAAGGCGGATGAGCCTAAAATATCCTATTCGAAAGTGGATGAACCTAAAATATACTATTCGAGGGCGGATGAACCCAAAATATCCTATTCGAAGGGGGATGAAACAAAAATATCCTATTTGAAGGCGGATGAACCTAAAATATCCTGTTTGAAGGCGGATGAACCTAAAATATCTAATTTGAAGGCAGATGAACCTAAAATATCCTATTTGAAGGCATATGAACCTAAAATATCCTATTCGAGGGCGGATGAACCCAAAATATCCTATTCGAGTCCTATTCGAGGGCGGATGAACCCATAATATCCTATTCGAAGGTGGAAGAACCTTAAATATTCTATCCGAAGGCGGATGAACCTAAAATATCCTATTTGAAGGTGGATAAGTGTGAAATATCCTTTTTGAGGGTCGATGAACCCAAATATCCTATTCGATGGCGGATGAACGCAAAATGTCCTATTCGAAGGTGGATGAACCTAAAATGTCCTATTTGAAGGCGGACGAACCTAAAATATCATATTTGAAGGAGAACGAACCTAAAATATCCTATTTGAAGGCGGACGAAGCTAAAATATCCTAATCAAAGATGGACGAACCTAAAATATCCTATTTAGTGGCAGATGAACCTAAAATATTCTATTCAAAGGCGGTTGAGCCTAAAATATCCTATTTGAAGGATGAACCTACAATATCCTATTCGAAGGCGGATAAACCTAAAATATCCTATTAGAAGGCGGATGAACCAAAAATATCCTATTTGAAGGCGGATGAACCTATAATATCCTATTTGAAGGCGGAGAAGCCTAAAATATCCTATTTGAAGGCGGATGAACCTAAAATATCCCATTTGAAGGCGGATGGGCCCAAACTATACTGTTTGAAGGCGGGTGAGCTTAAAATATCATGTTTGAAGGCGGTTGAACCTAAAATATCCTGTTTAATGGTGGATGCACCTAAAATACCTTGTTTGAAGGCGGATGAACCCAAAATATCCTCTTTTAAGGCGGATGAACCTAAAATATACTGTTTAAAGGTGGATGAACCAAAAATACCTTGTTTGAAGGCGGATGAACCTAAAATATCCTATTTGAAGGCGGACGAACCTAAAATATCCTATTTGAAGGCAGATAAACCCTAAAATATCCTATTCGAGGGCGGATGAACCCAAAATATCCTATTCGAGTCCTATTCGAGCGCGGATGAACCCAAAATATCCTATTCGAAGGTGGATGAACCTTAAATATTCTATCCGATGGCGGATGAACCTAAAATATCCTATTTGAAGGTGGATAAGTGTAAAATATCCTTTTTGAAGGCGGATGAACCTAAAATATCCTATTTGAAGGCGGATGAACCTAAAATATCCTATTTGAAGGCGGATAAGCCTAAAATATCCTATTTGAAGGCGGATGAACCTAAAATATCCTATTTGATGTCGGATGAACCTAAAATATCCTAATTTGGAAGCGGATGAGCCTAAATATCGTATTTGAAGGCGGATGAACCTAAAATTTCCTATTTGAAAGCGGATGAGCCTAAAATATCCTATTCGAAGGCGGATGAACCTAAAATATCCTATTTGAAGGTGGATGAGCCTAAGTATTGTATTTGAATGCGGATGAACTTAAAATTTACTATTTGAAGGTGGATGAGCCTAAAATATCCTATTTGAAGGTGGATGAGCCTAAAATATGCTATTTGAAGGTGGATGAACCTAAAATATCCAATTTGAAGGCGGAAGACCCTAAAATATCCTATTTGAAGGCGGACGAACCTAAAATATCCTATTTGAAAGCGGACAAACCTAAAATATCCTATTAGAAGGCGGGCGAACCTAAAATATCCTATTCGAAGGCGGATGAACCTAAAATATCCTGTTTGAAGGCGGATAAACCCAAAAGATCCTGTTTGAAGGTGGATGAACCTAAAATATCCTATTTGAATGCGGATAAACCTAAAATATCATGTTTGAAGGCGTATGAACCTAAAATATCATGTTTGAAGGTGAATGAACCGAAAATATCCTATTTGAATGCGCACGAAGCTAAAATATCCTATTTTATGGCGGACGAGCCTAAAATATCCTATTTGAAGGCGGATGAGCCTAAAATATCATATTTGAAAGTGGATGAACCTAAAATATCCTATTCGCTGGCGAATGAACCCAAAATATCCTATTCGAAGGTGGATGAAACAAAAATATCTTATTTGAAGGCGAATGAACCTAAAATATCCTATTTGAAGGCGGATGAACCTAAAATATCCAATTTGAAGGCACACGAACCTAAAATATCCTATTTGAAGGTGGATGAACCAAAAATATCCTATTTGAAGGCGCACGAACCTAAAATATCCTATTTAAAGGCGGATGAGCCTAAAATATCCTATTTGAAGGCAGATGAGCCTAAAATATCCTATTCGAAAGTGGATGAACCTAAAATATCCTATTCGAGGGCGGATGAACCCAAAGTATCCTATTCGAAGGTGGGTGGAACAAAAATATCCTATTTGAAGGCGGATGAACCTAAAATATCCTATTTGAAGGCGGATGAACCTAAAATATCCTATTTGAAGGCGGATAAACCTAAAATATCCTACTTGATGGCGGATGAACCTAAAATATCCTATTTGAAGGCAGATGAACCTATAATATCCTATTCGAGGGCGGATGAACCCAAAATATCCTATTCGAGTCCTATTCGAGGGCGGATGAACCGAAAATATCCTATTCGAAGGTGGATGAACCTTAAATATTCTATCCGATGGCGGATGAACCTAAAATATCCTATTTGAAGGTGGGTAAGTGTAAAATATCCTTTTTGAAGGCAGATGAACCTAAAATATCTTATTTGAAGGTGGATAAGTGTAAAATATCCTTTTTGAAGGCGGATGAACCTAAAATATCCTATTTGAAGGCGGATGAACCTAAAATATCCTATTTGAAGGTGGATGAGCCTAAAATATCGTATTTGAATGCGGGTGAATCTAAAATATCCTATTTGAAGGCGTATGAGCCAAAAATATCCTATTTGAAGGTGGATGAACCTAAAATATCCTATTTGAAGGTGGATGAACGTAAAATATCCAATTTGAAGGCGGACGACCCTAAAATATCCTATTTGAAGGCGGACAAACCTCAAAAATCCTATTTGAAGGCGGATGAACCTAAAATATCCTATTTGAGGGCGGATGAACCTAAAATATCTTATTTGAAGGCGGATGAACCTAAAATATCCTATTTGAAGGCGGATGAGCCTAAAATATCCTATTTGAAGGCGGATGAACCTAAAATATCCTATTTGAAGGCGGATGAGCCTAAATATCGTATTTGAATGCGGATGAATCTAAAATTTACTATTTGAAGGCGTATGAGCCAAAAATATCCTATTTGAAGGTGGATGAACCTAAAATATCCTATTTGAAGGTGGATGAACGTAAAATATCCAATTTGAAGGCGGACGACCCTAAAATATCCTATTTGAAGGCGGACAAACCTAAAATATCCTATTTGAAGGCGGACAAACCTAAAATTTCCTATTTGAAGGAGGGCGAACCTAGAATATTCTATTCGAAAGCGGATGAACCTAAAATATCGTGTTTGAAGGCGGATAAACCCAAAACATCATGTTTGAAGGTGGATGAAACTAAAATATCCTATTTGAATACGGATAAACCTAATATATCATGTTTGAAGGCGTATGAACCTAAAATATCCTGTTTGAAGGTGGATGATCCGAAAATATCCTATTTGAAGGCGCACGAACCTAAAAATCCTATTTGATGGCGGACGAGCCTAAAATATCCTATTTGAAGGCGGATGAGCCTAAAATATCCTATTTGAAGGCGGATGAGCCTAAAATATCCTATTCGAAAGTGGATGAACCTAAAATATACTATTCGAGGGAGGATGAACCCAAAATATCCTATTCGAAGGTGGATGAAACAAAAATATCCTATTTGAAGGCGGATGAACCTAAAATATCCTGTTTGAAGGCGGATGAACCTAAAATATCTAATTTGAAGGCAGATGAACCTAAAATATCCTATTTGAAGGCATATGAACCTAAAATATCCTATTGGAGGGCGGATGAACCCAAAATATCCTATTCGAGTCCTATTCGAGGGCGGATGAACCCATAATATCCTATTCGAAGGTGGAAGAACCTTAAATATTCTATCCGAAGGCGGATGAACCTAAAATATCCTATTTGAAGGTGGATAAGTGTGAAATATCCTTTTTGAGGGTTGATGAACCCAAATATCCTATTCGATGGCGGATGAACGCAAAATATCCTATTCGAAGGTGGATGAACCTAAAATGTCCTATTTGAAGGCGGACGAACCTAAAATATCATATTTGAAGGCGAACGAACCTAAAATATCCTATTTGAAGGCGGACGAAGCTAAAATATCCTAATCAAAGATGGACGAACCTAAAATATCCTATTTAGTGGCAGATGAACCTAAAATATTCTATTCAAAGGCGGTTGAGCCTAAAATATCCTATTTGAAGGCGGATGAACCTAAAATATCCTATTCGAAGGAGGATAAACCTAAAATATCCTATTAGAAGGCGGATGAACCAAAAATATCCTATTTGAAGGCGGATGAACCTATAATATCCTATTTGAAGGCGTAGAAGCCTAAAATATCCTATTTGAAGGCGGATGAACCTAAAATATCCCATTTGAAGGCGGATGGTCCCAAACTATACTGTTTTAAGGCGGGTGAGCTTAAAATATCATGTTTGAAGGCGGTTGAACCTAAAATATCCTGTTTAATGGTGGATGCACCTAAAATACCTTGTTTGAAGGGATGAACCCAAAATATCCTCTTTGAAGGCGGATGAACCTAAAATATACTGTTTAAAGGTGGATGAACCAAAAATACCTTGTTTGAAGGCGGATGAACCTAAAATATCCTATTTGAAGGCGGGCGAACCTAAAATATCCTATTTGAAGGCAGATAAACCCTAAAATATCCTATTCGAGGGCGGATGAACCCAAAATATCCTATTCGAGTCCTATTCGAGCGCGGATGAACCCAAAATATCCTATTCGAAGGTGGATGAACCTTAAATATTCTATCCGATGGCGGATGAACCTAAAATATCCTATTTGAAGGTGGATAAGTGTAAAATATCCTTTTTTAAGGCGGATGAACCTAAAATATCCTATTTGAAGGCGGATGAACCTAAAATATCCTATTTGAAGACGGATAAGCCTAAAATATCCTATTTGAAGGCGGATGAACCTAAAATATCCTATTTGAAGTCGGATGAACCTAAAATATCCTAATTTGGAAGCGGATGAGCCTAAATATCGTATTTGAAGGCGGATGAACCTAAAATTTCCTATTTAAGGGCGGATGAGCCTAAAATATCCAATTCGAAGGCGGATGAACCTAAAATATCCTATTTGAAGGCGGATGAGCCTAAGTATTGTATTTGAATGCGGATGAACTTAAAATTTACTATTTGAAGGTGGATGAGCCTAAAATATCCTATTTGAAGGTGGATGAGCCTAAAATATGCTATTTGAAGGTGGATGAACCTAAAATATCCAATTTGAAGGCGGAAGACCCTAAAATATCCTATTTGAAGGCGGACGAACCTAAAATATCCTATTTGAAAGCGGACAAACCTAAAATATCCTATTAGAAGGCGGGCGAACCTAAAATATCCTATTCGAAGGCGGATGAACCTAAAATATCCTGTTTGAAGGCGGATAAACCCAAAAGATCCTGTTTGAAGGTGGATGAACCTAAAATATCCTATTTGAATGCGGATAAACCTAAAATATCATGTTTGAAGGCATATGAACCTAAAATATCATGTTTGAAGGTGAATGAACCGAAAATATCCTATTTGAATGCGCACGAACCTAAAATATCCTATTTTATGGCGGACGAGCCTAAAATATCCTATTTGAAGGCGGATGAGCCTAAAATATCCTATTTGAAGGCGGATGAGCCTAAAATATCATATTCGAAAGTGGATGAACCTAAAATATCCTATTCGCTGGCGAATGAACCCAAAATATCCTATTCGAAGGTGGATGAAACAAAAATATCTTATTTGAAGGCGAATGAACCTAAAATATCCTATTTGAAGGCGGATGAACCTAAAATATCCAATTTGCAGGTAGACGAACCTAAAATATCCTATTTGAAGGTGGATGAACCAAAAATATCCTATTTGAAGGCGCACGAACCTAAAATATCCTATTTAAAGGCGGATGAGCCTAAAATATCCTATTTGAAGGCAGATGAGCCTAAAATATCCTATTCGAAAGTGGATGAACCTAAAATATCCTATTCGAGGGTTGATGAACCCAAAGTATCCTATTCGAAGGTGGGTGAAACAAAAATATCCTATTTGAAGGCGGATGAACCTAAAATATCCTATTTGAAGGCGGATAAACCTAAAATATCCTATTTGATGGCGGATGAACCTAAAATATCCTATTTGAAGGCAGATGAACCTATAATATCCTATTCGAGGGCGGATGAACCTAAAATATCCTATTTGAAGGCAGATGAACCTATAATATCCTATTCGAGGGCGGATGAACCCAAAATATCCTATTCGAGGGCGGATGAACCCAAAATATCCTATTCGAAGGTGGATGAACCTTAAATATTCTATCCGATGGCGGATGAACCTAAAATATCCTATTTGAAGGTGGGTAAGTGTAAAATATCCCTTTTGAAGGCGGATGAACCTAAAATATCCTATTTGAAGGCGGATGAACTTAAAATATCCTATTTGAAAGCGGATGAGCCTAAAATATCGTATTTGAATGCGGGTGAACCTAAAATATCCTATTTGAAGGCGGATGAGCCTAAATATCGTATTTGAATGCGGATGAATCTAAAATTTACTATTTGAAGGCGTATGAGCCAAAAATATCCTATTTTAAGGTGGATGAACCTAAAATATCCTATTTGAAGGTGGATGAACGTAAAATATCCAATTTGAAGGCGGACGACCCTAAAATATCCTATTTGAAGGCGGACAAACCTAAAATATCCTATTTGAAGGCGGACAAACCTAAAATTTCCTATTTGAAGGAGGACGAACCTAGAATATTCTATTCCAAAGCGGATGAACCTAAAATATCCTATTTGAAGGCAGATGAACCTATAATATCCTATTCGAGGGCGGATGAACCCAAAATATCCTATTCGAGTCCTATTCGAGGGCGGATGAACCCAAGATATCCTATTCGAAGGTGGATGAACCTTAAATATTCTATCCGATGGCGGATGAACCTAAAATATCTTATTTGAAGGTGGATAAGTGTAAAATATCCTTTTTGAAGGCGGATGAACCTAAAATATCCTATTTGAAGGCGGATGAACCTAAAATATCCTATTTGAAGGTGGATGAGCCTAAAATATCGTATTTGAATGCGGGTGAACCTAAAATATCCTATTTGAAGGTGTATGAACCTAAAATATCCTATTTGAAGGCGGATGACCCTAAAATATCCTATTTGAAGGCAGATGAACCTATAATATCCTATTCGAGGGCGGATGAACCTAAAATATCCTATTTGAAGGCAGATGAACCTATAATATCCTATTCGAGGGCGGATGAACCCAAAATATCCTATTCGAGGGCGGATGAACCCAAAATATCCTATTCGAAGGTGGATGAACCTTAAATATTCTATCCGATGGCGGATGAACCTAAAATATCCTATTTGAAGGTGGGTAAGTGTAAAATATCCCTTTTGAAGGCGGATGAACCTAAAATATCCTATTTGAAGGCGGATGAACTTAAAATATCCTATTTGAAAGCGGATGAGCCTAAAATATCGTATTTGAATGCGGGTGAACCTAAAATATCCTATTTGAAGGCGGATGAGCCTAAATATCGTATTTGAATGCGGATGAATCTAAAATTTACTATTTGAAGGCGTATGAGCCAAAAATATCCTATTTTAAGGTGGATGAACCTAAAATATCCTATTTGAAGGTGGATGAACGTAAAATATCCAATTTGAAGGCGGACGACCCTAAAATATCCTATTTGAAGGCGGACAAACCTAAAATATCCTATTTGAAGGCGGACAAACCTAAAATTTCCTATTTGAAGGAGGACGAACCTAGAATATTCTATTCCAAAGCGGATGAACCTAAAATATCCTATTTGAAGGCAGATGAACCTATAATATCCTATTCGAGGGCGGATGAACCCAAAATATCCTATTCGAGTCCTATTCGAGGGCGGATGAACCCAAGATATCCTATTCGAAGGTGGATGAACCTTAAATATTCTATCCGATGGCGGATGAACCTAAAATATCTTATTTGAAGGTGGATAAGTGTAAAATATCCTTTTTGAAGGCGGATGAACCTAAAATATCCTATTTGAAGGCGGATGAACCTAAAATATCCTATTTGAAGGTGGATGAGCCTAAAATATCGTATTTGAATGCGGGTGAACCTAAAATATCCTATTTGAAGGTGTATGAACCTAAAATATCCTATTTGAAGGCGGATGACCCTAAAATATCCTATTTGAAGGAGGGCGAACCTAAAATATCCTATTCGAAAGCGGATGAACCTAAAATATCATCTTTAAAGGCGGAAAAACCCAAAACATCGTGTTTGAAGGAGGACGAACCTAAAATATCCTATTCGAAGGCGGATGAACCTAAAATATCCTGTTTGAAGGCGGATAAACCCAAAACATCCTGTTTGAAGGCGGATGAACCTAAAATATCCTATTTGAATGTGGATAAACCTAAAATATCATGTTTGAAGGCGTAGGAACCTAAAATATCCCGTTTTAAGGTGGATGAACCGAAAATATCCTATTGGAAGGCGCACGAAGATAAAATATCCTTTTTGAAGGCGGATGAGCCTAAAATATCCTATTTGAAGGCGGATGAGCCTAAAATATCCTATTCGAAACTGGATGAACCTAAAATATCCTATTTGAGGGTGGATGAACCCAAATTATCCTATTCGAAGGTGGATGAAACAAAAATATCCTATTTGAAGGCGGATGAACCTGAAATATCCTATTTGAAGGCGGATGAACCTAAAATATCCAATTTGAAGGCAGACAAACCTAAAATATCCTATTTTAAGGCAGATGAACCTAAAATATCCTATTCGAGGGCGGATGAACCCAAAATATCCTATGCGAGTCCTATTCGAGGGCGGATGAACCCAAAATATCCTATTCGAAGGTGGATGAACCTAAAATATCCTATTTGAACACGGATGAACCTAAAATATCCTATTCGAGGCGGATGAACCTAAAATATCCTATTCGAGGATGTATGAACCCAAAATATCCTATTCGAAGGCGGATGAAACCAAAATATCCTATCCGAGGGCGGATGAAGCAAAATTATCCTATTCAAAGGTGGATGAACCAAAAATATCATATTCGAGGGTGGATGAACCCAAAATATCATATTCGAGGGTGGATGAACCCAAAATATCCTATACGATGGCGGATGAACGCAAAATATCATATTTGAAGGCGGATGAGCCTAAAATATCCTATTCGAAAGTGGATGAACCTAAAATATCCTATTCGAGGGCGGATGAACCTAAAATATCCTATTCGAAGGTGGATGAAACAAAAATATCCTATTTGAAGGCGGATGAACCTAAAATATCCTGTTTGAAGCCGGATGAACCTAAAATATCTAATTTGAAGGCAGATGAACCTAAAATATCCTATTTGAAGGCATATGAACCTAAAATATCCTATTCCAGGGCGGATGAACCCAAAATATCCTATTCAAGTCCTATTCGAGGGCGGATGAACCCAAAATATCCTATTCGAAGGTGGATGAACCTTAAATATTCTATCCGATGGCGGATGAACCTAAAATAGCCTATTTGAAGGTGGATAAGTGTAAAATATCCTTTTTGAAAGCGGATGAACCTAAAATATCCTATTTGAAGGCGGATGAACCTAAAATATCCTATTTGAAGGCGGATGAGCCTAAATATCGTATTTGAATGCGGATGAACCTAAAATTTACAATTTGAAGGCGGGTGAGCCTAAAATATCCTATTTGAAGGTGGATGAGCCTAAAATATCCTATTTGAAAGTGGATGAACCTAAAATATCCAATTTGAAGGCGGATGACCCTAAAATATCCTATTTCAAAGAGGACGAACCTAAAATATCCTATTCGAAGGCGGATGAACCTAAAATATCCTGTTTGAAGGCGGATAAACCCAAAACATCCTGTTTGAAGGCGGATGAACCTAAAATATCCTATTTCAATGTGGATAAACCTAAAATATCATGTTTGAAGGCGTATGAACCAAAAATATCCCGTTTGAAGGTGGATGAACCGAAAATATCCTATTTGAAGGCGCACGAACCTAAAATATCCTATTTGAAGGCGGATGAGCCTAAAATATCCTATTTGAAGGCGGATGAGCCTAAAATAACCTATTCGAAAATTAATGAACCTAAAATATCCTATTCGAGGGTGGATGAACCCAAAGTATCCTATTCGAAGGTGGATGAAACAAAAATATCCTATTTGAAGGAGGATGAACCTAAAATATCCTATTTGAAGGCGGATGAACCTAAAATATCCTATTTGAAGGCGGATAAAACTAAAATATCCTATTTGATGGCGGATGAACCTAAAATATCCTATTTGAAGGCATATGAACCTAAAATATCCTATTCGAGGGCGGATGAACCCAAAATATCCTATTCGAGTCCTATTCGAGGGCGGATGAACCCAAAATATCCTATTTGAATGCGGATGAGCCTAAATATCGTATTTGAATATAGATGAACCTAAAATTTACTATTTAAAGGCGGATGAGCCTAAAATATCCTATTTGAAGGTGGATGAGCCTAAAATATCCTATTTGAAGGTTTATGAACCTAAAATATCCAATTTGAAGGCGGATGACCCTAAAATATCCTATTTGAAGGAGGACGAACCTAAAATATCCTATTTGAAGGCTGATGAACCTAAAATGTCCTGTTTAAAGGCGGATAAACCCAAAACATCCTGTTTGAAGGAGGACAAACCTAAAATATCCTATTCGAAGGCGGATGAGCCTAAAATATCCTGTTTGAAGGCGGATAAACCCAAAACATCCTGTTTGAAGGCGGATGAACCTAAAATATCCTTTTTGAATGTGGATAAACCTAAAATATCATGTTTGAAGGCGTATGAACCTTAAATATCCCGTTTTAAGGTGGATGAACCGAAAATATCCTATATGAAGGCGCACGAACCTAAAATATCCTATTTGAAGGCGGATGAGCCTAAAATATCCTATATGAAGGCGGATGAGCCTAAAATATCCTATTCGAAACTCGATGAACCTAAAATATCCTATTCGAGGGTGAATGAACCCAAAATATCCTATTTGAAGGTGGATGAAACAAAAATATCCTATTTGAAGGCGGGTGACCCTAAAATATCCTATTTGAAGGCGGATGAACCTAAAATATCCAATTTGAAGGCAGACAAACCTAAAATATCCTATTTGAAGGCAGATGAACCTAAAACATCCTATTCGAGGGCGGATGAACCCAAAATATCCTATTCGAGGGCGGATGAACCCAAAATATCCTATTCGAAAGTGGATGAACCTTAAATATTCTATCCGATGGCGGATGAACCTAAAATATCCTATTTGAAGACGGATGAGCCTAAAATATCGTATTTGAAGGCGGATGAACCTAAAATTTCCTATTTGAAGGTGGATGAGCCTAAAATATCCTATTTGTAGGCGGATGACCCTAAAATATCCTATTTGAAGGTGGATGAACCTGAAATATCCTATTTGAAGGCGGATGACCCTAAAATATCCTATTTGAAGGCGGATGAGTCTAAAATATCCTATTTGAAGGCGGATGGACCTAAAATATCCTATTTGAAGGAGGATGAACCTAAAATATCCTATTTGATTGCGGATGAACCTAAAATATCCTATTCGAGGCGGATGAACCTAAAATATCCTATTCGAGGACGTATGATCCCAAAATATCCTATTCGAAGGCGGATGAAGCCAAAATATCCTATCCGAGGGCGGATGAAGCAAAATTATCCTATTCAAAGGTGTATGAACCAAAAATATCATATTCGAGGGTGGATGAACCCAAAATATCCTATACGATGGCGGATGAACGCAAAATATCATATTCGAAGGAGGATGAACCTAAAATGTCCTATTTGAAGGCCGACGAACCTAAAATATCGTATTTGAAGGCGAACAAACCTAAAATATCCTATTTGAAGGTCGACGAAGCTAAAATATCCTAATCGAAGGTGGACGAACCTAAAATATCCTATTTAATGGCGGATGAACCTAAAATATCCTATTCGAAGGCGGTTGAGCCTAAAATATCCTATTTGAAAGCGGATGAACCTAAAATATCCTATTCGAAGGCGCATAAACCTAAAATATCTTATTTGAAGGCGGATGAACCAAAAATATCCTATTTGAAGGCGGATGAATCTAAAATATCCTATTTGAAGGCGGAGAAGCCTAAAATATCCTATTTGAAGGTGGATGAGCCTAAAATATCCTATTTGAAGGCGGATGAGCCCAAAATATACTGTTTGAAGGCGGATGAGCCTAAAATATCATGTTTGAATTCGGTTGAACCTAAAATATCCTGTTTAAAGGTGGATGAACCTAAAATACCTTCTTTGAAGGCGGATGAACCTAAAATATCCTGTTTGAAGGCGGATGAACCTAAAATATCATGTTCGGAGGCGGATGAACCTAAAATATCCTATTTGAAGGCGGATGAACCTAAAATATCCTATTTGAAGGCGGATGAACCTAATATATCTTGCTTGAAGGCGGATGAACCTAATATATCTTGCTTGAGGGTGGATGAACCTAAAATATCATGTTTGGAGGCGAATGAGCCTAAAATATCCTATTTGAAGGTGGATGAACCTAAAATATCCTATTTTAAGGAGGATGAACCTAAAATATCTTATTTGAAGGTGGATGAACCTAAAATATCGTATTTGAAGGTGGATGAACCTAAAATATCCTATTTGAAGGCGGATGAACCTAAAATATCCTATTTGAAGGCGGATGAACCTAAAATATCCAATTTGAAGGCAGACGAACCGAAAATATCCTATTCGAAGGCAGATGAACCTAAATTATCCTATTCGAGGGAAGATGAACCCAAAATATACTATTCGAGTCCTATTCGAGGGAAGATGAACCCAAAATATACTATTCGAGTCCTATTCGAGGGCGGATGAACCCAAAATATCCTATTCGAAGTTGGATGAACCTAAAATATCCTATTTGAAGGCGGATGAGCCTAAAATATCCTATTTGAAGACGGATGAGCCTAAAATATCGTATTTGAAGGCGGATGAACCTAAAATTTCCTATTTGAAGGTGGATGAGCCTAAAATATCCTATTTGTAGGCGGATGACCCCAAAATATCCTATTTGAAGGCGGATGAACCTAAAATATCCTATTGGAAGGCGGATGACCCTGAAATATCCTATTTGAAGGCGGATGAGTCTAAAATATCCTATTTGAAGGCAGATGGACCTAAAATATCCTATTTGAAGGTGGATGAACCTAAAATATCCCATTTGAATGCGAATGAACCTAAAATATCCTATTCGAGGCGGATGAACCTAAAATATCCTATTCGAGAGCGTATGAACCCAAAATATCCCATTCGAGGGCGGATGAAGCCAAATTATCCTATTCAAAGGTGGATGAACCAAAAATATCATATTCGAGGGTGGATGAGCCCAAAATATCCTATACGATGGCGGATGAGCGCTAAATACATATTTGAAGGCGAATGAGCCTAAAATATCCTATTCGAAAGTGGATGAACCTAAAATATCCTATTCGAGGGCGGATGAACCCAAAATATCCTATTCGAAGGTGGATGAAACAAAAATATCCTATTTGAAGGCGGATGAACCTAAAATATCCTGTTTGAAGTCGGATGAACCTAAAATATCTAATTTGAAGGCAGATGAACCTAAAATATCCTATTTGAAGGCATATGAACCTAAAATATCCTATTCGAGGGCGGGTGAACCCAAAATATCCTATTCGAGTCCAATTCGAGGGTGGATGAACCCAAAATATCCTATTCGAAGGTGGATGAACCTTAAATATTCTATCCGAAGGCGGATGAACCTAAAATATCCTATTTGAAGGTGGATAAGTGTAAAATATCCTTTTTGAAGGCGGATGAACCTAAAATATCCTATTTGAAGGCGGATAAACCTAAAATATCCTATTTGAAGGCGGATGAGCCTAAATATCGTATTTGAATGCAGATGAACCTAAAATTTACTATTTGAAGGCGGATGAGCCTAAAATATCCTATTTGAAGGTGGATGAGCCTAAGATATCCTATTTGAAGTTGGATGAACCTAAAATATCCAATTTGAAGGCGGATGACCCTAAAATATCCTATTTGAAGGAGGACGAACCTAAAATATCCTATTCGAAGGCGGATGAACCTCAAATATCCTGTTTGAATGCGGATAAACCCAAAACATCCTGTTTGAAGGAGGACGAACCTAAAATATCATATTCTAAGGGGGATAAACCTAAAATATCTTGTTTGAAGGCGGATAAACCCAAAACATCCTGTTTGAAGGCGGATGAACCTAAAATATACTATTTGAATGTGGATAAACCTAAAATATCATGTTTGAAGGCGGATGAACCCAAAATATCCCATTCGAGGGCGGATGAAGCCAAATTATCCTATTCAAAGGTGGATGAACCAAAAATATCATATTCGAGGGTGGATGAACCCAAAATATCCTATACGATGGCGGATGAACGCAAAATGTCATATTTGAAGGCGAATGAGCCTAAAATATCCTATTCGAAAGTGGATGAACCTAAAATATCCTATTCGAGGGCGGATGAACCCAAAATATCCTATTCGAAGGTGGATGAAACAAAAATATCCTATTTGAAGGCGGATGAACCTAAAATATCCTGTTTCAAGGTGGATGAACCTAAAATATCTAATTTGATGGCAGATGAACCTAAAATATCCTATTTGAAGGCATATGAACCTAAAATATCCTATTCGAGGGCGGATGAACCCAAAATATCCTATTCGAGTCGAATTCGAGGGCGGATGAACCCAAAATATCCTATTCGAAGATGGATGAACCTTAAAAATTCTATCCGATGGCAGATGAACCTAAAATATCCTATTTGAAGGTGGATAAGTGTAAAATATCCTTTTTGAAGGCGGATGAACCTAAAATATTCTATTTGAAGGTGGATGAACCTAAAATATCCTATTTAAAGGCGGATGAGCCGAAATATCGTATTTGAATGCGGATGAACCTAAATTTTACTATTTGAAGGCGGATGAGCCTAAAATATCCTATTTGAAGGTGGATGAGCCTAAAATATCCTATTTGAAGATGTATGAACTTAAAATATCCTATTTGAAGGCGGATGACCCTAAAATATCCTATTTGAAGGAGGGCGAACCTAAAATATCCTATTCGAAGGCGGATGAATCTAAAATATCCTCTTTAAAGGCGGATAAACCCAAAACATCCTGTTTGAAGTAGGACGAACCTAAAATATCCTATTCGAAGGCGTATGAACCTAAAATAACCTGTTTGAAGGCGGATAAACCCAAAACATCTTGTTTGAAGGCGGATGAACCTAAAATATCCTTTTTGAATGTGGATAAACCTAAAATATCATGTTTGAAGGCGTATGAACCTTAAATATCCCGTTTTAAGGTGGATGAACCGAAAATATCCTATTTGAAGGCGCACGAACCTAAAATATCCTATTTGAAGGCGGATGAGCCTAAAATATCCTATTTGAAGGCGGATGAGCCTAAATATCGTATTTGAATGTGGATGAACCTAAATTTTACTATTTGAAGGTGGATGAGCCTAAAATATCCTATTTGAAGATGTATGAACTTAAAATATCCTATTTGAAGGCGGATGACCCTAAAATATCCTATTTGAAGGAGGGCGAACCTAAAATATCCTATTCGAAGGCGGATGAATCTAAAATATCCTCTTTAAAGGCGGATAAACCCAAAACATCCTGTTTGATGTAGGACGAACCTAAAATATCCTATTCGAAGGCGGATGAACCTAAAGTAACCTGTTTGAAGGCGGATAAACCCAAAACATCTTGTTTGAAGGCGGATGAACCTAAAATATCCTTTTTGAATGTGGATAAACCTAAAATATCATGTTTGAAGGCGTATGAACCTTAAATATCCCGTTTTAAGGTGGATGAACCGAAAATATCCTATTTGAAGGCGCACGAACCTAAAATATCCTATTTGAAGGCGGATGAGCCTAAAATATCCTATTTGAAGGCGGATGAGCCTAAAATATCCTATTCAAAACTGGATGAACCTAAAATATCCTATTTGAGGGTGGATGAACCCAAAATATCCTATTCGAAGGTGGATGAAACAAAAATATCCTATTTGAAGGCGGATGAACCTAAAATATCCTATTTGAAGGCGGATGAACCTAAAATATCCTATTTGAAGGCAGACAAACCTAAAATATCCAATTTGAAGGCAGACAAACCTAAAATATCCTATTTGAAGGCAGATGAACCTAAAATATCCTATTCGAGGGCGGATGAACCCAAAATATCCTATTCGAGTCCTATTCGAGGGCGGATGAACCCAAAATATCCTATTCGAAGGTGGATGAACCTAAAATATCCTATTTGAACGCGGATGAACCTAAAATATCCTATTCGAGGCGGATGAACCTAAAATATCCTATTCGAGGATGTATGAACCCAAAATATCCTATTCAAAGGCGGATGAAACCAAAATATCCTATCCGAGAGCGGATGAAGCAACATTATCCTATTCAAAGGTGGATGAACCAAAAATATCATATTCGAGGGTGGATGAACCCAAAATATCCTATACGATGGCGGATGAACGCAAAATATCATATTTGAAGGCGGATGAGCCTAAAATATCCTATTGGAAAGTGGATGAACCTAAAATATCCTATTCGAGGGCGGATGAACCCAAAATATCCTATTCGAAGGTGGATGAAACAAAAATATCCTATTTGAAGGCGGATGAACCTAAAATATCCTGTTTGAAGGCGGATGAACCTAAAATATCTAATTTGAAGGCAGATGAACCTAAAATATCCTATTTGAAGGCATATGAACCTAAAATATCCTATTCCAAGGCGGATGAACCCAAAATATCCTATTCAAGTCCTATTCGAGGGCGGATGAACCCAAAATATCCTATTCGATGGTGGATGAACCTTAAATATTCTATCTGATGGCGGATGAACCTAAAATATCCTATTTGAAGGTGGATAAGTGT
Organism: Nicotiana noctiflora; assembly: GCA_032618575.1. Lineage (NCBI taxonomy): Eukaryota > Viridiplantae > Streptophyta > Magnoliopsida > Solanales > Solanaceae > Nicotiana > Nicotiana noctiflora. Next base: position 175,643 of record JASVEL010006531.1, on the reverse strand, counting down.
AAAATATCCTTTTTGAGGGCGGATGAACCTAAAATATTCTATTTGAAGGCGGATGAGACTAAATATCGTTTTTGAATGCGGATGAACCTAAAATTTACTATTTGAAGGCGGGTGAGCCTAAAATATCCTATTTGAAGGTGGATGAACCTAAAATATCCTGTTTGAAGGCGGATGAACCTAAAATATCTAATTTGAAGGCAGATGAATCCAAAATATTCTATTTGAAGGCATATGAACCTAAAATATCCTATTTGAAGGCGCACGAACCTAAAATATCCTATTTGAAGGCGGATGAGCCTGAAATATCCTATTTGAAGGCGGATGAGCCTAAAATATCCTATTCGAAACTGGATGAACCTAAAATATCCTATTTGAGGGTGGATGTATCCAAAATATCCTATTCGAAGGTGGATGAAACAAAAATATCCTATTTGAAGGCGGATGAACCTAAAATATCCTATTTGAAGGCGGATGAACCTAAAATATCCAATTTGAAGGCAGACAAACCTAAAATATCCTATTTGAAGGCAGATGAACCTAAAATATCCTATTCGAGAGCGGATGAACCCAAAATATCCTATTCGAGTACTATTCGTGGGCGGATGAACCCAAAATATCCAATTCGAAGGTGGATGAACCTAAAATAACCTATTTGAACGCGGATGAACCTAAAATATCTTATTCGAGGGAGATGAACCTAAAATATCCTATTCGAGGATGTATGAACCCAAAATATCCTATTCAAAGACGGATGAAACCAAAAGATCCTATCCGAGGGCGGATGAAGCAAAATTATCCTATTCAAAGGTGGATGAACCAAAAATATCATATTCGAGGGTGGATGAACCCAAAATATCCTATACGATGGCGGATGAACGCAAAATATCATATTTGAAGGCGGATGAGCCTAAAATATCCTATTCGAAAGTGCATGTGCCTAAAATATCCTATTCGAGGGCGGATGAACCCAAAATATCCTAATCGAAGGTGGATGAAACAAAAATATCCTATTTGAAGGCGGATGAACCTAAAATATCCTGTTTGAAGGCGGATGAACCTAAAATATCTAATTTGACGGCAGATGAACCTAAAATATCCTATTTGAAGGCATATGAACCTAAAATATCCTATTCCAAGGCGGATGAACCCAAAATATCCTATTCAAGTCCTATTCGAGGGCGGATGAACCCAAAATATCCTATTCGAAGGTGGATGAACCTTAAATATTCTATCCGATGGCGGATGAACCTAAAATATCCTATTTGAAGGTGGATAAGTGTAAAATATCCTTTTTGAAGGCGGATGAACCTAAAATATCCTATTTGAAGGCGGATGAACCTAAAATATCCTATTTGAAGGCGGATGAGCCTAAAATATCCTATTTGAAGGCGGATGAGCCTAAAATATCCTATTTGAAGATGTATGAACCTAAAATATCCTATTTGAAGACGACTGACCAAAAATATCATATTCGAGGGTGGATGAACCCAAAATATCCTATACGATGGCGGATGAACGCAAAATATCATATTTGAAGGCCGATGAACCTAAAATATCCTATTCGAAAGTGCATGTGCCTAAAATATCCTATTCGAGGGCGGATGAACCCAAAATATCCTAATCGAAGGTGGATGAAACAAAAATATCCTATTTGAAGGCGGATGAACCTAAAATATCCTGTTTGAAGGCGGATGAACCTAAAATATCTAATTTGAAGGCAGATGAACCTAAAATATCCTATTTGAAGGCATATGAACCTAAAATATCCTATTCCAAGGCGGATGAACCCAAAATATCCTATTTGAAGGCAGATGAACCTAAAATATTCTATTTGAAGGCGGATGAGACTAAATATCGTTTTTGAATGCGGATGAACCTAAAATTTACTATTTAAAGGCGGGTGAGCCTAAAATATCCTATTTGGAGGTGGATGAACCTAAAATATCCTGTTTGAAGGCGGATGAACCTAATATATCTAATTTGAAGGCAGATGAATCTAAAATATCCTATTTGAAGGAATATGAACCTAAAATATCCTATTTGAGGGTGGATGAACCCAAAATATCCTATTTGAAGGCGGATGAGCCTGAAATATCCTATTTGAAGGCGGATGAGCCTAAAATATCCTATTCGAAACTGGATGAACCTAAAATATCCTATTTGAGGGTGGATGAACCCAAAATATCCTATTCGAAGGTGGATGAAACAAAAATATCCTATTTGAAGGCGGATGAACCTAAAATATCCTATTTGAAGGCGGATGAACCTAAAATATCCAATTTGAAGGCAGACAAACCTAAAATATCCTATTTGAAGGCAGATGAACCTAAAATATCCTATTCGAGAGCGGATGAACCCAAAATATCCTATTCGAGTCCTATTCGAGGGCGGATGAACCCAAAATATCCAATTCGAAGGTGGATGAACCTAAAATAACCTATTTGAACGCGGATGAACCTAAAATATCCTATTCGAGGCAGATGATCCTAAAATATCCTATTCGAGGATGTATGAACCCAAAATATCCTATTCAAAGGCGGATGAAACCAAAATATCCTATCCGAGGGCGGATGAAGCAAAATTATCCTATTCAAAGGTGGATGAACCAAAAATATCATATTCGAGGGTGGATGAACCCAAAATATCCTATACGATGGCGGATGAACGCAAAATATCATATTTGAAGGCGGATGAGCCTAAAATATCCTATTCGAAAGTGGATGAACCTAAAATATCCTATTCAAGGGCGGTTGAACCCAAAATATCCTATTCGAAGGTAGATGAAACAAAAATATCCTATTTGAAGGCGGATGAACCTAAAATATCCTGTTTGAAGGCGGATGAACCTAAAATATCTAATTTGAAGGCAGATGAACCTAAAATATCCTATTTGAAGGCATATGAACCTAAAATATCCTATTCCAAGGCGGATGAACACAAAATATCCTATTCAAGTCCTATTCGAGGGCGGATGAACCCAAAATATCCTATTCGAAGGTGGATGAACCTTAAATATTCTATCCGATGGCGGATGAACCTAAAATATCCTATTTGAAGGTGGATAAGTGTAAAATATCCTTTTTGAAGGCGGATGAACCTAAAATATCCTATTTGAAGGCGGATGAACCTAAAATATCCTATTTGAAGGCGGATGAGACTAAATATCGTTTTTGAATGCGGATGAACCTAAAATTTACTATTTGAAGGCGGGTGAGCCTAAAATATCCTATTTGAAGGTGGATGAGCCTAAAATATCCTATTTGAAGGTGGATGAACCTAAAATATCCAATTTGAAGGCGGATGGCCCTAAAATATCCTATTTGAAGGAGGACGAACCTAAAATATCCTATTCGAAGGCGGATGAACCTAAAATATCCTGTTTGAAGGCGGATAAACCCAAAACATCCTTTTTGAAGGAGGACGAACCTAAAATATCATATTCTAAGGCGGATGAACCTAAAATATCCTGTTTGAAGGCGGATATACCCAAAACATCATGTTTGAAGGCGGATGAACCTAAAATATCCTATTTGAATGTGGATAAACCTAAAATATCATGTTTGAATGCGTATGAACCAAAAATATCCCGTTTGAAGGTGGATAAACCAAAAATATCCTATTTGAAGGTGCACGAACCAAAAATATCCTATTTGAAGGCGGATGAGCCTAAAATATCCTATTTGAAGGCGGATGAGCCTAAAATATCCTATTCGAAAATGGATGAACCTAAAATATCCTATTCGAGGGTGGATGAACCCAAAATATCCTATTCGAAGGTGGATGAAACAAAAATATCCTATTTGAAGGCGGATGAACCTAAAATATCCAATTTGAAGGCGGATGAACCAAAAATATCTAATTTGAAGGCGGATGAACCTAAAATATCCTATTTGAAGGCATATGAACCTAAAATATCCTAATTGAAGGTAGATGAACCCAAAATATCCTATTCGAGTCCAATTCGAGGGCGGATGAATCCAAAATATCCTATTCGAAGGTGGATGAACCTTAAATATTCTATCCGATGGCGGATGAACCTAAAATATCCTATCTGAAGGTGGATAAGTGTAAAATATCCTTTTTGAAGGCGGATGAACCTAAAATATCCTATTTGAAGGCGGATGAGCCTAAATATCGTATTTGAATGCGGATGAACCTAAAATTTACTATTTGAAGGCGGATGAGCCTAAAATATCCTATTTGAAGGTGGATGAGCCTAAAATATCCTATTTGAAGATGTATGAACCTAAAATATCCTATTTGAAGGCGGATGACCCTAAAATATCCTATTTGAAGGAGGGCGAACCTAAAATATCCTATTCGAAGGCGGATGAACCTAAAATATCCTCTTTAATGGCGGATAAACCCAAAACATCCTGTTTGAAGTAGGACGAACCTAAAATATCCTATTCGAAGGCGGATGAACCTAAAATAACCTATTCGAAGGCGGATAAACCCAAAACATCCTGTTTGAAGGCGGATGAACCTAAAATATCCTTTTTGAAGGCGGATGAACCTAAAATATCCTATTTGAAGGCGGATGAACCTAAAATATCCTATTTGAAGGCGGATGAGCCTAAATATCGTATTTGAATGCGGATGAACCTAAAATTTACTATTTGAAGGCGGATGAGCCTAAAATTTCCTATTTGAAGGTGGATGAACCTAAAATATCCTATTTGAAGATGTATGAACCTAAAATATCCTATTTGAAGGCGGATGACCCTAAAATATCCTATTTGAAGGAGGGCGAACCTAAAATATCCTATTCGAAGGCGGATGAACCTAAAATATCCTCTTTAATGGCGGATAAACCCAAAACATCCTGTTTGAAGTAGGACGAACCTAAAATATCCTATTCGAAGGTGGATGAACCTAAAATAACCTATTCGAAGGCGGATAAACCCAAAACATCCTGTTTGAAGGCGGATGAACCTAAAATATCCTTTTTGAATGTGGATAAACCTAAAATATCATGTTTGAAGGCGTATGAACCTTAAATATCCCGTTTTAAGGTGGATGAACCGAAAATATCCTATTTGAAGGCGGATGAGCCTGAAATATCCTATTTGAAGGCGGATGAGCCTAAAATATCCTATTCGAAACTGGATGAACCTAAAATATCCTATTTGAGGGTGGATGAACCCAAAATATCCTATTCGAAGGTGGATGAACCAAAAATATCATATTCGAGGGTGGATGAACCCAAAATATCCTATACGATGGCGGATGAACGCAAAATATCATATTTGAAGGCGGATGAGCCTAAAATATCCTATTGGAAAGTGGATGAACATAAAATATCCTATTCGAGGGCGGATGAACCCAAAATATCCTATTCGAAGGTGGATGAAACAAAAATATCCTATTAGAAGGCGGATGAACCTAAAATATCCTGTTTGAAGGCGGATGAACCTAAAATATCTAATTTGAAGGCAGATGAACCTAAAATATCCTATTTGAAGGCATATGAACCTAAAATATCCTATTCCAAGGCGGATGAACCTAAAATATCCTATTTTAAGGCGGATGAACCTAAAATATCCTATTTGAATGCGGATGAGCCTAAATATCGTATTTGAATGCGGATGAACCTAAAATTTACTATTTGAAGGCGGATGAGCCTAAAATATCCTATTTGAAAGTGGATGAGCCTAAAATATCCTATTTGAAGATGTATGAACCTAAAATATCCTATTTGAAGGCGGATGACCCTAAAATTTCCTATTTGAAGGAGGGCGAACCTAAAATATACTGTTCGAAGGCGGACGAACCTAAAATATCCTCTTTAAAGGCGGATAAACCCAAAACATCCTGTTTGAAGTAGGACGAACCTAAAATATCCTATTCGAAGGCGGATGAACCTAAAATAACCTGTTTGAAGGCGGATAAACCCAAAACATCATGTTTGAAGGCGGATGAACCTAAAATATCCTTTTTGAATGTGGATAAACCTAAAATATCATGTTTGAAGGCGTATGAACCTTAAATATCCCGTTTTAAGGTGGATGAACCGATAATATCCTATTTGAAAGCGCACGAACCTAAAATATCCTATTTGAAGGCGGATGAGCCTAAAATATCCTATTTGAAGGCGGATGAGCCTAAAATATCCTATTTGAAGGCGGATGAGCCTAAAATATCCTATTTGAGGGTGGATGAACCTAAAATATCCTATTCGAGGGTGGATGAACCGAAAGTATCCTATTCGAAGGTGGGTGAAACAATAATATCCTATTTGAAGGAGGATGAACCTAAAATATCCTATTTGAAGGCGGATGAACCTAAAATATCCTATTTGAAGGCGGATAAACTTAAAATATCCTATTTGATGGCGGATGAACCTAAAATATCCTATTCGAGTCCTATTCGAGGGCGGATGAACCCAATATATCCTATTCGAAGGTGGATGAACCTAAAATATCCTATTTGAAGGTGGATAAGTGTAAAATATCCTTTTTGAAGGCGGATGAACCTAAAATATCCTATTTGAAAGCGGATGAACCTAAAATATCCTGTTTGAAGGCGGATAAACCTAAAACATCTTGTTTGAAGGCGGATGAACCTAAAATATCCTTTTTGAATGTGGATAAACCTAAAATATCATGTTTGAAGGCGTATGAACCTTAAATATCCCGTTTTAAGGTGGATGAACCGAAAATATCCTATTTGAAGGCGCACGAACCTAAAATATCCTATTTGAAGGCGGATGAGCCTAAAATATCCTATTTGAAGGCGGATGAGCCTAAAATATCCTATTCGAAACTGGATGAACCTAAAATATCCTATTTGAGGGTGGATGAACCCAAAATATCCTATTCGAAGGTGGATGAAACAAAAATATCCTATTTGAAGGCGGATGAACCTAAAATATCCTATTTGAAGTCGGATGAACCTAAAATATCCAATTTGAAGGCAGACAAACCTAAAATATCCTATTTGAAGGCAGATGAACCTAAAATATCCTATTCGAGGGCGGATGAACCCAAAATATCCTATTCGAGTCCTATTCGAGGGCGGATGAACCCAAAATATCCTATTCGAAGGTGGATGAACCTAAAATATCCTCTTTGAACCCGGATGAACCTAAAATATCCTATTCGAGGGAGATGAACCTAAAATATCCTATTCGAGGATGTATGAACCCAAAATATCCTATTCAAAGGTGGATGAAACCAAAATATCCTATCCGGGGGCGGATGAAGCAAAATTATCCTATTCAAAGGTGGATGAACCAAAAATATCATATTCGAGGGTGGATGAACCCAAAATATCCTATACGATGGCGGATGAACGCAAAATATCATATTTGAAGGCGGATGAGCCTAAAATATCCTATTGGAAAGTGGATGAACCTAAAATATCCTATTCGAGGGCGGATGAACCCAAAATATCCTATTCGAAGGTGGATGAAACAAAAATATCCTATTAGAAGGCGGATGAACCTAAAATATCCTGTTTGAAGGCGGATGAACCTAAAATATCTAATTTGAAGGCAGATGAACCTAAAATATCCTATTTGAAGGCATATGAACCTAAAATATCCTATTCCAAGGCGGATGAACCCAAAATATCCTATTCAAGTCCTATTCGAGGGCGGATGAACCCAAAATATCCTATTCGAAGGTGGATGAACCTTAAATATTCTATCCGATGGCGGATGAACCTAAAATATCCTATTTGAAGGTGGATAAGTGTAAAATATCCTTTTTGAAGGCGGATGAACCTAAAATATCCTATTTGAAGGCGGATGAACCTAAAATATTCTATTTGAAGGCGGATGAGACTAAATATCGTTTTTGAATGCGGATGAACCTAAAATTTACTATTTGAAGGCGGGTGAGCCTAAAATATCCTATTTGGAGGTGGATGAACCTAAAATATCCTGTTTGAAGGCGGATGAACCTAAAATATCTAATTTGAAGGCAGATGAATCTAAAATATCCTATTTGAAGGCATATGAACCTAAAATATCCTATTTGAGGCTGGATGAACCCAAAATATCCTATTTGAAGGCGGATGAGCCTGAAATATCCTATTTGAAGGCGGATGAGCCTAAAATATCCTATTCGAAACTGGATGAACCTAAAATATCCTATTTGAGGGTGGATGAACCCAAAATATCCTATTCGAAGGTGGATGAAACAAAAATATCCTATTTGAAGGCGGATGAACCTAAAATATCCTATTTGAAGGCGGATGAACCTAAAATATCCAATTTGAAGGCAGACAAACCTAAAATATCCTATTTGAAGGCAGATGAACCTAAAATATCCTATTCGAGAGCGGATGAACCCAAAATATCCTATTCGAGTGCTATTCGAGGGCGGATGAACCCAAAATATCCAATTCGAAGGTGGATGAACCTAAAATAACATATTTGAATGCGGATGAACCTAAAATATCCTATTCGAGGCAGATGATCCTAAAATATCCTATTCGAGGATGTATGAACCCAAAATATCCTATTCAAAGGCGGATGAAACCAAAATATCCTATCCGAGGGCGGATGAAGCAAAATTATCCTATTCAAAGGTGGATGAACCAAAAATATCATATTCGAGGGTGGATGAACCCAAAATATCCTATACGATGGCGGATGAACGCAAAATATCATATTTGAAGGCGGATGAGCCTAAAATATCCTATTCGAAAGTGCATGAACCTAAAATATCCTATTCGAGGGCGGATGAACCCAAAATATCCTATTCGAAGGTGGATGAAACAAAAATATCCTATTTGAAGGTGGATGAACCTAAAATATCCTGTTTGAAGGCGGATGAACCTAAAATATCTAATTTGAAGGCAGATGAACCTAAAATATCCTATTTGAAGGCATATGAACCTAAAATATCCTATTCCAAGGCGGATGAACACAAAATATCCTATTCAAGTCCTATTCGAGGGCGGATGAACCCAAAATATCCTATTCGAAGGTGGATGAACCTTAAATATTCTATCCGATGGCGGATGAACCTAAAATATCCTATTTGAAGGTGGATAAGTGTAAAATATCCTTTTTGAAGGCGGATGAACCTAAAATATCCTATTTGAAGGCGGATGAACCTAAAATATCCTATTTGAAGGCGGATGAGACTAAATATCGTTTTTGAATGCGGATGAACCTAAAATTTACTATTTGAAGGCGGGTGAGCCTAAAATATCCTATTTGAAGGTGGATGAGCCTAAAATATCCTATTTGAAGGTGGATGAACCTAAAATATCCAATTTGAAGGCGGATGGCCCTAAAATATCCTATTTGAAGGAGGACGAACCTAAAATATCCTATTCGAAGGCGGATGAACCTAAAATATCCTGTTTGAAGGCGGATAAACCCAAAACATCCTGTTTGAAGTAGGACGAACCTAAAATATCATATTCTAAGGCGGATGAACCTAAAATATCCTGTTTGAAGGCGGATATAACCAAAACATCATGTTTGAAGGCGGATGAACCTAAAATATCCTATTTGAATGTGGATAAACCTAAAATATCATGTTTGAATGCGTATGAACCAAAAATATCCAATTTGAAGGCGCACGAACCAAAAATATCCTATTTGAAGGCGGATGAGCCTAAAATATCCTATTTGAAGGCGGATGAGCCTAAAATATCCTATTCGAAAATGGATGAACCTAAAATATCCTATTCGAGGGTGGATGAACCCAAAATATCCTATTCGAAGGTGGATGAAACAAAAATATCCTATTTTAAGGCGGATGAACCTAAAATATCCTATTTGAAGGCGGATGAACCAAAAATATCTAATTTGAAGGCGTATGAACCTAAAATATCCTATTTGAAGGCATATGAACCTAAAATATCCTAATTGAAGGTAGATGAACCCAAAATATCCTATTCGAGTCCAATTCGAGGGCGGATGAACCCAAAATATCCTATTCGAAGGTGGATGAACCTTAAATATTCTATCCGATGGCGGATGAACCTAAAATATCCTATTTGAAGGTGGATAAGTGTAAAATATCCTTTTTGAAGGCGGATGAACCTAAAATATCCTATTTGAAGGCGGATGAACCTAAAATATTCTATTTGAAGGCGGATGAGACTAAATATCGTTTTTGAATGCGGATGAACCTAAAATTTACTATTTGAAGGCGGGTGAGCCTAAAATATCCTATTTGGAGGTGGATGAACCTAAAATATCCTGTTTGAAGGCGGATGAACCTAAGATATCTAATTTGAAGGCAGATGAATCTAAAATATCCTATTTGAAGGCATATGAACCTAAAATATCCTATTTGAGGCTGGATGAACCCAAAATATCCTATTTGAAGGCGGATGAGCCTGAAATATCCTATTTGAAGGCGGATGAGCCTAAAATATCCTATTCGAAACTGGATGAACCTAAAATATCCTATTTGAGGGTGGATGAACCCAAAATATCCTATTCGAAGGTGGATGAAACAAAAATATCCTATTTGAAGGCGGATGAACCTAAAATATCCTATTTGAAGGCGGATGAACCTAAAATATCCAATTTGAAGGCAGACAAACCTAAAATATCCTATTCGAAGGCAGATGAACCTAAAATATCCTATTCGAGAGCGGATGAACCCAAAATATCCTATTCGAGTGCTATTCGAGGGCGGATGAACCCAAAATATCCAATTCGAAGGTGGATGAACCTAAAATAACATATTTGAATGCGGATGAACCTAAAATATCCTATTCGAGGCAGATGATCCTAAAATATCCTATTCGAGGATGTATGAACCCAAAATATCCTATTCAAAGGCGGATGAAACCAAAATATCCTATCCGAGGGCGGATGAAGCAAAATTATCCTATTCAAAGGTGGATGAACCAAAAATATCATATTCGAGGGTGGATGAACCCAAAATATCCTATACGATGGCGGATGAACGCAAAATATCATATTTGAAGGCGGATGAGCCTAAAATATCCTATTCGAAAGTGCATGAACCTAAAATATCCTATTCGAGGGCGGATGAACCCAAAATATCCTATTCGAAGGTGGATGAAACAAAAATATCCTATTTGAAGGTGGATGAACCTAAAATATCCTGTTTGAAGGCGGATGAACCTAAAATATCTAATTTGAAGGCAGATGAACCTAAAATATCCTATTTGAAGGCATATGAACCTAAAATATCCTATTCCAAGGCGGATGAACACAAAATATCCTATTCAAGTCCTATTCGAGGGCGGATGAACCCAAAATATCCTATTCGAAGGTGGATGAACCTTAAATATTCTATCCGATGGCGGATGAACCTAAAATATCCTATTTGAAGGTGGATAAGTGTAAAATATCCTTTTTGAAGGCGGATGAACCTAAAATATCCTATTTGAAGGCGGATGAACCTAAAATATCCTATTTGAAGGCGGATGAGACTAAATATCGTTTTTGAATGCGGATGAACCTAAAATTTACTATTTGAAGGCGGGTGAGCCTAAAATATCCTATTTGAAGGTGGATGAGCCTAAAATATCCTATTTGAAGGTGGATGAACCTAAAATATCCAATTTGAAGGCGGATGGCCCTAAAATATCCTATTTGAAGGAGGACGAACCTAAAATATCCTATTCGAAGGCGGATGAACCTAAAATATCCTGTTTGAAGGCGGATAAACCCAAAACATCCTGTTTGAAGGAGGACGAACCTAAAATATCATATTCTAAGGCGGATGAACCTAAAATATCCTGTTTGAAGGCGGATATACCCAAAACATCATGTTTGAAGGCGGATGAACCTAAAATATCCTATTTGAATGTGGATAAACCTAAAATATCATGTTTGAATGCGTATGAACCAAAAATATCCAATTTGAAGGCGCACGAACCAAAAATATCCTATTTGAAGGCGGATGAGCCTAAAATATCCTATTTGAAGGCGGATGAGCCTAAAATATCCTATTCGAAAATGGATGAACCTAAAATATCCTATTCGAGGGTGGATGAACCCAAAATATCCTATTCGAAGGTGGATGAAACAAAAATATCCTATTTTAAGGCGGATGAACCTAAAATATCCTATTTGAAGGCGGATGAACCAAAAATATCTAATTTGAAGGCGGATGAACCTAAAATATCCTATTTGAAGGCATATGAACCTAAAATATCCTAATTGAAGGTAGATGAACCCAAAATATCCTATTCGAGTCCAATTCGAGGGCGGATGAACCCAAAATATCCTATTCGAAGGTGGATGAACCTTAAATATTCTATCCGATGGCGGATGAACCTAAAATATCCTATCTGAAGGTGGATAAGTGTAAAATATCCTTTTTGAAGGCGGATGAACCTAAAATATCCTATTTGAAGGCGGATGAACCTAAAATATCCTATTGGAAGGCGGATGAGCCTAAATATCGTATTTGAATGCGGATGAACCTAAAATTTACTATTTGAAGGCGGATGAGCCTAAAATATCCTATTTGAAGGTGGATGAGCCTAAAATATCCTATTTGAAGATGTATGAACCTAAAATATCCTATTTGAAGGCGGATGACCCTAAAATATCCTATTTGAAGGAGGGCGAACCTAAAATATCCTATTCGAAGGCGGATGAACCTAAAATATCCTCTTTAATGGCGGATAAACCCAAAACATCCTGTTTGAAGTAGGACGAACCTAAAATATCCTATTCGAAGGCGGATGAACCTAAAATAACCTATTCGAAGGCGAATAAACCCAAAACATCCTGTTTGAAGGCGGATGAACCTAAAATATCCTTTTTGAATGTGGATAAACCTAAAATATCATGTTTGAAGGCGTATGAACCTTAAATATCCCGTTTTAAGGTGGATGAACCGAAAATATCCTATTTGAAGGCGGATGAGCCTGAAATATCCTATTTGAAGGCGGATGAGCCTAAAATATCCTATTCGAAACTAGATGAACCTAAAATATCCTATTTGAGGGTGGATGAACCCAAAATATCCTATTCGAAGGTGGATGAACCAAAAATATCATATTCGAGGGTGGATGAACCCAAAATATCCTATACGATGGCGGATGAATGCAACATATCATATTTGAAGGCGGATGAGCCTAAAATATCCTATTCGAAAGTGCATGAACCTAAAATATCCTATTCGAGGGCGGATGAACCCAAAATATCCTATTCGAAGGTGGATGAAACAAAAATATCCTATTTGAAGGCGGATGAACCTAAAATATCCTGTTTGGAGGCGGATGAACCTAAAATATCAAATTTGAAGGCAGATGAATCTAAAATATCCTATTTGAAGGCATATGAACCTAAAATATCCTATTTGAGGGTGGATGAACCCAAAATATCCTATTTGAAGGCGGATGAGCTTGAAATATCCTATTTGAAGGCGGATGAGCCTAAAATATCCTATTCGAAACTGGATGAACCTAAAATATCCTATTTGAGGGTGGATGAACCCAAAATATCCTATTCGAAGGTGGATGAGCCTAAATATCGTATTTGAATGCGGATGAACCTAAAATTTACTATTTGAAGGTGGATGAGCCTAAAATATCCTATTTGAAGGTGGATGAACCTAAAATACCCAATTTGAAGGCGGATGACCCTAAAATATCCTATTTGAAGGAGGACGAACCTAAAATATCCTATTCGAAGGCGGATGAACCTAAAATATCCTGTTTGAAGGCGGATAAACCCAAAACATCCTGTTTGAAGGAGGACGAACCTAAAATATCATATTCTAACGCGGATGAACCTAAAATATCCTGTTTGAAGGCGGATATACCCAAAACATCCTGTTTGAAGGCGGATGAACCTAAAATATCCTATTTGAATGTGGATAAACCTAAAATATCATGTTTGAATGCGTATGAACCAACAATATCCCGTTTGAAGGTGGATGAACCGAAAATATCCTATTTGAAGGCGCACGAACCTAAAATATCCTATTTGAAGGCGGATGAGCCTAAAATATCCTATTTGAAGGCGGATGAGCCTAAAATATCCTATTCGAAAATGGATGAACCTAAAATATCCTATTCGAGGGTGGATGAACCCAAAGTATCCTATTCGAAGGTGGATGAAACAAAAATATCCTATTTGAAGGAGGATGAACCTAAAATATCCTATTTGAAGGTAGATGAACCTATAAAATCCTATTTGAAGGCGGATAAACCTAAATATCCTATTTGATGGCGGATGAACCTAAAATATCCTATTTAAAGGTAGATGAACCTAAAATATCCTATTCGAGGGCGGATGAACTCAAAATATCCTATTCGAGTCCTCTTCGAGGGCGGATGAACCCAAAATATCCTACTTGAAGGTGGATGAACCTTAAATATTCTATCCGATGGCGGATGAACCTAAAATATCCTATCTGAAGGTGGATAAGTGTAAAATATCCTTTTTGAAGGCGGATGAACCTAAAATATCCTATTTTAAGGCGGATGAACCTAAAATATCCTATTTTAATGTGGATGAGCCTAAATATCGTATTTGAATGCGGATGAACCTAAAATTTACTATTTGAAGGCGGATGAGCCTAAAATATCCTATTTGAAAGTGGATGAGCCTAAAATATCCTATTTGAAGATGTATGAACCTAAAATATCCTATTTGAAGGCGGATGACCCTAAAATATCCTATTTGAAGGAGGGCGAACCTAAAATATACTGTTCGAAGGCGGATGAACCTAAAATATCCTCTTTAAAGGCGGATAAACCCAAAACATCCTGTTTGAAGTAGGACGAACCTAAAATATCCTATTCGAAGGCGGATGAACCTAAAATAACCTGTTTGAAGGCGGATAAACCCAAAACATCATGTTTGAAGGCGGATGAACCTAAAATATCCTTTTTGAATGTGGATAAACCTAAAATATCATGTTTGAAGGCGTATGAACCTTAAATATCCCGTTTTAAGGTGGATGAACCGATAATATCCTATTTGAAAGCGCACGAACCTAACATATCCTATTTGAAGGCGGATGAGCCTAAAATATCCTATTTGAAGGCGGATGAGCCTAAAATATCCTATTTGAAGGCGGATGAGCCTAAAATATCCTATTTGAGGGTGGATGAACCTAAAATATCCTATTCGAGGGTGGATGAACCGAAAGTATCCTATTCGAAGGTGGGTGAAACAAAAATATCCTATTTGAAGGAGGATGAACCTAAAATATCCTATTTGAAGGCGGATGAACCTAAAATATCCTATTTGAAGGCGGATAAACCTAAAATATCCTATTTGATGGCGGATGAACCTAAAATATCCTATTCGAGTCCTATTCGAGGGCGGATGAACCCAAAATATCCTATTCGAAGGTGGATGAACCTAAAATATCCTATTTGAAGGTGGATAAGTGTAAAATATCCTTTTTGAAGGCGGATGAACCTAAAATATCCTATTTGAAGGCGGATGAACCTAAAATATCGTATTCGAAGGCGGATGAGCCTAAATATCGTATTTGAATGCGGATGAACCTAAAATTTACTATTTGAAGGCGGGTGAGCCTAAAATATCCTATTTGAAAGTGGATGAGCCTAAAATATCCTATTTGAAGGTGGATGAACCCAAAATATCCAATTTGAAGGCAGATGACCCTAAAATATCCTATTTGAAGGAGGACGAACCTAAAATATCCTATTCGAAGGCGGATGAACCTAAAATATCCTATTTGAAGGCGGATAAACCCAAAACATCCTGTTTGAAGGAGGACGAACCTAAAATATCATATTCTAAGGCGGATGAACCTAAAATATCCTGTTTGAAGGCGGATATACCCAAAACATCCTGTTTGAAGGCGGATGAACCTAAAATATCCTATTTGAATGTGGATAAACCTAAAATATCATGTTTGAATGCGTATGAACCAAACATATCCCGTTTGAAGGTGGATGAACCGAAAATATCCTATTTGAAGGCGCACGAACCTAAAATATCCTATTTGAAGGCGGATGAGCCTAAAATATCCTATTTGAAGGCGGATGAGCCTAAAATATCCTATTCAAAAATGGATGAACCTAAAATATCCTATTCGAGGGTGGATGAACCGAAAGTATCCTATTCGAAGGCGGGTGAAACAAAAATATCCTATTTGAAGGAGGATGAACCTAAAATATCCTATTTGAAGGCGGATGAACCTAAAATATCCTATTTGAAGGCGGATAAACCTAAAATATCCTATTTGATGGCGGATGAACCTAAAATATCCTATTTGAAGGTAGATGAACCTAAAATATCCTATTCGAGGGCGGATGAACCCAAAATATCCTATTCGAGTCCTCTTCGAGGGCGGATGAACCCAAAATATCCTACTTGAAGGTGGATGAACCTTAAATATTCTATCCGATGGCGGATGAACCTAAAATATCCGATCTGAAGGTGGATAAGTGTAAAATATCCTTTTTGAAGGCGGATGAACCTAAAATATCCTATTTCAAGGCGGATGAACCTAAAATATCCTATTTGAATGCGGATGAGCCTAAATATCGTATTTGAATGCAGATGAACCTAAAATTTACTATTTGAAGGCGGATGAGCCTAAAATATCGTATTTGAAGGTGGATGAGCCTAAAATATCCTATTTGAAGGTGTATGAACCTAAAATATCCAATTTGAAGGCGGATGACCCTAAAATATCCTATTTGAAGGAGGATGAACCTAAAATATCCTATTTGAAGGCTGATGAACCTAAAATATCATGTTTAAAGGCGGATAAACCCAAAACATCCTGTTTGAAGGAGGACAAACCTAAAATATCCTATTCGAAGGCGGATGAACCTAAAATATCCTGTTTGAAGGCGGAAAAACCCAAAACATCCTGTTTGAAGGCGGATGAACCTAAAATATCCTATTTGAATGTGGATAAACCTAAAATATCATGTTTGAAGGCGTATGAACCTAAAATATCCCGTTTGAAGGTGGATGAACCGAAAATATCCTATTTGAAGGCGCACGAACCTAAAATATCCTATTTGAAGGCGGATGAGGCTAAAATATCCTGTTTGAAGGCGGATGAGCCTAAAATATCCTATTCGAAACTGGATGAACCTAAAATATCCTATTCGAGGGTGGATGAACCCAAAATATCTTATTCGAAGGTGGATGAAACAAAAATATCCTATTTGAAGGCGGATGAACCTAAAATATCCTATTTGAAGGCGGATGAACCTAAAATATCCTATTTGAAGGCGGATGAACCTAAAATATCCAATATGAAGGCAGACAAACCTAAAATATCCTATTTGAAGGCAGATGAACCTAAAATATCCTATTCGAGGGCGGATGAACCCAAAATATCCTATTCGAGTCCTATTCGAGGGCGGATGAACCCAAAATATCCTATTCAAAGGTGGATGAACCTTAAATATTCTATCCGATGGCGGATGAACCCAAAATATCCTATTTGAAGACGGATGAGCCTAAAATATCGTATTTGAAGGCGGATGAACCTAAAATTTCCTATTTGAAGGTGGATGAGCCTAAAATATCCTATTTGTAGGCGGATGACCCTAAAATATCCTATTTGAAGGTGGATGAACCTGAAATATCCTATTTGAAGGCGGATGACCCTAAAATATCCTATTTGAAGGCGGATGAGTCTAAAATATCCTATTTGAAGGCGGATGGATCTAAAATATCCTATTTGAATACGGATGAACCTAATATATCCTATTCGAGGCGGATGAACCTAAAATATCCTATTCGAGGACGTATGAACCCAAAATATCCTATTCGAAGGCGGATGAAGCCAAAATATCCTATTTGAGGGCGGATGAAGCAAAATTATCCTATTCAAAGATGGATGAACCAAAAATATCACATTCGAGGGTGGATGAACCCAAAATATCCTATACGATGGCGGATGAACGCAAAATATCATATTCGAAGGAGGATGAACCTAAAATGTCTTATTTGAAGGCCGACGAACCTAAAATATCGTATTTGAAGGCGAACAAACCTAAAATATCCTATTTGAAGGTCGACGAAGCTAAAATATCCTAATCGAAGGTGGACGAACCTAAAATATCCTATTTAATGGCGGATGAACCTAAAATATCCTATTCGAAGGCGGTTGAGCATAAAATATCCTATTTGAAAGTGGATGAACCTAAAATATCCTATTCGGAAGCGGATAAACCTAAAATATCCTATTTGAAGGCGAATGAACCAAAAATATCCTATTTGAAGGCGGATGAACCTAAAATAACCTATTTGAAGGCGGAGAAGCCTAAAATATCCTATTTGAAGGCGGATGAACCTAAAATATCCTATTTGAAGGCGGATAAGCCCAAAATATACTGTTTGAAGGCGGATGAGCCTAAAATATCCTATTCGAAAGTGGATGAACCTAAAATATCCTATTCGAGAGCGGATGAACCCAAAATATCCTATTCAAAGGTGGATGAAACAAAAATATCCTATTTGAAGGCGGATGAACCTAAAATATCCTGTTTGAAGGCGGATGAACCTAAAATATCTAATTTGAAGGCAGATGAACCTAAAATATCGTATTTGAAGGCATATGAACCTAAAATATCCTATTCGAGGGCGGATGAACCCAAAATATCCTATTCGAGTCCAATTCGAGGGCGGATGAACCTAAAATATCCCATTTCCAGGCGGATGAACCTAAAATATCCTATTTGAATGCGGATGAGCCTAAATATCGTATTTGAATGCAGATGAACCTAAAATTTACTATTTGAAGGCGGATGAGCCTAAAATATCCTATTTGAAGGTGGATGAGCCTAAAATATCCTATTTGAAGGTGTATGAACCTAAAATATCCAATTTGAAGGCGGATGACCCTAAAATATCCTATTTGAAGGAGGACGAATGTCACGACCCCAAATTCGGTCGTGATGGCGCCCAGCACACTGCTAGGCCAGCCCGACCAATCAACAATAACCACGGAGCCACAAACTCACTTTATCCAATTTAAGCATAACAGTGATAGGTATATCAAAAATAGGGAACCAAGTCCCAACACGTGCCAACTCCCATAGACCGAAGGGTCAAGATTCATGAGCCTCTACAGAGTATACAAAGTGTAAATAGTGAATATAACTGTGCACAAGTGTGGGATGATCAGAACAAAAATACAGACAAACTGGAGAATCAGGTCCTGCGAACGCTGGCAGCTACCTCGACTGTCCAAAAACACTCCCGAGCCGCAATAGAATCAGCTCCACTGTGATGTACCTGGATCTGCACACAAGGTGCAGGGAGTCGGGTGTGAGTACTTCCAACTCAGCAGTAATAAAACTAAATAATGCTGAAGGGAAGAAAACCACGATAGGCACTATCTCAAGCATATGTGAGTTAATTTTTAGCTACTTTCTTTCATAATAATATACCAATACCTGGATACAATCTCAAGCAATGCAAGTCCGCACTCAAATCAGCCCCTCGGGCTCAGCACTCCTTATCAATTTACACCAGGAGATCTGGTCAATAAGCCAAATAATGCATGTGTGCCAGTAATGTATGAGTACTGAATGTTATGCCATGTAGTACACGTAAACCAATGTATGTATGCCATGCAATGCATATGACCGCTACGGCGTATAGCCCGATTCAATTTGGGTACCCGTGCTTACTGTGGGGGTTCAGACTCCGGAGGGGCTCCTACAGCCCAAGCACAATATTAATATCACACCTGCTGCGGCACGCAGCCCGGTTCGTATACCACTGCGGTGTGCAGTCCGATCCATGCATGTGTATGCATATGCTCACATGAAATGTCATGCCCTAACCTATGGCCCTCGGCCCAATTAGTCTAACAAATAATCAAGAAAAGCCCTACGGGCAACAATATCACATTAGCTCACGGCTAAAATATTATTAAGACCTTGTTCAAGTTTTTCATAACCTTATAAGAATGCTAAATAGCAAAAATACCATTTAAAACCTTAAATTAGAATAAAATATGCACAATGTTATCAAAACAGTGATACCAATCCCTGGAAGGACTCAAATAATTGGCACGAAGCCCAAACATGATAATTAGTCCAATTCACTTCAACAATAAGGTGTTATTATTTATTACGCGGGACGGACCAAGTCACAATCCCCAATGGTGCTCTACCCCACACCTGTTATCCGGCGTGCAAGTCACCTCAACACAGCACTAAGATGTGCAAGTCCGGGGTTTACTAACCCTCAGGACATCATTTACAAGTATTACCCACCTCGAACCGACGAAAGCTCATGCCAGCAACGCCTTAGCTCCTCGAACCGGAATCCACGCACGTCAAAACTAGCACAAATCAGCACAAATATATCAAAATAGGCTAATGGAACATAACCCAATCGAAAGAACTCGAAAAATATCAAAAATCACGAAATTGGCAAAACCCGAGCCCCGGGCCCACATCTCGAAAAATTTCGAAACTCATATTTCCAGAACCCTTGTCTCGCCACGAGTCCGTACATATAAAATTTACCAAAATCGGAGTTCGATTGGGCTTTCAAAACCCAAATTTTCGTTTTCAATATCTAGGCCACAATCCTTCACAATTTCTACCCAAATTCATGAAGATTGATGTTAATCCTACCATAAAATGATGTTTTTGAGTCAATAAACTTACCTCCGATGAATACCCGATGATTTCCCAGCGTTTTCCCGTGATTTCTTCTCTCTAGGGCTCAAAAATGGGGGTTTATGAAATGAAACCCGTATGTGAAATGTTTCTGGTTTTAATTCACTGCCTGGGACTTTTCTTCTACGCGTTCGCGTTCCTTGCCACGCGTTCGCGATGCACAGCTCCGGATTGACCTTCGCGAATGCGACCTCCCCAACGCGTTCGCGATGCACCAGCTCCCAGCCGCCTGATTTTCCTTCTACGCGTTCGCGATAACCCTCACGCGAATGCGATGCACACCCTGACAAACCTACGCGAATGCGACATCCTGAACGTGATCGCGAAGCTCAAAAATCCTGGCCTACATGAACACGATACCCTATCTCGCGATCGCGATGCTTGACTCTCCTGGCCTTCACGAACGCGGCCCATGCCACGCGAACGCGAAGGCTTGGATTTTGCCCAGTGATCTGCAATTTTTCTGCAGATTTTTAAGTTCCAAAAATGCCGGATGATGGTCCGGATTCACCCCAAAGCCCCCGGGACCCCAACGAAAACCACCAACATACTCCAAAACACGATACGATTTTGTTCCAATCATAAAAACACCATCCTAAACATCAAAATCACCAATTACACACAGATTCAAGCCTAAGTTTCTTCAAAACTTCCAAATTACACATTCTATCAAAAACCCGACCAAACAACGTCCGAATGACCTGAAATTTTGCAGGCACATCCAAAATCACCTAACGGAGCTACTGCAACTGTCGAAATTCCATTCCGACTCCCGGATCAAATTCTCACCTACCGTTCGGTTTTCGCCAAAATTCAACCTTAGCCAATTCAAGCATATTTCTACACCGGGCCTCCAAATTCAATTCCGATTGCTCTCCTAAGTCATAAATGATCCCCCGAAACTAGTCGAATCATCAGAATCCGATTCCGAGTACTCTAACTCGATAGTCAACTCTAGGTTGACTTTCCATATTCAAACTTCCTTCAAACATGCTATTTGCTTCATTTTCAATTCAATTCACTCCTAACTCACCCGATAGGCTCTAACACCGATATAAAAGCATAAAACATGTAATTGCAACATGACGGGGTGGTAAATTCCCGTAACGACGGGCCGGGTCGTTACATTCTCCCCAACTTAAACAAACGCTCGTCCTCGAGCGGACTCAGAGTTGTACTAGAAGCAACCCAATAGCTGAATGACCTTACCAAGCATATATTCGGGCGATCACATGTCACCCTATCTCTCATAAGTCCGAAAACACCATATTGCTGAAATCTCACAAACCATCTGAACCATAAACCACATTGCACTTTTCGAAATCATATACCAATTGTTAATCCCATGCCTATACTCAGGATACACTAGAATCCACTGCAATAACCCATACTCACCACTCCGGTGAGATCATATGATGTATCAAACAACCCAATCACTCGAGACAATAGTCTCTAATCACACAATATCCCATGATAACCAAATACCAACTGAAAAACCCTCTTCATTAGATAGAGTCTTGTTCCAACACCTTCATATCATGCCCACGGCAACCGAACACGCGATATATCGAACCCATCTCTCAAGTCAACCATTCATGAATCCATTTCACTTTTAACTGATACCACAACAGATTTCGGACCCAAATCTCGGTATTACCTTTCTAACCAGCTGAAATCACATATACTCACACTCACTATTGGCTCCAATGCTCATTTCAATCATAACACACCGCACTGGTGATTTGACACCTCAACCCCGACCTAAGCCACGACGAGCACAACATAGGCTCATATAGAAACGTCTGAACACACTCGAATCATGACAGCTCAAATCATGACAACTGTCTCCAGCAAAAGAGCTGCAATTCAATTCCTTTGTGCCATCATAACATAGAACTGAGATCGCGTCTCGCATTATAGAAATAGAGTACCTGAATCCTCCTCGAGAGGTCATAACATCACGCAGCCTCGCCGCGATTCGTGATTCTACCCCAACATTATTACTCATGAAGCACCTCAAGCCACTAAGCTCAAAACGGTTAGCCACGCACAGATCTAGGTCTTGAACCCAAGCAATCAACACCATACCTGTGGCGGCGTGCCACCCGATCCAAATAACCCGTGGCGGCGTGCCGCCCGATCCACGCATAAATCTCGCAAAAAGGAAATGCATATCGAGTCAAATATATATATATATATATATATATATATATATATATATATATATATATATATATATATATATATATAAATTGCTCATTACAATAAACATATATATAGCCTCAAGCTCGGCCACAAGAAATGCATCCTACAAAGTTTCCCCAATACCGGAGCTGAATCAATGGTAGATACCTCTACACTGACATCCGCCACAAAGGCCCAACTGACAAAGCAATACCTACCAGTCGTCCGCTGGTCCTGGGTACAACTACCCTGCTAGAGTATACTTCGATGCACTTTGCTACGCAATTTGTGCCATTTTCCGACATCGTCCATATCACATTAGTCTGGACGACCTGACTCAATGATGACCAGTCAGCAATCAAGTATCATAATCCAAATTCGTCATATCAAGTTGAGAGAGAAAGCCACTAGAGCCTCCGATTTTTTTAATAATCACAAAACGGTGTCGATACACATGATATACAACCACTGCAATAGGCGGACTAACGAGAGCTTCAAGTCTCCAACACATATATAAGACATGAATCACAATGCCTGATCCCGTACTCCACTATACATATACATAACGCACATCAAGCGTCCATTCATACCACGACATCCATTCAGAAATTTCACTATGCCATCAACGACTCAGTTATTATAGTCGATCCAACAAGAGAATACCACCATACCACCGGATATCATCGGTTTACATTGCCTTGTCCTTTTTGGATCATATTCCCTGCCAAGTTAATAGAATAGCAGTACCATTTTCTTAAATTATCAGAAAGATCGATTCTTAATTCACCTGCAGCTGTCCGCGCCGCTCAATAATTTTATTGACTTCCCATATATTATGAACTGATCTCAAACCCTAGAATATACCATTATCAACTTTCCATAACAGATCGTGTATACCATATTACACTAAGACAACATGGAAATTCATATCCCTTTCCTCCGCCTCAACGTCGGCACACTCCACTAGTCAAGGACTTTCGTGATCCCATATAGAAGAAAACTCATTACACATTCCACGCTTCACATACCGACAGGAGTATACTCATTTTCAAACCATGATAAAACACATCACAAACTATTTCTTCCCATTCATTGCATAAGTTTAACTGCCAGGACTGAGTCCATATACCCATATCAAGTTACACAACTGCCAGCACTCAAGAGTTTTGCTGCAATGTCTGCAAGACTCATTACTTCAACCACACACCAGGAATCAATCGTATTCCTTTTTATACCATTCTGGTTTATTAACAAGTCGTTCCATTTACCCGGTTTCCTTTCTGATTCATCTCTAATTTCATATCAGTCTTTACTATAGTACCATAATACATCAACTCATGTTACCACACGAGACTCGTACACAAGACCATACGGTCTGAGACCCATAGGCCACTGAATACTCTCTCAATGTTTCCCAAAAGTACCACATTCTACCACACTTTATTTTGATGAATTTCCCGCGATTTTTTTGAAATTGTTATCATTACTTCCCAATACGGATACCTTGAATCCCATCATTCACATGATATAACACAAGCCTCGATCTTCTTTAACGAAACCGCCATCTTTAGCCACATGCGCAATCTTAAGGCACCTGACTGTTACAAGCAAAAATCTTGAACATTGTAAAACAAATTCTCGGGCGTCATTCACCCTTGTTCAGCTGTAATTCACCTGTCTTATTGAATAGAACTACTCGTGCCTTGCTAGAACTCTGACACCGCAGAACATGATTACATATATATACACTTAGCTATCTTCCTTTTATATACACCGAACATTCTTTACCAACATAAGTTCACAACATCCTAGTATTTCTTCATATCTACGAAGCACCATAACCTTTATCAAAATTTCCTAACATACTTAGAGACAGAGCCAACACAGTACACAACAGTGCAATCAGTTAATCAAAAACAACCTCCCCAACTTGGCTTGGAGCCATACATCTTAGCACTTTTAGCCACTCACAACATTCTTACTCAAATGATGCCACAATGTTCTAGTTAGATTAAACTCAAGTCATTTACAAGCATCGGCGGAGATTCGAATCATCAGAAATATTAACTCTTCTGCATTTCTTGCATTCATTCACACACAACAGTTACGCCCCCTATTTAGGTGACAAAATCTTTTCTAAGTCCCAAATTTTTCCAAAAATTTTGGCAGAGTTCCCTTTGTAAATTGGCCTATCCACCTGCCAGAGAATCACCAAAACCATCCTAGCAACACATTCACAACTCGACAAGACATCACAATGCATATAGACAACATTAGTCTCAATACTACACAAATCATATTATCATATTTGGTACATGAACATGCGTTGTACCTGCTCGAATCATAACACACATCAACTACCTTTCAATTACACATGAGAACCAATCCACCTATCTCGCCTCAATTTAGCATTTCAGCACAATACCTTCCACCAGGATACACATAGCATAATCATTTTAGTCTTCCTGAGTTTGAACTCGTTCCACTACACATAAGGCACTTTACCTTCCAATTTCGAGATATGATAATTATTCACCACGCCCATAGCTCGGGGCTACATAACAGATTAGACAAGGGTTGAACAATTAACAACTCATCCATTATCAAACTGCCATTTGCACAATAAAGATCAATACCGATCGTATGAACTTCAT
The DNA here is from genome assembly GCA_032618575.1 of Nicotiana noctiflora. Lineage (NCBI taxonomy): Eukaryota > Viridiplantae > Streptophyta > Magnoliopsida > Solanales > Solanaceae > Nicotiana > Nicotiana noctiflora. Next base: position 150,258 of record JASVEL010006531.1, on the reverse strand, counting down.
AATACCGGCTCGCTAAATTAGTACATTGGTGCTCAAGCCCTAGACAAAGATCTGGCCTCAAGTCCTCCCGACTGGCCCAACATGAATTCATAGAGATTACATCTCGCCCCTAGACCAGGGAATCACAAGCCCTCAAGGCAATTATATTACTGAGCGCTCGAAGCGTACACAGGACGTGTGGAAGGAATTTCAAAAATTATATCTCAAGCTGAATCAAGTGCGCACGATAAGAATTCCAAGAAATGTGAAGTGTTTCCTAAAGGTTCGCAGACTCCCGAGGATAAGTACAGGCGTCCCCGTACCGATCCACAAGACTCTACTAACCGGCTCAAGACTCATGAGGCCTAGTAAACCTAGGCTCTGATACCAACTTGTCACGACCCCAAATCCGGTCGTGATGGCGCCCAGCACACTGCTAGGCCAGCCCGACCAATCAACAATAACCACGGAGCCACAAGCTCACTTTATCCAATTTAAGCACAACAGTGATAGATATATTAAAAATAGGGAACCAAGTCCCAACACGTGCCAACTCCCATAGACCGAAGGGTCAAGAGTCATGAGCCTCTACGGAGTATACAAAGTGTAAATAGTGAATATAACTGTGCACAAGTGTGGGATGATCAGCACAAAAATACAGACAAACTGGAGAATCAGGTCCTCCGAACGCTGGCAGCTACCTCGACTGTCCAAAAGCACTCCCGAGCCGCAATAGAATCAGCTCCACTGTGATGTACCTGGATCTGCACACAAGATGCAGGGAGTCGGGTGTGAGTACTTCCCACTCAACAGTAATAAAAGTAAATAATGCTAAAGGGAAGAAAACCACGATAGGCACTATCTCATGCTACACAATACAGGAACTATCTTTTTATTCCTTTCAAGCATATGTGAGTAGATTATTTAGAAAAATCTCAATTTTTAGCTACTTTCTTTCATAATAATATACCAAATACCTGGATACAATCTCAAGCAATGCAATTCCGCACTCAAATCAGCCCCTCGGGCTCAGCACTCCTTATCAATTTACACCAGGAGATCTGGTCAATAAGGCAACTAATGCCTGTGTGCCAGTAATGTATGAGTAGCTGAATGTTATGCCACGTAGTACACGTAAATCAATGTATGTATGCCATGCAATGCATATGACCGCTACGGCGTGTAGCCCGATCCAATTTGGGTACCCGTGCTCACTCTGGGGGTTCAGACTCCGGAGGGGCTCCTACAGCCCAAGCACAATATTAATATCACACCTGCTGCGGCGCGCAGCCCGATCCGTATACCACTGCGGCGTGCGGTCCGATCCATGCATGTGTATGCATATGCTCACATGAAATGTCATGCCCTAACATATGGCCCTCGGCCCAATTAGTCTAACAAATAATCAAGAAAAGCCCTACGGGCAACAATATCACATTAGCTCACAGCTAAAATATTATTAAGACCTTGTTCAAGTTTTTCATAACCTTATAAGAATGCTAAATAGCAAAAATACCATTTAAAACCTTAAATTAGAATAAAATATGCACGGTGTTATCAAAACAGTGATACCAATCCCTGAAGGACTCAAATAATTGGCACGAAGCCCAAACATGATAATTAGTCCAATTCACTTCAACAATTAGGTGTTATTATTTATTACGCGGGATGGACCAAGTCACAATCCCCAATGGAGCTCTACCCCAAGCCCGTTATCCGGCGTGCAAGTCACCTCAACACAGCACTAAGATGTGCAAGTCCGAGGTTTACTAACCCTCAGGACATCATTTATAAGTATTACCCACCTCGAACCGACGAAAGCTCATGCCCGCGACGCCTTAGCTCCTCGAACCGACATCCACGCACATCAAAACTAGCACAAATCAGCACAAATATATCAAAATAGGCTAATGGAACATAACCCAATTGAAAGAACTCGAAAAATATCAAAAATCACGAAATTGGCAAAACCCGAGCCCCGGGCCCACATCTCGAAAAATTTCGAAACTCATATTTCCAGAACCCTCGTCTCGCCACGAGTCCGTACATATAAAATTTACCAAAATCGGAGTTCGATTGGCCTTTCAAAACCCAAATTTTCGTTTTCAATATCTAGGCCACAATCCTTCACAATTTCTACCCAAATTCATGAAGATTGATGTTAATCCTACCATAAAATGATGTTATTGAGTCAAGAAACTTACCTCCAATGAATACCCGATGATTTCCCAGCGTTTTCCCGTGATTTCTTCTCTCTAGGGCTCAAAAATGGGGGTTTCTGGTTTTAATTCACTGCCTGGGACTTTTCTTCTACGCGTTCGCGTTCCTTGCCACGCGTTCGCGATGCCCAGCTCCGGATTGACCTTCGCGAACGCGACCTCCCCAACGCGTTCGCGATCCACTAGCTCCCAGCCACCTTATTTTCCTTCTACGCATTCGTGATAACCCTCACGCGAACGCGACACACACCCTGACAAACCTACGCGAACGCGACATCCTGAACGCGATCGCGAAGCTCAAAACTCCTGGCCTACGTGAACGCGATACCCTATCTCGCGATCGCGATGCTCGACTCGCCTGGCCTTCGCGAACGCGGCCCATGCCATGCGAACGCGAAGGCTTGGATTTTGCCCAGTGATCTGCAATTTTTCTGCAGATTTTTAAGTTCCAAAAATGCCGGATGATGGTCCGGATTCACCCCGAAGCCCCCGGGACCCCAACGAAAACCACCAACATACTCCAAAACACGATACGATTTTGTTCCAATCATAAAAACACCATCCTAAACATCAAAATCACCAATTACACATGGATCCAAGCCTAAGTTTCTTCAAAACTTCCAAATTACACATTCCATCAAAAACCCGACCAAACGACGTCCGAATGACCTCAAATTTTGCAGGCACATCCAAAATCACCTAACGGAGCTACTGCAACTGGTCGGAATTCCATTCCGACTCCCGGATCAAAATCTCACCTACCGTTCGGTATTCGCCAAAATTCAACCTTAGCCAATTCAAGCCTATTTCTACACCGGGCCTCCAAATTCAATTCCGATTTCTCTCCTAAGTCATAAATGATCCCCCGAAACTAGTAGAATCATCAGAATCTGATTCCGAGTGCTCTAACTCGATAATCAACTATAGGTTGACTTTCCATATTCAAACTTCCTTCAAACATGCTATTTGCTTCATTTTCAATTCAATTCACTCCTAACTCACCCGATAGGCTCTAACACCGATATAAAAGCATAAAACATGTAATTGCAACATGACAGGGTGGTAAATTCCTGTGACGACGGGCCGGGTCGTTACAACGAACCTAAAATATCCTATTTGAAGGCTGATGAACCTAAAATATCCTGTTTAAAGGCGGATAAACCCAAAACATCCTGTTTGAAGGAGGACAAACCTAAAATATCCTATTCGAAGGCGGATAAACCTAAAATATCCTGTTTGAAGGCGGATAAACCCAAAACATCCTGTTTGAAGGTGGATGAACCTAAAATATCCTATTTGAATGTGGATAAACCTAAAATATCATGTTTGAAGGCGTATGAACCTAAAATATCCCGTTTGAAGGTGGATGAACCGAAAATATCCTATTTGAAGGCGCACGAACCTGAAATATCCTATTTGAAGGCGGATGAGGCTAAAATATCCTGTTTGAAGGCGGATGAGCCTAAAATACCCTATTCGAAACTGGATGAACCTAAAATATCCTATTCAAGGGTGGATGAACCCAAAATATCCTATTCGAAGGTGGATGAAACAAAAATATCCTATTTGAAGGCGGATGAACCTAAAATATCCAATTTGAAGGCAGACAAACCTAAAATATCCTATTTGAAGGCAGATGAACCTAAAATATCCTATTCGAGGGCGGATGAACCCAAAATATCCTATTCGAGTCCTATTCGAGGGCGGATGAACCCAAAATATCCTATTCAAAGGTGGATGAACCTTAAATATTCTATCCGATGGCGGATGAACCTAAAATATCCTATTTGAAGACGGATGAACCTAAAATATCGTATTTGAAGGCGGATGAACCTAAAATTTCCTATTTGAAGGTGGACGAGCCTAAAATATCCTATTTGTAGGCGGATGACCCTAAAATATCCTATTTGAAGGAGGATGAACCTGAAATATCCTATTTGAAGGCGGATGACCCTAAAATATCCTATTTGAAGGCGGATGAGTCTAAAATATCCTATTTGAAGGCGGATGGATCTAAAATATCCTATTTGAAGGTGGATGAACCTAAAATATCCTATTTGAATGCGGATGAACCTAAAATATCCTATTCGTGGCGGATGAACCTAAAATATCCTATTCGAGGACGTATGAACCCAAAATATCCTATTCGAAGGCGGATGAAGCCAAAATATCCTATCTGAGGGCGGATGAAGCAAAATTATCCTATTCAAAGATGGATGAACCAAAAATATCATATTCGAGGGTGGATTAACCCAAAATATCCTATACGATGGCGGATGAACGGAAAATATCATATTCGAAGGAGGATGAACCTAAAATGTCTAATTTGAAGGCCGACGAACCTAAAATATCATATTTGAAGGTGAACAAACCTAAAATATCCTATTTGAAGGTCGACGAAGCTAAAATATCCTAATCGAAGGTGGACGAACCTAAAATATCCTATTTAATGGTGGATGAACCTAAAATATCCTATTCGAAGGCGGTTGAGCCTAAAATATCCTATTTGAAAGCGGATTAACGTAAAATATCCTATTCGAAGGTGGATGAACCAAAAATATCCTATTTGAAGGTGGATGAACCAAAAATATCCTATTTGAAGGCGGATGAACCTAAAATAACCTATTTGAAGGCGGAGAAGCCTAAAATATCCTATTTGAAGGCGGATGAACCTAAAATATCCTATTTGAAGGCGGATGAGCCCAAAATATTCTGTTTGAAGGCGGATGAGCCTAAAATATCCTATTCGAAAGTGGATGAACCTAAAACATCCTATTCGAGGGCGGATGAACCCAAAATATCCTATTCGAAGGTGGATGAAACAAAAATATCCTATTTGAAGGCGGATGAACCTAAAATATCATGTTTGAAGGCAGATGAACCTAAAATATCTAATTTGAAGGCAGATGAACCTAAAATATCCTATTTGAAGGCATATGAACCTAAAATATCCTATTCGAGGGCGAATGAACCCAAAATATCCTATTCGAGTCCAATTCGAGGGCGGATGAACCCAAAATATCCTATTCGAAGGTGGATGAACCTTAAATATTCTATCCGATGGCGGATGAACCTAAAATATCCTATTTGAAGGTGGATAAGTGTAAAATATCCTTTTTGAAGGCGGATGAACCTAAAATATCCTATTTGAAGGCGGATAAACCTAAAATATCCTATTTGAAGGCGGATGAGCCTAAATATCGTATTTGAATGCAGATGAACCTAAAATTTACTATTTGAAGGCGGATGAGCCTAAAATATCCTATTTGAAGGTGGATGAGCCTAAGATATCCTATTTGAAAGTGGATGAACCTAAAATATACAATTTGAAGGCGGATGACCCTAAAATATCCTATTTGAAGGAGGAGGAACCTAAAATATCCTATTCGAAGGCGGATGAACCTCAAATATCCTGTTTGAAGGCGGATAAATCCAAAACATCCTGTTTGAAGGAGGACAAAGCTAAAATATCATATTCTAAGGCGGATAAACCTAAAATATCCTATTTGAAGGCGGATAAACCCAAAACATCCTGTTTGAAGGCGGATGAACCTAAAATATCCTATTTGAATGTGGATAAACCTAAAATATCATGTTTGAAGGCGTATGAACCTAAAATATCCCATTTGAAGGTGGATGAACCGAAAATACACTATTTAAAGGCGCACGAACCTAAAATATACTCTTTGAAGGCGGATGAGCCTAACATATCCTATTTGAAGGCGGATGAGCCTAAAATATCCTATTCGAAAGTGGATGAACCTAAAATATCCTATTCGAGGGTGGATGAACCCAAAGTATCCTATTCGAAGGTGGATGAAACAAAAATATCCTATTTGAAGGCGGATAAACCTAAAATATCCTATTTGAAGGCGGATGAACCTAAAATATCCTATTTGAAGGCGGATAAACCTAAAATATCCTATTTGAAGGCGGACTGAACCTAAAATATCCTATTTGAAGGCAGATGAACCTAAAATATCCTATTCGAGGGCGGATGAACCCAAAATATCCTATTAGAGTCCTATTCGAGGGCGAATGAACCCAAAATATCCTATTCGAAGGTGGATGAACCTTAAATATTCTATCCGATGGCAGATGAACATAAAATATCCTATTTGAATCTGGATAAGTGTAAAATATCCTTTTTGAAGGCGAGTGAACCTAAAATATCCTATTTGAAGGCGGATGAACCTAAAATATCCTATTTGAAGGCCGATAAACCTAAAATATCCTATTTGAAGGCGGATGAACCTAAAATATCCTATTTGAAGGCAGATGAACCTAAAATATCCTATTCGTGGGCGGATGAACCCAAAATATCCTATTCGAGTCCTATTCGAGGGAGGATGAACCCAAAATATCCTATTCGAAGGTGGATGAACCTTAAATATTCTATCCGATGGCGGATGAACCTAAAATATCCTATTTGAAGGTGGATAAGTGTAAAATATCCTTTTTGAAGGCGGATGAACCTAAAATATCCTATTTGAAGGCGGATGAACCTAAAATATCCTATTTGAAGGCGGATGAACCTAAAATATTCTATTTGAAGGCGGATAAACCTAAAATATCCTATTTGAAGGCGGATGAGCCTAAATATCGTATTTGAATGCAGATGAACCTAAAATTTACTATTTGAAGGCGGATGAGCCTAAAATATCCTATTTGAAGGTGGATGAGCCTAAGATATCCTATTTGAAAGTGGATGAACCTAAAATATCCAATTTGAAGGCGGATGACCCTAAAATATCCTATTTGAAGGAGGAGGAACCTAAAATATCCTATTCGAAGGCGGATGAACCTCAAATATCTTGTTTCAAGGCGGATAAACCCAAAACATCCTGTTTGAAGGAGGACGAAGCTAAAATATCATATTCTAAGGCGGATAAACCTAAAATATCCTGTTTGAAGGCGGATAAACCCAAAACATCCTGTTTGAAGGCGGATGAACCTAAAATATCCTATTTGAATGTGGATAAACCTAAAATATCATGTCTGAAGGCGTATGAACCTAAAATATCCCATTTGAAGGTGGATAAACCGAAAATACACTATTTAAAGGCGCACGAACCTAAAATATACTATTTGAAGGCGGATGAGCCTAACATATCCTATTTGAAGGCGGATGAGCCTAAAATAACCTATTCGAAAGTGGATGAACCTAAAATATCCTATTCGAGGGTGGATGAACCCAAAGTATCCTATTCGAAGGTGGATGAAACAAAAATATCCTATTTGAAGGCGGATGAACCTAAAATATCCTATTTGAAGGCGGATGAACCTAAAATATCCTATTTGAAGGCGGATAAACCTAAAATATCCTATTTGAAGGCGGATGAACCTAAAATATCCTATTTGAAGGCAGATGAACCTAAAATATCCTATTCGAGGGCGGATGAACCCAAAATATCCTATTAGAGTCCTATTCGAGGGCGAATGAACCAAAATATCCTATTCGAAGGTGGATGAACCTTAAATATTCTATCCGATGGTGGATGAACATAAAATATCCTATTTGAATCTGGATAAGTGTAAAATATCCTTTTTGAAGGCGAGTGAACCTGAAATATCCTATTTGAAGGCGGATGAACCTAAAATATCATATTTGAAGGCCGATAAACCTAAAATATCCTATTTGAAGGCGGATGAACCTAAAATATCCTATTTGAAGGCAGATGAACCTAAAATATCCTATTCGTGGACGGATGAACCCAAAATATCCTATTCGAGTCCTATTCGAGGGAGGATGAACCCAAAATATCCTATTCGAAGGTGGATGAACCTTAAATATTCTATCTGATGGCGGATGAACCTAAAGTATCCTATTTGAAGCTGGATAAGTGTAAAATATCCTTTTTGAAGGCGGATGAACCTAAAATATCCTATTTGAAGGCGGATCAACCTAAAATATCCTATTTGAAGGCGGATGAACCTAAAATTTCCTATTTGAAGGTGGACGAGCCTAAAATATCCTATTTGTAGGCGGATGACCCTAAAATATCCTATTTGAAGGCATATGAACCTAAAATATCCTATTCGAGGGCGGATGAACCCAAAATATCCTATTCGAGTCCAATTCGAGGGCGGATGAACCCAAAATATCCTATTCGAAGGTGGATGAACCTTAAATATTCTATCCGATGGCGGATGAACCTAAAATATCCTATTTGAAGGTGGATAAGTGTAAAATATCCTTTTTGAAGGCGGATGAACCTAAAATATCCTATTTGAAGGCGGATAAACCTAAAATATCCTATTTGAAGGCGGATGAGCCTAAATATCGTATTTGAATGCAGATGAACCTAAAATTTACTATTTGAAGGCGGATGAGCCTAAAATATCCTATTTGAAGGTGGATGAGCCTAAGATATCCTATTTGAAAGTGGATGAACCTAAAATATACAATTTGAAGGCGGATGACCCTAAAATATCCTATTTGAAGGAGGAGGAACCTAAAATATCCTATTCGAAGGCGGATGAACCTCAAATATCCTGTTTGAAGGCGGATAAATCCAAAACATCCTGTTTGAAGGAGGACAAAGCTAAAATATCATATTCTAAGGCGGATAAACCTAAAATATCCTATTTGAAGGCGGATAAACCCAAAACATCCTGTTTGAAGGCGGATGAACCTAAAATATCCTATTTGAATGTGGATAAACCTAAAATATCATGTTTGAAGGCGTATGAACCTAAAATATCCCATTTGAAGGTGGATGAACCGAAAATACACTATTTAAAGGCGCACGAACCTAAAATATACTCTTTGAAGGCGGATGAGCCTAACATATCCTATTTGAAGGCGGATGAGCCTAAAATATCCTATTCGAAAGTGGATGAACCTAAAATATCCTATTCGAGGGTGGATGAACCCAAAGTATCCTATTCGAAGGTGGATGAAACAAAAATATCCTATTTGAAGGCGGATAAACCTAAAATATCCTATTTGAAGGCGGATGAACCTAAAATATCCTATTTGAAGGCGGATAAACCTAAAATATCCTATTTGAAGGCGGACTAACCTAAAATATCCTATTTGAAGGCAGATGAACCTAAAATATCCTATTCGAGGGCGGATGAACCCAAAATATCCTATTAGAGTCCTATTCGAGGGCGAATGAACACAAAATATCCTATTCGAAGGTGGATGAACCTTAAATATTCTATCCGATGGCAGATGAACATAAAATATCCTATTTGAATCTGGATAAGTGTAAAATATCCTTTTTGAAGGCGAGTGAACCTAAAATATCCTATTTGAAGGCGGATGAACCTAAAATATCCTATTTGAAGGCCGATAAACCTAAAATATCCTATTTGAAGGCGGATGAACCTAAAATATCCTATTTGAAGGCAGATGAACCTAAAATATCCTATTCGTGGGCGGATGAACCCAAAATATCCTATTCGAGTCCTATTCGAGGGAGGATGAACCCAAAATATCCTATTCGAAGGTGGATGAACCTTAAATATTCTATCCGATGGCGGATGAACCTAAAATATCCTATTTGAAGGTGGATAAGTGTAAAATATCCTTTTTGAAGGCGGATGAACCTAAAATATCCTATTTGAAGGCGGATGAACCTAAAATATCCTATTTGAAGGCGGATGAACCTAAAATATCCTATTTGAAGGCGGATAAACCTAAAATATCCTATTTGAAGGCGGATGAGCCTAAATATCGTATTTGAATGCAGATGAACCTAAAATTTACTATTTGAAGGCGGATGAGCCTAAAATATCCTATTTGAAGGTGGATGAGCCTAAGATATCCTATTTGAAAGTGGATGAACCTAAAATATCCAATTTGAAGGCGGATGACCCTAAAATATCCTATTTGAAGGAGGAGGAACCTAAAATATCCTATTCGAAGGCGGATGAACCTCAAATATCTTGTTTCAAGGCGGATAAACCCAAAACATCCTGTTTGAAGGAGGACGAAGCTAAAATATCATATTCTAAGGCGGATAAACCTAAAATATCCTGTTTGAAGGCGGATAAACCCAAAACATCCTGTTTGAAGGCGGATGAACCTAAAATATCCTATTTGAATGTGGATAAACCTAAAATATCATGTCTGAAGGCGTATGAACCTAAAATATCCCATTTGAAGGTGGATAAACCGAAAATACACTATTTAAAGGCGCACGAACCTAAAATATACTATTTGAAGGCGGATGAGCCTAACATATCCTATTTGAAGGCGGATGAGCCTAAAATAACCTATTCGAAAGTGGATGAACCTAAAATATCCTATTCGAGGGTGGATGAACCCAAAGTATCCTATTCGAAGGTGGATGAAACAAAAATATCCTATTTGAAGGCGGATGAACCTAAAATATCCTATTTGAAGGCGGATGAACCTAAAATATCCTATTTGAAGGCGGATAAACCTAAAATATCCTATTTGAAGGCGGATGAACCTAAAATATCCTATTTGAAGGCAGATGAACCTAAAATATCCTATTCGAGGGCGGATGAACCCAAAATATCCTATTAGAGTCCTATTCGAGGGCGAATGAACCAAAATATCCTATTCGAAGGTGGATGAACCTTAAATATTCTATCCGATGGTGGATGAACATAAAATATCCTATTTGAATCTGGATAAGTGTAAAATATCCTTTTTGAAGGCGAGTGAACCTGAAATATCCTATTTGAAGGCGGATGAACCTAAAATATCATATTTGAAGGCCGATAAACCTAAAATATCCTATTTGAAGGCGGATGAACCTAAAATATCCTATTTGAAGGCAGATGAACCTAAAATATCCTATTCGTGGACGGATGAACCCAAAATATCCTATTCGAGTCCTATTCGAGGGAGGATGAACCCAAAATATCCTATTCGAAGGTGGATGAACCTTAAATATTCTATCTGATGGCGGATGAACCTAAAGTATCCTATTTGAAGCTGGATAAGTGTAAAATATCCTTTTTGAAGGCGGATGAACCTAAAATATCCTATTTGAAGGCGGATCAACCTAAAATATCCTATTTGAAGGCGGATGAACCTAAAATTTCCTATTTGAAGGTGGACGAGGCTAAAATATCCTATTTGTAGGCGGGTGACCCTAAAATATCCTATTTGAAGGAGGATGAACCTGAAATATCCTATTTGAAGGCGGATGACCCTAAAATATCCTATTTGAAGGCGGATGAGTCTAAAATATCCTATTTGAAGGCGGATGGATCTAAAATATCCTATTTGAAGGTGGATGAACCTAAAATATCCTATTTGAATGCGGATGAACCTAAAATATCCTATTCGAGGCGGATGAACCTAAAATATCCTATTCGAGGACGTATGAACCCAAAATATCCTATTCGAAGGCGGATGAAGCCAAAATATCCTATCTGAGGGCGGATGAAGCAAAATTATCCTATTCAAAGATGGATGAACCAAAAATATCATATTCGAGGGTGGATTAACCCAAAATATCCTATACGATGGCGGATGAACGCAAAATATCATATTCGAAGGAGGATGAACCTAAAATGTCTAATTTGAAGGCCGACGAACCTAAAATATCATATTTGAAGGTGAACGAACCTAAAATATCCTATTTGAAGGTCGACGAAGCTAAAATATCCTAATCGAAGGTGGACGAACCTAAAATATCCTATTTAATGGTGGATGAACCTAAAATATCCTATTCGAGGGTGGATGAACCCAAAGTATCCTATTCGAAGGTGGATGAAACAAAAATATCCTATTTGAAGGCGGATAAACCTAAAATATCCTATTTGAAGGCGGATGAACCTAAAATATCCTATTTGAAGGCGGATAAACCTAAAATATCCTATTTGAAGGCGGATGAACCTAAAATATCCTATTTGAAGGCGGATGAACCTAAAATATCCTATTTGAAGGCGGATAAACCTAAAATATCCTATTTGAAGGCGGATGAACCTAAAATATCCTATTTGAAGGCAGATGAACCTAAAATATCCTATTCGAGGGCGGATGAACCCAAAATATCCTATTAGAGTCCTATTCGAGGGCGAATGAACCCAAAATATCCTATTCGAAGGTGGATGAACCTTAAATATTCTATCCGATGGCAGATGAACATAAAATATCCTATTTGAATCTGGATAAGTGTAAAATATCCTTTTTGAAGGCGAGTGAACCTAAAATATCCTATTTGAAGGCGGATGAACCTAAAATATCATATTTGAAGGCCGATAAACCTAAAATATCCTATTTGAAGGCGGATGAACCTAAAATATCCTATTTGAAGGCAGATGAACCTAAAATATCCTATTCGTGGGCGGATGAACCCAAAATATCCTATTCGAGTCCTATTCGAGGGAGGATGAACCCAAAATATCCTATTCGAAGGTGGATGAACCTTAAATATTCTATCTGATGGCGGATGAACCTAAAATATCCTATTTGAAGCTGGATAAGTGTAAAATATCCTTTTTGAAGGCGGATGAACCTAAAATATCCTATTTGAAGGCGGATGAACCTAAAATATCCTATTTGAAGGCGGATGAACCTAAAATATCCTATTTGAAGGCGGATAAACCTAAAATATCCTATTTGAAGGCGGATGAGCCTAAATATCGTATTTGAATGCAGATGAACCTAAAATTTACTATTTGAAGGCGGATGAGCCTAAAATATCCTATTTGAAGGTGGATGAGCCTAAGATATCCTATTTGAAAGTGGATGAACCTAAAATATCCAATTTGAAGGCGGATGACCCTAAAATATCCTATTTGAAGGAGGAGGAACCTAAAATATCCTATTCGAAGGCGGATGAACCTCAAATATCCTGTTTCAAGGCGGATAAACCCAAAACATACTGTTTGAAGGAGGACGAAGCTAAAATATCATATTCTAAGGCGGATAAACCTAAAATATCCTGTTTGAAGGCGGATAAACCCAAAACATCCTGTTTGAAGGCGGATGAACCTAAAATATCCTATTTGAATGTGGATAAACCTAAAATATCATGTCTGAAGGCGTATGAACCTAAAATATCCCATTTGAAGGTGGATGAACCGAAAATACACTATTTAAAGGCGCACGAACCTAAAATATACTATTTGAAGGCGGATGAGCCTAACATATCCTATTTGAAGGCGGATGAGCCTAAAATAACCTATTCGAAAGTGGATGAACCTAAAATATCCTATTCGAGGGTGGATGAACCCAAAGTATCCTATTCGAAGGTGGATGAAACAAAAATATCCTATTTGAAGGCGGATGAACCTAAAATATCCTATTTGAAGGCGGATGAACCTAAAATATCCTATTTGAAGGCGGATAAACCTAAAATATCCTATTTGAAGGCGGATAAACCTAAAATATCCTATTTGAAGGCGGATGAACCTAAAATATCCTATTTGAAGGCGGATGAACCTAAAATATCCTATTTGAAGGCGGATGAACCTAAAATATCCTATTTGAAGGCGGATGAACCTAAAATATCCTATTTGAAGGCAGATGAACCTAAAATATCCTATTCGAGGGCGGATGAACCCAAAATATCCTATTAGAGTCCTATTCGAGGACGAATGAACCAAAATATCCTATTCGAAGGTGGATGAACCTTAAATATTCTATCCGATGGTGGATGAACATAAAATATCCTATTTGAATCTGGATAAGTGTAAAATATCGTTTTTGAAGGCGAGTGAACCTGAAATATCCTATTTGAAGGCGGATGAACCTAAAATATCATATTTGAAGGCCGATAAACCTAAAATATCCTATTTGAAGGCGGATGAACCTAAAATATCCTATTTGAAGGCAGATGAACCTAAAATATCCTATTCGTGGACGGATGAACCCAAAATATCCTATTCGAGTCCTATTCGAGGGAGGATGAACCCAAAATATCCTATTCGAAGGTGGATGAACCTTAAATATTCTATCTGATGGCGGATGAACCTAAAGTATCCTATTTGAAGCTGGATAAGTGTAAAATATCCTTTTTGAAGGCGGATGAACCTAAAATATCCTATTTGAAGGCGGATCAACCTAAAATATCCTATTTGAAGGCGGATGAACCTAAAATTTCCTATTTGAAGGTGGACGAGGCTAAAATATCCTATTTGTAGGCGGGTGACCCTAAAATATCCTATTTGAAGGAGGATGAACCTGAAATATCCTATTTGAAGGCGGATGACCCTAAAATATCCTATTTGAAGGCGGATGAGTCTAAAATATCCTATTTGAAGGCGGATGGATCTAAAATATCCTATTTGAAGGTGGATGAACCTAAAATATCCTATTTGAATGCGGATGAACCTAAAATATCCTATTCGAGGCGGATGAACCTAAAATATCCTATTCGAGGACGTATGAACCCAAAATATCCTATTCGAAGGCGGATGAAGCCAAAATATCCTATCTGAGGGCGGATGAAGCAAAATTATCCTATTCAAAGATGGATGAACCAAAAATATCATATTCGAGGGTGGATTAACCCAAAATATCCTATACGATGGCGGATGAACGCAAAATATCATATTCGAAGGAGGATGAACCTAAAATGTCTAATTTGAAGGCCGACGAACCTAAAATATCATATTTGAAGGTGAACGAACCTAAAATATCCTATTTGAAGGTCGACGAAGCTAAAATATCCTAATCGAAGGTGGACGAACCTAAAATATCTTATTTAATGGTGGATGAACCTAAAATATCCTATTCGAAGGCGGTTGAGCCTAAAATATCCTATTTGAAAGCGGATGAACCTAAAATATCCTATTCGAAGGTGGATGAACCAAAAATATCCTATTTGAAGGTGGATGAACCAAAAATATCCTATTTGAAGGCGGATGAACCTAAAATAACCAATTTGAAGGCGGAGAAGCCTAAAATATCCTATTTGAAGGCGGATGAACCTAAAATATCCTATTTGAAGGCGGATGAGCCCAAAATATTCTGTTTGAAGGCGGATGAGCCTAAAATATCCTATTTGAAAGTGGATGAACCTAAAATATCCTATTCGAGGGCGGATGAACCCAAAATATCCTATTCGAAGGTGGATGAAACAAAAATATCCTATTTGAAGGCGGATGAACCTAAAATATCCTGTTTGAAGGCGGATGAACCTAAAATATCTAATTTGAAGGCAGATGAACCTAAAATATCCTATTTGAAGGCATATGAACCTAAAATATCCTATTCGAGGGCGGATGAACCCAAAATATCCTATTCAAGTCCAATTCGAGGGCGGATGAACCCAAAATATCCTATTCGAAGGTGGATGAACCTTAAATATTCTATCCGATGGCGGATGAACCTAAACTATCCTATTTGAAGGTGGATAAGTGTAAAATATCCTTTTTGAAGGCGTATGAACCTAAAATATCCTATTTGAAGGCGGATAAACCTAAAATATCCTATTTGAAGGCGGATGACCCTAAATATCGTATTTGAATGCAGATGAACCTAAAATTTACTATTTCAAGGCGGATGAGCCTAAAATATCCTATTTGAAGGTGTATGAGCCTAAGATATCCTATTTGAAAGTGGATGAACCTAAAATATCCAATTTGAAGGCGGATGACCCTAAAATATCCTATTTGAAGGAGGAGGAACCTAAAATATCCTATTCGAAGGCGGATGAACCTCAAATATCCTGTTTGAAGGCGGATAAATCCAAAACATCCTGTTTGAAGGAGGACAAAGCTAAAATATCATATTCTAAGGCGGATAAACCTAAAATACCCTATTTGAAGGCGGATAAACCCAAAACATCCTGTTTGAAGGCGGATGAACCTAAAATATCCTATTTGAATGTGGATAAACCTAAAATATCATGTTTGAAGGCGTATGAACCTAAAATATCCCATTTGAAGGTGGATGAACCGAAAATACACTATTTAAAGGCGCACGAACCTAAAATATACTCTTTGAAGGCGGATGAGCCTAACATATCCTATTTGAAGGCGGATGAGCCTAAAATATCCTATTCGAAAGTGGATGAACCTAAAATATCCTATTCGAGGGTGGATGAACCCAAAGTATCCTATTCGAAGGTGGATGAAACAAAAATATCCTATTTGAAGGCGGATAAACCTAAAATATCCTATTTGAAGGCGGATGAACCTAACATATCCTATTTGAAGGCGGATAAACCTAAAATATCCTATTTGAAGGCGGATGAACCTAAAATATCCTATTTGAAGGCGGATGAACCTAAAATATCCTATTTGAAGGCGGATAAACCTAAAATATCCTATTTGAAGGCGGATGAACCTAAAATATCCTATTTGAAGGCAGATGAACCTAAAATATCCTATTCGAGGGCGGATGAACCCAAAATATCCTATTAGAGTCCTATTCGAGGGCGAATGAACCCAAAATATCCTATTCGAAGGTGGATGAACCTTAAATATTCTATCCGATGGCAGATGAACATAAAATATCCTATTTGAATCTGGATAAGTGTAAAATATCCTTTTTGAAGGCGAGTGAACCTAAAATATCCTATTTGAAGGCGGATGAACCTAAAATATCATATTTGAAGGCCGATAAACCTAAAATATCCTATTTGAAGGCGGATGAACCTAAAATATCCTATTTTAAGGTAGATGAACCTAAAATATCCTATTCGTGGGCGGATGAACCCAAAATATCCTATTCGAGTCCTATTCGAGGGAGGATGAACCCAAAATATCCTATTCGAAGGTGGATGAACCTTAAATATTCTATCTGATGGCGGATGAACCTAAAATATCCTATTTGAAGCTGGATAAGTGTAAAATATCCTTTTTGAAGGCGGATGAACCTAAAATATCCTATTTGAAGGCGGATGAACCTAAAATATCCTATTTGAAGGCGGATGAACCTAAAATATCCTATTTGAAGGCTGATAAACCTAAAATATCCTATTTGAAGGCGGATGAGCCTAAATATCGTATTTGAATGCAGATGAACCTAAAATTTACTATTTGAAGGCGGATGAGCCTAAAATATCCTATTTGAAGGTGGATGAGCCTAAGATATCCTATTTGAAAGTGGATGAACCTAAAATATCCAATTTGAAGGCGGATGACCCTAAAATATCCTATTTGAAGGAGGAGGAACCTAAAATATCCTATTCGAAGCCGGATGAACCTCAAATATCTTGTTTCAAGGCGGATAAACCCAAAACATCCTGTTTGAAGGAGGACGAAGCTAAAATATCATATTCTAAGGCGGATAAACCTAAAATATCCTGTTTGAAGGCGGATAAACCCAAGACATCCTGTTTGAAGGTGGATGAACCTAAAATATCCTATTTGAATGTGGATAAACCTAAAATATCATGTTTGAAGGCGTATGAACCTAAAATATCCCATTTGAAGGTGGATGAACCGAAAATACACTATTTAAAGGCGCACGAACCTAAAATATACTATTTGATGGCGGATGAGCCTAACATATCCTATTTGAAGGCGGATGAGCCTAAAATAACCTATTCGAAAGTGGATGAACCTAAAATATCCTATTCGAGGGTGGATGAACCCAAAGTATCCTATTCGAAGGTGGATGAAACAAAAATATCCTATTTGAAGGCGGATGAACCTAAAATATCCTATTTGAAGGCGGATGAACCTAAAATATCCTATTTGAAGGCGGATAAACCTAAAATATCCTATTTGAAGGCGGATGAACCTAAAATATCCTATTTGAAGGCGGATGAACCTAAAATATCCTATTTGAAGGCGGATGAACCTAAAATATCCTATTTGAAGGCGGATGAACCTAAAATATCCTATTTGAAGGCAGATGAACCTAAAATATCCTATTCGAGGGCGGATGAACCCAAAATATCCTATTAGAGTCCTATTCGAGGGAGAATGAACCAAAATATCCTATTCGAAGGTGGATGAACCTTAAATATTCTATCCGATGGTGGATGAACATAAAATATCCTATTTGAATTTGGATAAGTGTAAAATATCCTTTTTGAAGGCGAGTGAACCTGAAATATCCTATTTGAAGGCGGATGAACCTAAAATATCATATTTGAAGGCTGATAAACCTAAAATATCCTATTTGAAGGCGGATGAACCTAAAATATCCTATTTGAAGGCAGATGAACCTAAAATATCCTATTCGTGGACGGATGAACCCAAAATATCCTATTCGAGTCCTATTCGAGGGAGGATGAACCCAAAATATCCTATTCGAAGGTGGATGAACCTTAAATATTCTATCTGATGGCGGATGAACCTAAAGTATCCTATTTGAAGCTGGATAAGTGTAAAATATCCTTTTTGAAGGCGGATGAACCTAAAATATCCTATTTGAAGGCGGATCAACCTAAAATATCCTATTTGAAGGCGGATGAGCCTAAATATCGTATTTGAATGCGGATGAACCTAAAATTTACTATTTGAAGGCGGATGAGCCTAAAATATCCTATTTGAAGGTGGATGAGCCTAAAATACCCTATTTGAATGTGTATGAACCTAAAATATCCAATTTGAAGGTGGATGACCCTAAAATATCCTATTTGAAGGAGGACGAACCTAAAATATCCTATTTGAAGGCGGATGAACCTAAAATATCCCGTTTAAAGGCGGATAAACCCAAAACATCCTGTTTGAAGGAGGACGAACCTAAAATATCCTATTCGAAGGCGGATGAACCTAAAATATCCTGTTTGAAGGCGGATAAACCCAAAACATCCTGTTTGAAGGCGGATGAACCTAAAATATCCTATTTGAAAGTGGATAAACGTAAAATATCATGTTTGAAGGCGTATGAACCTAAAATGTCCCGTTTGAAGGTGGATGAACCGAAAATATCCTATTTGAAGGCGCACGAACCTAAAATGTCCTATTTGAAGGCGGATGAGCCTAAAATATCCTATTTGAAGGTGGATGAGCCTAAAATATCCTATTCGAAACAGGATGAACCTAAAATATCCTATTCGAGGGTGGATGAACCCAAAATATCCTATTCGAAGGTGGATGAAACAAAAATATCCTATTTGAAGGCGGATGAACCTAAAATATCCTATTTAAAGGCGCATGAACCTAAAATATCCAATTTGAAGGCAGACAAACCTAAAATATCCTATTTGAAGGTAGATGAACCTAAAATATCCTATTCGAGGGCAGATGAACCCAAAATATCCTATTCGAGTCCTATTCAAGGGCGGATGAACCCAAAATATCCTATTCGAAGGTGGATGAACCTAAAATTTCCTATTTGAAGGCGGATGAGCCTAAAATATCCTATTTGAAGACGGATGAGCCTAAAATATCGTATTTGAAGGCGGATGAACCTAAAATTTCCTATTTGAAGGTGGATGAGCCTAAAATATCCTATTTGTAGGCGGATGACCCTAAAATATCCTATTTGAAGGCGGATGAACCTGAAATATCCTATTTGAAGGCGGATGACCCTAAAATATCCTATTTGAAGGCGGATGAGTCTAAAATATCCTATTTGAAGGCGGATGGACCTAAAATATCCTATTTGAAGGTGGATGAACCAAAAATATCCTATTTGAACGCGGATGAACCTAAAATATCCTATTCGAGGCGGATGAACCTAAAATATCCTATTCGAGGACGTATGAACCCAAAATATCCTATTCAAAGGAGGATGAAGCCAAAATATCCTATCCGGGGGCGGATGAAGCAAAATTATTCTATTCAAAGGTGGAAGAACAAAAAATATCATATTCGAGGCTGGATGAACCCAAAATATCCTATATGATGGCGGATGAATGCAAAATATCATATTCGAAGGAGGATGAACCTAAAATGTCCAATTTGAAGGCGGACGAACCTAAAATATCGTATTTGAAGGCGAACAAACCTAAAATATCCTATCTGAAGGTCGATGAAGCTAAAATATTCTAATCGAAGGTGGACGAACCCAAAATATCCTATTTAATGGCGGATGAACCTAAAATATCCTATTCAAAGGCGGTTGAGCCTAAAATATCCTATTTGAAAGCGGATGAACCTAAAATATCCTATTCGAAGGCGGATAAACCTAAAATATCCTATTTGAAGGCGGATGAACCAAAAATATCCTATTTGAAGGTGGATGAACCTAAAATATCATATTTGAAGGCGGAGAAGCCTAAAATATCCTATTTGAAGGCGGATGAACCTAAAATATCCTATTTGAAGGTGGATGAGCCCAAAATATACTGTTTGAAGGCGGATGAGCCTAAAATATCATGTTTGAATGCGGTTGAACCTAAAATATCCTGTATAAAGGTGGATGAACCTAAAATACCTTGTTTGAAGGCGGATGAACCTAAAATATCCTGTTTGAAGGCGGATGAACCTAAAATATCATGTTTGGAGGCGGATGAACCTAAAATATCCTATTTGAAGGCGGATGAGCCTAAAATATCCTATTTGAAGGCGGATGAACCTAATATATCTTGCTTGAAGGCGGATGAACCTAATATA
The DNA here is from genome assembly GCA_032618575.1 of Nicotiana noctiflora. Classification (NCBI taxonomy): domain Eukaryota; kingdom Viridiplantae; phylum Streptophyta; class Magnoliopsida; order Solanales; family Solanaceae; genus Nicotiana; species Nicotiana noctiflora. The sequence goes on along the minus strand of JASVEL010006531.1, from coordinate 129,664 downwards.
TCTTGTTTGAAGGCGGATGAACCTAAAATATCATGTTTGAAGGCGAATGAGCCTAATGTATCCTATTTGAAGGTGGATGAACCTAACATATCCTATTTTAAGGAGGATGAACCTAAAATATCATATTTGAAGGCGGATGAACCTAAAATATCCTATTTGAAGGCGGATAAACCTAAAATATCCTATTTGATGGCGGATGAACCTAAAATATCCTATTTGAAGTCGGATGAACCTAACATATCCAATTTGAAGGCGTATGAACCTATAATATCCTATTTGAAGGCGTATGAACCTAAAATATCCTTTTAAAGGCAGATGAGCGTAAAATATCCTATTTGAAGGCGGATGAGCCTAAAATATCCTATTTGAAGGCGGATGAGCCTAAAATATCCTATTTGAAGGCGGATGAGCCTAAAATATCCTATTCGAAAGTGGATGAACCTAAAATATCCTATTCGAGGGTGGATGAACCCAAAATATCCTATTCAAAGGTGGATGAAACAAAAATATCCTATTTGAAGGCGGATAAACCTAAAGTATCCTATTTGAAGGCGGATGAACCTAAAATATCCAATTTGAAGGCAGACGAACCGAAAATATCCTCTTTGAAGGCAGATGAACCTAAAATATCCTATTCGAGGGGGGATGAACCCAAAATATACTATTCGAGTCCTATTCGAGGGCGGATGAACCCAAAATATCTTATTCGAAGGTGCATGAACCTAAAATATCCTATTTGAAGGCGGATGAGCCTAAAATATCCTATTTGAAGACGGATGAGCCTAAAATATTGTATTTGAAGGCGGATGAACCTAAAATTTCCTATTTGAAGGTGGATGAGCCTAAAACATCCTATTTGTTGGCGGATGACCCTAAAATATCCTATTTGAAGGCGGATGAACCTAAAATATCCTATTGGAAGGCGGATGACCCTAAAATATCCTATTTGAAGGCGGATGAGTCTAAAATATCCTATTTGAAGGCGGATGGACCTAAAATATCCTATTTGAAGGTGGATGAACCTAAAATATCCTATTTGAACGCGGATGAACCTAAAATATCCTATTCGAGGCGGATGAACCTAAAATATCCTATTCGAGGGCGTATGAACCCAAAATATCCTATTCGAGGGCGGATGAAGCCAAATTATCCTATTCAAAAGGTGGATGAACCAAAAATATCATATTCGAGGGTAGATGAACCCAAAATATCCTATTCGATGGCGGATGAACGCAAAATATCCTATTCGAATGTGGATGAACCTAAAATGTCCAATTTGAAAACGGACGAACCTAAAATATCGTATTTGAAGGCGAACAAACCTAAAATATCCTATTTGAAGGCGGACGAAGCTAAAATATCCTAATCGAAGGTGGAGGAACCTAAAATATCCTATTTAATGGCGGATGAACATAAAATATCCTATTCGAAGGCGGTTGAGCCTAAAATATCCTATTAGAAAGCGGATGAACCTAAAATATCCTACTCGAAGGCGGATAAACCTAAACTATCCTATTTGAAGGCGGATGAACTAAAAATATCCTATTTGAAGGCGGATGAACCTAAAATATCCTATTTGAAGGCGGAGAATCCTAAAATATCCTATTTGAAGGCGGATGAACTTAAAATATCCTATTTGAAGGCGGATGAGCCCAAAATATACTCTTTGAAGGAGGATGAGCCTAAAATATCATGTTTGAAGGCGGTTGAACCTAAAATATAATGTTTAAAGGGGGATGAACCTAAAATACCTTGTTTGAAGGCGGATGAACATAAAATATCCTGTTTGAAGGTGGATGAACCTAAAATATCATGTTTGGAGGCGGATGAAGCTAAAATATCCTATTTGAAGGTGGATGAGCCTAAAATATCCTATTTGAAGGCGGATGAACCTAATATATCTTGCTTGAAGGCGGATGAACCTAAAATAACCTGTTTGAAGGCGGATGAACCTAAAATATCCTGTTTGAAGGCCGATGAACCTAAAATATCCTATTTGAAGGCGGATGAACCTAAAATATCCTATTTGAAGGCGGATGAACATAAAATATCCTATTTGAAGGCGGATGAACATAAAATATCCTATTTGAAGACGGATAAACCTAAAATATCCTGTTTGAAGGCAGATGAACCTAAAATATCGTATTTGAAGGCGGATGAACCTAAATTATCCTATTTGAAGGCGGATGAGCCTAAAATATCGTATTTGAAGGCGGATGGACCTAAAATATTGTATTTGAAGGCGGATGGACCTGAAATATCCTATTTGAAGGCTGATGAACCTAAAATACCCTATTTGAAGGCGGATGAACCTAAAATATCCTATTTGAAGGCGAATGAACCTAAAATATCCTATTTGAATGCGGATGAACCTAAAATATCCTATTCGAGGTGGATGAACCTAAAATATCCTATTTAAGGGCGTATGCACCCAGAATATCCTATTCGAGTGTGGATGAAGCGAAAATATCTTATTCGAGGGTGGATGATGCCAAACTATCCTATTCAAAAGAGGATGAACCAAAAATATCCTAGTCGAGGGTGGGTGAACCCAAAATATTCTATTCGATGGCGGATGAACCCAGAATATCCTATTCAAAGGTGGATAACCTAAAATATCCTATTTGAGGGCGGACGAACCTAAAATATCCTATTAGAAGGCGGACAAACCTAAATTATCCTATTTGAAGGCGGACGAACCTGAAATATCATATTCGAAGGCGGATGAACCTAAAATATCGTGTTTGAATGCGGATGAACCTAAAATATCTCGTTTAAAGGTGGATAAACCTAATATATCCTGTTTGAAAGAGGATGAACCTAAAATATCCTATTTGAATGCAGATAAACATAAAATATCATGTTTGAAGGCGAATGAACCTAAAATATCTTGTGTGAAGGTGGATGAACCGAAAATATCCAATTTGAAGGCAGACGAACCTAAAATATCCTATTTGATGGTGGAAGAGCCTAAAATAGCCTATTTGAAGGTGGATGAGCCTTAAATATCCTATTTGAAGGCGGATGAGCCTAAAATATCCTATTTGAAGGCAGATGGGCCTAAAATATCCTATTTGAAGGCGGGTGAACCTAAAATATCCTATTCGAAGGCGGATGAACCTAAAATATCTTATTCGAAGGTGGATAATCCTAAAATATCCTCTTTGAATGCGGATGAACCTAAAATATCAAATTTGAATGCGGATAAACCTAAAATATCATATTTGAAGGCGGAGAAGCCTAAAATATCCTATTTGAAGGCGAATGAACCTAAAATATCCTATTTGAAGGTGGATCAGCCTAAAATATCCTGTTTGAAGGCGGATGAGCCTAAAATATCCTATTTGATGGCTGATGAACCTAAAATATCCTGTTTAGAGGCGGATGAACCTAAAATACCATATTTGAAGGCAGATGAACCTAAAATATCCTGTTTGAAGGCGGATAAACCTAATATATCCAATTTGAAGGCGGATGAGCCTAAAATAACCTATTTGAAGGCGGATGAACCTAATATATCATGCTTGAAGGTAGATGAACCTAAAATATCCTGTTTGAAGGCGGATGAACCTAAAATATCCTATTGAAGGCGGATGAACCTAAAATATCCTATTTGAAGGCAGATGAACCTAAAATATCCTATTTGAAGACGGATGAACCTAAAATATACTGTTTGAATGCGAATGAGCCTAAAATATCATATTTGAAAGCGGATGAGCCTAAAATATCCTATTTGAAGGCGGATGAGCCTAAAATATCCTATTTGAAGGCGGATGAGCCTAAAATATCATATTTGAAGGTGGATGAGCCTAAAATATCCTATTTGAAGGCGGATGAGCCTAGAATATCCCATTTGAAGGCGGATGGACCTAAAATATCGTATTTGAAGGTGGATTAACCTAAAATACCCTATTTGAAGGCGCAGGAACCTAAAATATCCTATTTGATGGCAGATGAACCTAAAATATCCTATTTGAAGGGGGATGAACCTAAAATATTCTATTTGAAGGGGGATGAACCTAAAATATCCTATTTAAGGTGAATGAACCTAAAATATGCTATTCGAGGGCGTATGAACCCAAAATATCCTTTTTGAGGGCGGATGAAGCCAAACTATCCTATTCCAGGGCGGATGAAGCCAAATTATCCTATTCAAAGGTGGATGAACCAAAAATATCCTATTCGAGGGTGGATGATCCCAAACTATCCTATTCGATGGCGGATGAACCCAAAATATCTTATTCGAAGGCGTATTAACCTAAAATATCCTATTTGAAGGCGGACGAACCTAAAATATCCTGTTTGAAGGTGGACAAACCTAAAATATCCTATTTGAAGGAGGACGAACCTAAAATATCCTATTCGAAGGTGGATGAACCTAAAATATCCTATTCGAGGGCGGATGAACCCAAAATATCCTATTCGAAGGCGGATAAAACCAAAATATCCTATTCGAAGGAGGATGAAACTAAAATATCCTATTCGAAGGCGGATAAACCTAAAATATCCTATTCGAATTCGGATGAGCCTAAAATATCCTATTCAAAGGAGGATGAGCCTAAAGTATCCTATTCGAAGGCGGATGAACCTAAAATATCCTATTCGGAGTGGGATGAACCTAAAATATCTTATTGGAAGGCGGATGAGCCTAAAATATCCTATTTGAAGGCGGATGAACCTAAAATATCCTATTTGAAGGTGTTTGAACCTAAAATATCCTATTTGAAGGCGGATGAGCCTAAAATATCCTATTTGAAGGCGGATGAACCTAAAATATCGTGTTTGAATGCGGATGAACCTAAAATATCTCGTTTAAAGGTGGATAAACCTAATATATCCTGTTTGAAAGAGGATGAACCTAAAATATCCTATTTGAATGCAGATAAACATAAAATATCATGTTTGAAGGCGAATGAACCTAAAATATCCTGTGTGAAGGTGGATGAACCGAAAATATCCAATTTGAAGGCAGACGAACCTAAAATATCCTATTTGATGGTGGAAGAGCCTAAAATAGCCTATTTGAAGGTGGATGAGCCTTAAATATCCTATTTGAAGGCGGATGAGCCTAAAATATCCTATTTGAAGGCAGATGGGCCTAAAATATCCTATTTGAAGGCGGGTGAACCTAAAATATCCTATTCGAAGGCGGATGAACCTAAAATATCTTATTCGAAGGTGGATAATCCTAAAATATCCTCTTTGAATGCGGATGAACCTAAAATATCAAATTTGAATGCGGATAAACCTAAAATATCATATTTGAAGGCGGAGAAGCCTAAAATATCCTATTTGAAGGCGAATGAACCTAAAATATCCTATTTGAAGGTGGATGAGCCTAAAATATCCTGTTTGAAGGCGGATGAGCCTAAAATATCCTATTTGATGGCTGATGAACCTAAAATATCCTGTTTAGAGGCGGATGAACCTAAAATACCATATTTGAAGGCAGATGAACCTAAAATATCCTGTTTGAAGGCGGATAAACCTAATATATCCAATTTGAAGGCGGATGAGCCTAAAATAACCTATTTGAAGGCGGATGAACCTAATATATCATGCTTGAAGGTAGATGAACCTAAAATATCCTGTTTGAAGGCGGATGAACCTAAAATATCCTATTGAAGGCGGATGAACCTAAAATATCCTATTTGAAGGCAGATGAACCTAAAATATCCTATTTGAAGACGGATGAACCTAAAATATACTGTTTGAATGCGAATGAGCCTAAAATATCATATTTGAAAGCGGATGAGCCTAAAATATCCTATTTGAAGGCGGATGAGCCTAAAATATCCTATTTGAAGGCGGATGAGCCTAAAATATCATATTTGAAGGTGGATGAGCCTAAAATATCCTATTTGAAGGCGGATGAGCCTAGAATATCCCATTTGAAGGCGGATGGACCTAAAATATCGTATTTGAAGGTGGATTAACCTAAAATACCCTATTTGAAGGCGCAGGAACCTAAAATATCCTATTTGATGGCAGATGAACCTAAAATATCCTATTTGAAGGGGGATGAACCTAAAATATTCTATTTGAAGGGGGATGAACCTAAAATATCCTATTTAAGGTGAATGAACCTAAAATATGCTATTCGAGGGCGTATGAACCCAAAATATCCTTTTTGAGGGCGGATGAAGCCAAACTATCCTATTCCAGGGCGGATGAAGCCAAATTATCCTATTCAAAGGTGGATGAACCAAAAATATCCTATTCGAGGGTGGATGATCCCAAACTATCCTATTCGATGGCGGATGAACCCAAAATATCTTATTCGAAGGCGTATTAACCTAAAATATCCTATTTGAAGGCGGACGAACCTAAAATATCCTGTTTGAAGGTGGACAAACCTAAAATATCCTATTTGAAGGAGGACGAACCTAAAATATCCTATTCGAAGGTGGATGAACCTAAAATATCCTATTCGAGGGCGGATGAACCCAAAATATCCTATTCGAAGGCGGATAAAACCAAAATATCCTATTCGAAGGAGGATGAAACTAAAATATCCTATTCGAAGGCGGATAAACCTAAAATATCCTATTCGAATTCGGATGAGCCTAAAATATCCTATTCAAAGGCGGATGAGCCTAAAGTATCCTATTCGAAGGCGGATGAACCTAAAATATCCTATTCGGAGTGGGATGAACCTAAAATATCTTATTGGAAGGCGGATGAGCCTAAAATATCCTATTTGAAGGCGGATGAACCTAAAATATCCTATTTGAAGGTGTTTGAACCTAAAATATCCAATTTGAAGGCGGATGAGCCTAAAATATCCTATTTGAAGGCGGATGAACCTAAAATATCCTATTTGAAGGGGGATGAGCCTAAAATATCCAATTGGAAAACGGATGAGCCAAAAATATCGTATTAAAAGCGGATGAATCTAACATATCCTATTTGGCCTTAAATATCCTATTTGAAGGCGGATGAGCCTAAAATATCCTATTTGAAGGTGGATGAGCTAGAAAATATCCTATTTGAAGGCGGATGAGCCTCGAATATCCCATTTGAAGGTGGATGGACCTAAAATATCCTATATGAAGGTGGATGAACCTAAAATACCCTATTTGAAGGCGCATGAACCTAAAATATCCTATTTGATGGCAGATGAACCTAAAATATCCTATTTGAAGGAGGATGAACCTAAAATATCCTATTTAAGGTGAATGAACCTAAAATATCCTATTCGAGGGCGTATGAATCGGATGAAGCCAAACTATCCTATTCGAGGCGGATGAAGCTAAATTATCCTATTCAAAGGTGGATGAACCAAAAATATCCTATTCGAGGGTGGATGATCCCAAACTATCCTATTCGATGGCGGATGAACCCAAAATATCTTATTCGAAGGCGTATGAACCTAAAATATCCTATTTGAAGGCGAACGAACCTAAAATATCCTGTTTGAAGGCAGTCAAACCTAAAATATCCTATTTGAAGGCGGACGAACCTAAAATATCCTATTCGAAGGTGGATGAACCTAAAATATCCTAATCGAGGGCGGATGAACCCAAAATATCCTATTCGAAGGCGGATAAATCCAAAATATCCTATTCAAAGGAGGATGAAACTAAAATATCCTATTCGAAGGCGGATAAACCTAAAATATCCTATTCGAAGGCGGATGAGCCTAAAATATCCTATTCGAAGGCGGATGAGCCTAAAATATCCTATTCGAAGGCGGGTGAACCTAAAATATCCTATTCGAAGTGGGATGAACCTAAAATATCTTATTGGAAGGCGGATGAGCCTAAAATATCCTATTTGAAGGCGAATGAACTTATAATATCCTATTTGAAGGCGTTTGAACCTAAAATATCCTATTTGAAGGCGGATGAGCCTAAAATATCCTATTTGAAGGCGGATTAACCTAAAATATCCTATGTGAAGGGGGATGAGCCTAAAATATCCAATTGGAAAGCGGATGAGCCTAAAATATCGTACTGAAGGCGGATGAACCTAACATATCCTATTTGGCCTTAAATATCCTATTTGAAGGCAGATGAGCCTAAAATATCCTATTTGAAGGTGGATGAGCTAGAAAATATCCTATTTGAAGGCGGGCGGATGAGCCTAGAATATCCCATTTGAAGGCGGATGGACCTAAAATATCCTATTTGAAGGTGGATGAACCTAAAATACCCCATTTGAAGGTGCATGAACCTAAAATATCCTATTTGATGGCAGATGAACCTAAAATATCCTATTTGAAGGCGGATTAACCTAAAATATCCTATTTAAGGTGAATGAACCTAAAATATCCTATTCGAGGGCGTATGAACCCAAAATATCTTATTTGAGGGCGGATGAAGCCAAACTATCGTATTCGAGGCGGATGAAGCCATATTATCCTATTCAAAGGTGGATGAACCAAAAATATCCTATTCGAGGGTGGATGATCCCAAACTATCCTATTCGATGGCGGATGAACCCAAAATATCTTATTCGAGGCTGATGAAGCCAAATTATCCTATTCAAAGGTGGATGAACCTAAAATATCCTATTCGAAGGTGGATGAACCTAAAATATCCTATTCGAGGGCGGATGAACCCAAAATATCCTATTCGAAGACGGATAAATCCAAAATATCCTATTCGAAGGAGGATGAAACTAAAATATCGTATTCGAAGGCGGATAAACGTAAAATATCCTATTCGAAGGCGGATGAGCCTAAAATATCCTATTTAAACGCGGATGAGCCTAAAATATCCTATTCGAAGGCGGATGAACCTGGAATATCCTATTCGAAGTGGGATGAACCTAAAATATCTTATTGGAAGGCGGATGAACCTAAAATATCCTGTTTGAAGGCGGATGAACCTAAAATATCCTATTTGAAGGGGGATGAACCTAAAATATCCTATTTGAAGAGGGATGAGCCTAAAATATCGTATTGAAGGCGGATGAACCTAACATATCCTATTTGGCCTTAAATATCCTATTTGAAGGCGGATGAGCCTAAAATATCCTATTTGAAGGCGGATGAGCCTAAAATATCATATTTGAAGGCGGATGAGCCTGAAATATCCTATTTGAAGGAGGATGAGCGTAAAATATCCTATTTGAAGGCGAATGAGCCTAAAATATCCTATTTGAAGGTGGATGAACCTAAAATATCCTATTCGAAGGCGGATAAATCCAAAATATCCTATTCAAAGGAGGATGAAACTAAAATATCCTATTCGAAGGCGGATAAACCTAAAATATCCTATTCGAAGGCGGATGAGCCTAAAATATCCTATTCGAAGGCGGATGAGCCTAAAATATCCTATTCGAAGGCGGGTGAACCTAAAATATCCTATTCGAAGTGGGATGAACCTAAAATATCTTATTGGAAGGCGGATGAGCCTAAAATATCCTATTTGAAGGCGAATGAACTTATAATATCCTATTTGAAGGCGTTTGAACCTAAAATATCCTATTTGAAGGCGGATGAGCCTAAAATATCCTATTTGAAGGCGGATTAACCTAAAATATCCTATGTGAAGGGGGATGAGCCTAAAATATCCAATTGGAAAGCGGATGAGCCTAAAATATCGTACTGAAGGCGGATGAACCTAACATATCCTATTTGGCCTTAAATATCCTATTTGAAGGCAGATGAGCCTAAAATATCCTATTTGAAGGTGGATGAGCTAGAAAATATCCTATTTGAAGGCGGGCGGATGAGCCTAGAATATCCCATTTGAAGGCGGATGGACCTAAAATATCCTATTTGAAGGTGGATGAACCTAAAATACCCCATTTGAAGGTGCATGAACCTAAAATATCCTATTTGATGGCAGATGAACCTAAAATATCCTATTTGAAGGCGGATTAACCTAAAATATCCTATTTAAGGTGAATGAACCTAAAATATCCTATTCGAGGGCGTATGAACCCAAAATATCTTATTTGAGGGCGGATGAAGCCAAACTATCGTATTCGAGGCGGATGAAGCCATATTATCCTATTCAAAGGTGGATGAACCAAAAATATCCTATTCGAGGGTGGATGATCCCAAACTATCCTATTCGATGGCGGATGAACCCAAAATATCTTATTCGAGGCGGATGAAGCCAAATTATCCTATTCAAAGGTGGATGAACCTAAAATATCCTATTCGAAGGTGGATGAACCTAAAATATCCTATTCGAGGGCGGATGAACCCAAAATATCCTATTCGAAGACGGATAAATCCAAAATATCCTATTCGAAGGAGGATGAAACTAAAATATCGTATTCGAAGGCGGATAAACGTAAAATATCCTATTCGAAGGCGGATGAGCCTAAAATATCCTATTTAAACGCGGATGAGCCTAAAATATCCTATTCGAAGGCGGATGAACCTGGAATATCCTATTCGAAGTGGGATGAACCTAAAATATCTTATTGGAAGGCGGATGAACCTAAAATATCCTGTTTGAAGGCGGATGAACCTAAAATATCCTATTTGAAGGGGGATGAACCTAAAATATCCTATTTGAAGAGGGATGAGCCTAAAATATCGTATTGAAGGCGGATGAACCTAACATATCCTATTTGGCCTTAAATATCCTATTTGAAGGCGGATGAGCCTAAAATATCCTATTTGAAGGCGGATGAGCCTAAAATATCATATTTGAAGGCGGATGAGCCTGAAATATCCTATTTGAAGGAGGATGAGCGTAAAATATCCTATTTGAAGGCGAATGAGCCTAAAATATCCTATTTGAAGGTGGATGAACCTAAAATATCCTATTTTAAGGAGGATGAGCCTAAAATATCATATTTGAAGGCGGATGAACCTAAAATATCCTGTTTGAATGCGGATGAACCTAAAATATTCTATTTGAAGGCTGATGAACCTAAAATATCCTATTTGAAGGCGGATAAACCTAAAATATTGTCACGACCCTAGTTCACCAATGGTGAACATGTCATGACGGCACCCAGTCCCCACGACTAGGTAAGCCTAACACATTGCGGAAATTACACGTTTATGAACTTTAAACAAGAAATAGCGGAAGATAATATAAATAGGAATGTAATCCGTGCCGCTTGGCACATACACTCGTCCAACACACTGTGTAAAAATACCACCAAGACCCGGAATCCCACGGGCAACACAGACTAAAAGAGAATATACACCTGAGGCTCTATGTATAAAAAGTATCTAACAACGAAGTGAAGGAAAGATATCTACTAGTACTAATAGAATAGAAGGAAGGCCTCCGGATCCGCGGACGTAGCAGATCATACCTCGAGGTCTCCCAAAACGCTGCCAAATCACCTGGTGTGAGCCTGTCCTGATGTACCCGGATCTGCACAACAAAAGTGTGCAGAAGAGTAGCATGAGTACACCACGACGGTACTCAGTAAGTGCCAAGCCTAACCTCGATGGAGTAGTGACGAGGAAGGTTAGGGCCCTACTGAGAGAAAACAGTTACAAAAATGATAATAACAATAATAAGGAGTTTAACGATAATAATTCCGAAATAACAACAATAAAATGATTACTGCAACCGTCTACAATTAACCAACAACAAGTATCAAACTCAATTAATAAGTCCAGGACCTGTGGGAATTGAACCCACAGTCCCATTAACAGTACCCATGGGTCTCCGGGAATCGAACCCGCAGCCCATGTCTCAATACCCCTGGGTCTCCGGGAATCGAACCCGCAGCCCATGTCTCAGTAAATCTCAGGATCTCCGGGAATCGAACCCGCAGTCCACATCTCAATAAATCTCGGGATCTCCGGGAATCGAACCCGCAATCCACATCTCAATAAATCTCAGGATCTCCGGGAATCGAACCCGCAGTCCATATCTCAATAACTCAGGATCTCCGGGAATCGAACCCGCAGTCCACAACAATATCACTCCGGGTCTCTGGGAATCGAACCCACGGCCCTGGGATCTCCGGGAATTGAACCCGCAGTCCACAAACAAATAGCAAATCTGGGTCTCTGGGAATCGAACCCACAGCCCTGGGATCTCCGGGAATTGAACCCGCAGTCCACCAACACAACAAATAAAGAAAACGCACACGGAAAATATAATATGCTTAATTGCAACTTCACCGAGGACTAGTGCCAACAATTATCAAGAAGTTCAAGTAGGACAATTAGGAAATTAGACAGATAAATCCTTCCTAATCATGCTTCCCTAACGAATACCAGGTAAATGTCACAATTTAATAAATTAAGAATAGGAATATCACGAATTGAACATTTCAAGTAAAGTGAGTTACAACAACCAGCGCATGTACACGCCCGTCACCTCGCGTACAAGGCATTTAAACTATCACATAATATCTTAGGGGTAAAGGTTCCCCCACACGAGGTTAGACAAGCCACTTACCTCGATTCCGATACAAAACCGCTAAGAGACAACCCTCTTGCCGCGAATATCCGACTCCGAGTGGCCCGAATCTAGTCAAACCAATTACACAGTATAAATAACATCGCAAATAACTAATTACAATGATAAATTACAGCTACAGCGCGAAAGTGGGTGAAATGACCAAAATACCCCTGAATCCATCGGCTCGGAATTGAAATATTTTTACGTTTTCAGAACCCTCGTACTCTCACGAGTCTAACCATATAAAAATCTCCCAAATCGGACCACAAATGGCCCTTCAAATCCCAAATTTAAAGTTTTTGCTCCAAGCCCTAATTTCTTACAATTTTGCTATGTTTTCATAAATTTCAAGGATGATTCCTCAATAAAATCATGTATTTAGTTCATAGGACTTACCTCTAATCACTTCTTGTCAAAACCCCTTCAATTCTCGTCCAAAAGCTCTCAAGAATGACCAAAAATGGTGGAAAAATGGGTTTGGTTCGCGGATGAAATGTTTTAAAACTTTCTGTTCAGGTATTTTGTTCTCTGCGATCGCGGGAAATGCTTCGCGATCGCGGAGAACAAATTCTGGCCCAAAAATTACCCTTCGCGATCGCGGGAAATGCCTCGCGATCGCGGTGAACAACTTCCGGTTCCTCCGGACAGGCTTCAGTAAAATGGTCATAACTGTTTACACACAACTCCAAATGATGAATAGTTTGATGTTTATGGAAACTAGACACATAGGGATATAACTTTAATTTGTTGATCATTTCCTGAATCCTTATACATTTCGAGATACAAGCTTCCAAATCCATTTATGTGTTTTAGATATCCTTCTCGGACAGCATAGAGTGTAACATACATTACTTTTGCTACAAATTTCCAAATGTTGATTTCTTTATCTTTCTGAAAACTAGACACGATGGGCTACAACTTTCGTTTTTGAATCACCTCAAAATACCTTTTAGATAAAAAGATATGATCTTCCAAAGTAGGGCCTGCGCGACAGAATTTTCTTCTTCGCGATCGCGAAGCAATCAACGCGATTGCGGTTCATTAGTTTTTTTCTCAGATTTTGCTCACCGTGATCGCGATCAATACCCCGCGATCGCATAGAGCACTGCTGTAGCCAAAAACCAGCAGTGAAAAATGGCATAGAAATGGTCCGAAACCACCCCGAAACTCACCCGAGGCCCCGGGACCTCAACCAAAAACACCAACACTTCCTATAACCTTATTCAAACTTGTTCCAATCATCCAAACACGTCCATAAACACAAAAATTATCAATTTACAACGGATTCGAGCCTAAATTTCTTAAAACTTTCCGAATTTCACATTCGATCTAAAACCCGACCAAACGACGTCCGAATGACCTGAAAATTTGCGGACATATCCAAAATCACATAACGAAGCTACAGAAATTGTCGGAATTCCATTCCGACCCCCGGATCAAAATCTCACCTATCGTTCGGATTCGCCAAAATTTCAAACTTCGGCATTTCAAGCCTAATTGAGCTACGAACCTCCAAAATACTTTCCGAACGTGCTCCCAACCCCAAAATCACCTAACGAAGCTAATGGAACCATCGGATTTCCGTTCCGAGGTCGTCTTAACATTGTTCCGGCTACGGGCCATTTTCTAACTTTAAAGCTCTCATTTGGGGACTAAGTGTCCCAAAATACTCCAATTTCAGAATCGACTCTCCCGGCAAACCACAATAGCAGAAATGAACTTAGGGGAACTGCTAAATTAGGGATTGGGGCATAATTTTCTAAAACGGCCGGCCGGGTCGTTACATCTTCCCACACTTAAAAGATTCGTTCGTCCTCGAACGAGCATAGAAAACATATCTGGAGTAGTGAAAAGTTGAGGGTACTAGTTGCGCATATCCTGCTCGGTCTCCCAAGTCGCCTCCTTGGCCGGCCGACCCTGTCATTGGACCTTTATTGAAGCGATGTTCTTTGACCTTAGCTTCCTAATTTGCCTGTCCAGAATGGCCACTAGCTCCTCAACATAAGGCAGATCCTCGTCTAGCTGAACAGAAGTGAAGTCCAACACATGCGACGGGTCACCATGGTACCTCTGGAGCATAGAGACATGAAATACGGGATGGACTCCGGCTAGGCTGGGAGGTAAGGCCAACTCATAAGCAACCTCCCCAACATGCCTCAAAATCTCAAAAGGGCCAATAAATCTAGGACTCAGCTGAGCACATTAGCCTGATATAATCTGAAGATATTCCCTCTTGTTCAAACAATTAAGTCTTAGAGCCTAATTCCAACATCCGGAATTCTGTGTCAGGCTTGTTTTCATCAAGAGATCACTCAATATTCCTCAAACGCCGTCCTCAAACATGACTGCATAATCTTGCTAGATCCTTACCTTGCAACACAAAATCCACAGGACCACGATAATATTTTATGATCAAATTAGCCAACAAAAAAATTCGACGAACCAGATGCTCCCATTGCACCTCACGATCTGCATAGGTCTCGTTCCAACTTTTACAATACTAACACAACGGAAGAGATGTGCCGATATCCATAACCAACTACTGAGTCAACAATTCATTGGGTCTATACTCCTGACAAGATTCATTACCTTGTCCTAAACCAGAGGATGATTATTTCCTCTATAATATACTTCATATAATCAGTTTGCACTGACCCCAAATCACATAATCTCATCTCACCCGGTACGAACTGCTCAGGCGATAAGCCACATCAGACATAATCAAAAGTCCCACAAGATGACACAATGTGCCAGTAGGCTACTGATTCGTACGTGATACAAAAGGAAGGCGAACACTAGAGAGAACTATTCAACTCTCACATAAACATGGACCCTCCTCAGAAAATAGGAAACAGAACACATAAAACCAATTATAGACATTGAAATAAACATCACACTGTTGCGGCGTGCAACCCAATCCCAACAATATGACCATGGCGGCGTGCCACCCGATCCCAATAATATAACCATGGCGGCGTCCCACCCGATCCCAACAATATAAAACTCACACAATGAGTCATATGTCGAGCTGAATAGCTCGTCACATCAAAATACTGAATATCAGTTATAAGCACACTAAGGTGCATGATATCAGACTCAATGAAAACATATAGCGCTATAGGCTATGAACTCAAGCACAACTGAGGTGCGATATAAGATATGAGCCTCAAGAGCCATCATGCTCATATAACATCACCGCTGAGCGGAACCTCAACACATAAGGAACTTACCAAGCCGTCGCACACTCATACGGCGCAATATATCTTTACTTGAATTAACTAACCGTGAAATAAGACCGCGACTATCCCTCCATAAAGGGCGCATTGCTGGAAGAAACATAACTGGCCTGACGCAAGGCTCACTTCCACATTCAAATCTATCCACCGACCTTAAGTCTATCCTGGTCGTGCCAAGCTAAGTCAATAATATTTCACGGGTCTATAACCCACTAAGCAGAGTGCCCTCCAGGCATAAGTTCTCAAATGGATGATATCACCAAAATCCTCATACTTGGTTTAAATTTCTAACCAATCAAGTGACTACAAGTCACACCTATACAATCTTCTTGTGGGTCAAGCTCCCACCATCTTCCGAATAATTAAACGGACCTGCACATTCAACCCACCGGATGCACTAACACTGAAAAGCGATTAGGAGTCCCTAACCGGGATGCAAAGCCTTTCTCATAGAACACCGATCTCAAATGATACTGATGTTAATACCCATCTTACTCAAAATAGTGACACTCTTTCCCTGCTCATCCGAGCTCTTTATATCACATTCATTGACCAAATTGTGACCTTGGTCCTTACTTCAAATTTTCATACTACTCACTGCACCCCACATGCCGATATACGATAGGCACAATTTCCATCATAGCTCTAGAACTGACGATAGGCTAATACTTCATTACATAAGACTTTTCATTAAGCTCACTGCAGGAGAACTATAACAACATACGGCGAATTCTCACAACCATCGAATATGCCAATCCATAAGTAGTGGTCCAAGCCACCATAACCCTTCCCGAGATCTGCCCACTCATAACAAGCCCTTAACAGAAGAATACTTCAGAATAACATCAATCACTACGACCGACAAGTCTCAAATGCACCGCCACAAATCACATGCATAATTCGATCACGTTGCATGAACCGATCATTGACACTAATACGCCAACTCAACTATGGCTGATCAATCTACTTCCTTCCAGGTTATCCTTGATTGCCTTAGAAATGTTAATATCTTCCTTCAATACCTAACTTATTCCAACCGCACTTACCCCGAGTGACCTTAAATCATGAGGCCATGCTATCTTAAGAACGACGACCATTTCATGTCTCTCAAATACTACACCACAAGTCAAAACATCATAGATCATTTTGTGCCTTTCTTCATAAGTTGCTTCAAAAGCTTGAGCCTCAACTGTACTTATAGACTCAGAATTATCAGGCACCACACTTTACCTCTTGAATTCACTAGGACCGCTATCGAGAACCATCCGGCCCTGACTTGGCCCAGTACGCAAGCAACTCTACTGAATGTTTATAACATATGAATACCCTCTCGATAAAGCACCCAGCGGAACCACTTCCCGCGAAGCCTGCACCTATACGAGGCATAAGTCATGAATCTTTCCTCAAGTTTGAACATGAGCCAATAAGGCTAACCATAACATGCATTCAACAGTACATATACTCAAATTACCACACATGGTCCTTTCCCGTGGCTGCAATAACACAATAATACGCTAGTATCCAGAATTCACACCGGTAATTAACCATGCGACCCAATCTTAAGCGGTGGGACTCTCCCACTTAGCCCAAAGCCACTATTACACGACTCTCGAACACATTAGAACCATTCTCTCGAGTCATTTACTATTATTCAACTGCAACTCACTTGATCCAACGAATATAACCACATGTGCTCTATTAGCACTCTAACATCATAGGGTATGACCTCATCCCAATACAACCAAACATCTTCTCGCTCCATGCACCGAGCATTCTCTACCAACAACATCTTAAAACATACTATGATTCTCACACGCCTACGAAGCACCATGTAGCCTTTGTCAAATATTTCCCTGCTGATAATAAAATGCAGAGTTTATTAGGGACACAGGAACATCTAAAGTCCCAACATTATACCATACGAGCCTCAACTCTTGCCCATCCGCAAGTTTTCCAGAACTTTTGAATAGCACCTAAATACATCGCAGGCCAAATCTGATATGACACGTGACCCATAATTACATCGTTGATAGTGAAATCCTTTCACTTGACACGAAGCCTTAAGATACATCTTGCTAATCCATGATACTAGCCCTTAACATTCGTACGTCTTCATCATAAAACAAGCCCAAGGCATTCGTTTGGTACATGTCCTTCTTACGACAGTTAAACTCATTTTCCCCAGTATCTCTGCTGGCTGAATCCTTCGCTAAATAGATATCTCATATGAACCATATAGTCTTTATTACCACCAACTATTTTTGGATCTACATCCACCTTGTGATTCTACCATTGCTGTGACGATTTGGCAGTTAAGTAAACCTTGTCACGACCGTACTATCAACCGAATTCCAGAACCTAGTGCACCCCCATGTGCACAATTGAAGATCTCTCAATTCTCTTCCATTATCGATATGGACGACACGCGGTAACAATAGTTGAGTAAATTCTTGACTCCTTTGAGATCTCTCTGCAGCGTCACGAACCGTCGGTGCATACTTGATACCGAGTGCGGAATTTCAACACACGAGTGGATACAAAAGAACATATGACATAGGCTTCAACTGAATAAATGACGCACGATAAGGAATTCAAAGAATTGAAGAGTTTCCTAAACAGTTACATAGCCTCTCGTAGATAAATACAGACGTCTCCGTATCGATCAGCGAGACTCTAAGTAACCGGTCCGTGTCCCGTGACTCCTATGAACCTAGAGCTCTGATACCAACTTGTCACGACCCTAGTTCACCAATCGTGAACATGTCATGACGGCACCCAGTCCCCACGACTAGGTAAGCCTAACACATTGCGGAAATTACACGTTTATGAACTTTAAACAAGAAATAGCGGAAGATAATATAAATAGGAATGTAATATGTGCCGCTTGGCACATACACTCGTCCAACACACTGTGTAAAAATACCACCAAGACCCGGAATCCCACGGGCAACACAGACTAAAAGAGAATATACAACTGAGGCTCTATGTATAAAAAGTATCTAACAACGAAGTGAAGGAAAGATATCTACTAGTACTAATAGAATAGAAGGAAGGCCTCCGGATCCGCGGACGTAGCAGATCATACCTCGAGGTCTCCCAAAACGCTGCCGAATCCTGATATGAGTCTGTCCTGATGTACCTGGATCTGCACAACAAAAGTGTGCCGAAGAGTAGCATGAGTACACCACAGCGGTACTCAGTAAATGCCAAGCCTAACCTCGATGGAGTAGTGACGAGGAAGGTCAGGGCCCTACTGAGAGAAAACAATTACAAAAATGATAATAACAATAATAAGCAGTTTAACGATAATAATTCCGAAATAACAACAATAAAATGATTACTGCAACCGTCTACAATTAACCAACAACAAGTATCAAACTCAATTAATAAGTCCATGACCTGTGGGAATTGAACCCACAGTCCCATTAACAGTACCCATGGGTCTACGGGAATCGAACCCGCAACCCATGTCTCAATAAATCTCAGGATCTCCGGAATCGAACCCGCAGTCCACATCTCAATATTATATCAATAGCTCAGGATCTCCGGGAATCGAACCCGCAGTCCATATCTCAATAACTCAGGATCTCCGGGAATCGAACCCACAGTCCATAATTCAATAATATATCAATAAACTCCGGGTCTCCGGGAATCGAACCCGCAGCCCTGGGATCTCCGGGAATCGAACCCGCAGTCCACAAATAATACCACTCCGGGTCTGTGGGAATCGAACCCACAGCCCTGGGATCTCCGGGAATTGAACCCGCAGTCCACCAACACAACAAATAAAGAAAACGCACACGGAAAATATAATATGCTTAACTGCAACTTCACCGAGGACTAGTGCCAACAATTATCAAGAAGTTCAAGTAGGACAATTAGGAAATTAGACAGATAAATCCTTCCTAATCATGCTTCCCTAACGAATATCAGGTAAATGTCACAATTTAATAAATTAAGAACAGGAATATCACGAATTGAACATTTCAAGTAAAGTGAGTTACAACAACCAGCGCATGTACACGCCCGTCACCTCGCGTACAAGGCATTTAAACTATCACATAATATCTTAGGGGTAAAGGTTCCCCCACACGAGGTTAGACAAGCCACTTACCTCGATTCCGATACAAAACCGCTAAGAGACAACCCTCTTGCCGCGAATATCCGACTCCGAGTGGCCCGAATCTAGTCAAACCAATTACACAGTATAAATAACATCGCAAATAACTAATTACAATGATAAATTACAGCTACGGCGCGAAAGTGGGTGAAATGACCAAAATACCCCTGAATCCATCGGCTCGGAATTGAAATATTTTTACGTTTTCAGAACCCTCGTACTCTCACGAGTCTAACCATATAAAAATCTCCCAAATCGGACCACAAATGGCCCTTCAAATCCCAAATTTAAAGTTTTTGCTCCAAGCCCTAATTTCTTACAATTTTGCTATGTTTTCATAAATTTCAAGGATGATTCCTCAATAAAATCATGTATTTAGTTCATAGGACTTACCTCTAATCACTTCTTGTCAAAACCACTTCAATTCTCGTCCAAAAGCTCTCAAGAATGACCAAAAATGGTGGAAAAATGGGTTTGGTTCGCGGATGAAATGTTTTAAAACTTTATGTCCAGGTATTTTGTTCACTGCGATCGCGGGAAATGCTTCGCGATCGCGGAGAACAAATTCTGGCCCAAAAATTACCCTTCGCGATCGCGGGAAATGCCTCGCGATCGCGGTGAACAACTTCCAGTTCCTCCGGACAGGCTTCGGTAAAATGGTCATAACTGTTTACACACAACTCCAAATGATAAATGGTTTGATGTTCTGGAAACTAGATACATAGGGATATAACTTTAATTTGTTGATCATTTCCTGAATCCTTATACATCTCGAGATACAAGCTTCCAAATCCATTTATGTGTTTTAGATATCCTTCTCGGACAGCATAGAGTGTAACATACATAACTTTTGCTACAAATTTCCAAATGTTGATTTCTTTATCTTTCTGAAAACTAGACACGATGGGCTAGAACTTTCGTTTTTGAATCACCTCAAAATACCTTTTAGATAAAAAGATATGATCTTCCAAAGTAGGGCCTGCGCGACAGAATTTTCTTCTTCGCGATCGCGAAGCAATCAACGCGATTGCGGTTCATTAGTTTTTTTCTCAGATTTTGCTCACCGTGATCGCGACCAATACCCCGCGATCGCGTAGAGCACTGCTGTAGCCAAAAACCAGCAGTGAAAAATGGCCTAGAAATGGTCCGAAACCACCCCGAAATTCACCCGAGGCCCCGGGACCTCAACCAAAAACACCAACACTTCCTATAACCTTATTCAAACTTGTTCCAATCATCCAAACACGTCCATAAACACAAAAATTATCAATTTACAACGGATTCGAGCCTAAATTTCTTAAAACTTTCCGAATTTCACATTCGATCTAAAACCCGACCAAACGACGTCCGAATGACCTGAAAATTTGCGGACATATCCAAAATCACATAACGAAGCTACAGAAATTGTCGGAATTCCATTCCGACCCCCGGATCAAAATCTCACCTATCGTTCGGATTCGCCAAAATTTCAAACTTCGGCATTTCAAGCCTAATTGAGCTACGAACCTCCAAAATACTTTCCGAACGTGCTCCCAACCCCAAAATCACCTAACGAAGCTAATGGAACCATCGGATTTCCGTTCCGAGGTCGTCTTAACACTGTTCCGGCTACGGGCCATTTTCTAACTTTAAAGCTCTCATTTGGGGACTAAGTGTCCCAAAATACTCCAATTTCAGAATCAACTCTCCCGGCAAACCACAATAGCAGAAATGAACTTAGGGGAACTGTTAAATTAGGGATTGGGGCATAATTTTCTAAAACGGCCGGCCGGGTCGTTACAAATATCCTATTTGATGGCGGATGAACCTAAAATATCCTATTTGAAGTCGGATGAACCTAACATATCCAATTTGAAGGCGTATGAACCTATAATATCCTATTTGAAGGCGTATGAACCTAAAATATCCTTTTTAAAGGCAGATGAGTCTAAAATATCCTATTTGAAGGCGGATGAGCCTAAAATATCCTATTTGAAGGCGGATGAGCCTAAAATATCCTATTTGAAGGCGGATGAAGCTAAAATATCCTATTTGAAGGCAGATGAAGCTAAAATATCCTATTTGAAGGTGGACAAACCTGACATGCTGTGCTTGATTGTGTTATTAGCATGACTGATGCAGTGCAAAAGCTTGATGTGATATAGAGATCTTGTGATGGACATAGATTCCGTCCCTATTCTTAAATAAAAGAAAATTTTGTCAGTTTAAAGTACGGTGAGTGGTCGTGTCACTCCTTCTGGGGATGCATTTTTCCTTATATCTTGAATTGATTTCCTCGTTTCTCCGAGCAAATTTTCAACAATGGCAGAAAATATTGTGCCCCAGTTTTGATGATCTTCCATGTGGCATGCCTTTCTGCTATCAATGGCATTTTCTTTCCCTGCTTCAAATCAAAGAAAATTTTGTTAGTTTAAAATATGGTGAGTGGTTGTGCCACTCCTGTGAGGAATGGTTTTTCCTTTTCCCCTTTCCCTTGCTTTGTGTTCCCAAAACTTGTTGGGGAATGATGTCATTTGCTAGGGATGATATTCCTGCTAGGGATAACTCTATTGAGGATAACACTGCAGGGGGACTTTCATTCCTTCAAAATTGGTGTTTCACTCTTCTGAAGATCGTTGGGGATAACTCCGACTTTTTACTTTTTTTGAACACAAGTTTTACCCTTTTGTTCTATCTGTTGGGGATACAACTTCCTTCATTAGAAATTTTTATGCTGGGGATAACATTGGTTTGAAGACCGCTTCCTTTGAGACTTTTCTTATCTTATTTTTTCCTAAATGGATGCCTGACGTCCAGAAAATTTTTCAAAATGAAAGGAAAATTTTCTGCCCGGTTTGATAATCTTCCACGTGGCATGCCTTTCTGCCATCAATGACGTTTCCTTGCCTTGCATAATAATTGGAAAGTTGGTGGCAAGTTTTGAAGTCATTTCTCACTTGTTCTGACTAGACAGGCTTTGTTGGGGAATTATTTATGTTTTTTGATAAAAAGGAAAAGGATAAAAGGAAACAAAAATAGAGGACAGAGGAAAAAAATGACTCTCTAAAAAGAAAAATTATAAAAACTTATCAAAAGCGGATACCAACTCTACTAGTCATGACATGCACATATGGCCTATCCTCTGTCGTTAATCGCCTTTCATAATCTTCGTCAGGGGCTTTCCCATCTGATTCTCAATCGTCACTCGACTTGTAGTGCCCGAAGGTTTTCACTATCAAGTCTCTCTTATTTTGGTTATTCTCTCAACTTCCATCACCTTATGGTGCCCGTGAAGGTTTTCACCGATAAGACTCTCTTATTTGTATTACTTTTTAGCTCTGGATTGTGGCGCCACTGCTGAGACTCTTTCATATTTCTATTCTGCTAGAGATCAGAGTCTTTTCTGCTGGGAATCAGACTGGTATGTTCTGATAAGACTTCTCTCATTTGCCTGGCTTGGCCTCTTTTTGAAGATTGGTCAAAAGGTCTTTCTTTGCACCATAATGTGGATTTGGATAGGGCTAGAAATAAAGGGTATTTAAAGGCTCAAAACAAAACAACCTGGGTTAAAAAATTACAACTTTCGGAATCTAGACTTTCCTTAGAATAAACACAATTTTTTATATATATTTTTTTGATTTTGTTACACTATGACCGAGCTGTGAAGCGCCTACGTATCCTCTTTGAGGAATCAAGTCAAACGTAGTTCCCAATTCCTCGTTGTTCTAGTTTTCCTTCTCAATCTTTTTCTTTTTCTTTTCTATCTTTTTGTTGTTTTTGTTGTTTTCTTTTTCTCTTTTTTTTTCTTTATCTTCCACGTTTGTGTTTCTAATTTTCACTACTGATTCTGAAGGAGGGGTATGAAAGAAAACACATAAGGCTCAAAGGGTTAACGAAGGATAAAGTATTTGGGTAGCAGAACAAAATGTCTTCGTCTTTCCAATCTTCAAAACATGCCAAGTGCAAACAACACAATTAGACATTTGCTATATCTTTAAAGTTGTTTTGGCAATGCTCTTATTTTCATTACCACGAACAACTCCCATGTCAACATGGCCAACTTGCCTTTAACGGTTTTCTTTTTACTTGCCCCAGTTTCACATGACTCGGGCTCCAAATAATCTCAAATCGTTTTTATTTCCTTTGAATCCCCCGGTCATCTTCCAATTTCTTCATGATTAACTTTTAAGATTACGCCAAAGTTATGTGTGGATGCTATGTTACTAGAGTTGATAGAAAAAAAACTATAAAGAGGAAAGACTTAAATCAAAGAAAAATGACTAGAAATAACGGAAGATAGAGAATTGTATTAGACAGTAAAACGGTTCGAACAACATGACAAACATAATAAACTGGGGTAAGACCATGTGAGCAAACCTAGACAACACTAAACGAGACACTACAAACAAAGGAACTAGATAAAATAAAATGATAGGAGGGTTTGAATTACAAGTCGATATCTGGTTTACAACCTAGAAATAACCCGGACAACAGAAATGACAACAAAATAAACCACCAAAACTCCACTCCGATTGACTAAGAAATGGGGAGTCTTTCCAATTATCAAGCACGACATCTTGGCCACTGAGCTTCGCATAAATATTACCAAGGCCACTATCTGCTTCAACATTTTCAGCTTTAGTCAATAAATCCCCAAGAGGATTCACGTGCTCCTTGTCACCAGGCACCATCCCCACAAAGTGTGCATCATGACGTGCAGGTAAAGGATTCTGCGTGATATTCTGGGTGTAACTGTCTTGGATCACAATTAGGTTTTCTTGGATCTTGTGTTTCCCGATCACCACAAACCAACTACCTCAATTTTCAAAGCAAAACATGTTAGAGTGGACTCAGTCGGTCCTTATTATTTACTACATTTTTCACCTTTGTTTTTCTTTTTTTTTCTATCATTTTTTCATTTTTTTTTGTTTTGGTCGAATCTTATGGAGATTGCCTACGTATCATGACCCCGCATGAATCAGACCTTGCGTAGTTCGGGTTGATACACGGTATATAACAGTAAAACAATTTGTTTTTATAATACAACAAATTTGATAATGCATGTTTTGACCATACTTATTAGACTTTAACGAAAATGCAACTTACAAACTCGAAAATCACACACCCCATACCTAAAAGAATTACAAACTCAAAACATAGGGACATATTCCTTCCCCTATATGTCAATTTTAACCAAATGGCTATT
The DNA here is from genome assembly GCA_032618575.1 of Nicotiana noctiflora. Classification (NCBI taxonomy): domain Eukaryota; kingdom Viridiplantae; phylum Streptophyta; class Magnoliopsida; order Solanales; family Solanaceae; genus Nicotiana; species Nicotiana noctiflora. The sequence goes on along the minus strand of JASVEL010006531.1, from coordinate 104,785 downwards.
TTTGCAAATGTGGCCCCTTCCCTATTCCACGTGAATTTTGAGGCCGGGGAGGATTATTTTATGACACTTCACAAACTTATCCGTTCTTTTACGAAAATAGCCTTTCGACAACTGAAAGATAGTCTAAGGCTATCTTCGCAAGAATGGGGTAAAACACCGCCAAAGTTGGCTCGGCTTATTTTAACCAAAATTCAAACAGCATTCACAAATAAACTGAATCTTTTTTTTCTTGTGTTTTTTTTTAAATTAAAATGAAAAGACCTGGGTTTGCAAATACGGTCTTTCAGAGCCTCGGGGACGATGGTTTTAAGGATGTGTGGATTAATCGATCAAAATCTAAAAATAAATTATATAAAGGTGGCTGTTTATACAAAATCAGCCTTCCAGCGTCCCTTTCGGGAACATTCGGCTATTTTTGACAAAAACAGCATCACCAGACTTCTTTACGACTCTTTTTCCTATTTTTCAAAAATAGAAAACCCGATATTGCATACACGACCTTTTAGCGCCTCGGGCACGAAGATTTTAAGGTTTTGTGGGTCAATCGACCAAAAATCTACAAAATGACCCAATGGTGACCGTTTATGCAAAGTCAGCCTTTCAGCATCCCTTTCGGGAACATTCGGCTCTATTTTACAAAAAACGGCATCACTCGAATAATTTATGACAAATATAAAATTTAATTTTTTTTGGTTATTTTTGCAAAAGGGGAGGTTGGACCCGATGGAGGTTGCCTACGTATCTCACATCCGGTGAGAACCAAACTAGCGTAGTTCAGTCAAACAAACTACTTTTGAAAATAATGATATTTCATTTTCTTTTATTTTTTATTATTTTTTATTTTATTAGAAAGCAAAACGAACTATTTTTTAAAATAAGACTATATTTTTTCTTTTTCAATTTATTGGCATATAAACTGAACTATTATATTTTTTTCATTTTATTGACAAACAAATAACAATCTTTTTTTAAGAATAAAATCACACATTTTTTTATTATTATTGATAACTAAAGGAAAAAAAAAATTTAAAAAAACATTTTTTTCTTTCTTTTTTTAAGTAAAAAAACAAACTATTTTGAAAATAACAATTCTTTTTTTTCTTTTCTCTTTATTCTCAAAATTCGGTAGAATTTTGACACTACATGGGCATTGGTTTGTTTCTAAAAATGAATAGTTATCTTTCTACACTATTTTTATTTATTTTTTTATTTTTCTTAATATTTCAAAACCGGCCAGCATGCAAGTCTGAAGCAAACAAATGCGTAAAACAAACAGGATGCAGCAAAATGATCTTTTCTTTTCAGATTGCCTGTCCTAGACGGACCCAACCCCTGTGTTGAGTTCCCTAAGTCAAACGCAACATGATGCAAATAAGCGTTCCTACTAGGGATCCAGCATAAAGTCAAGTTATTCTATGTTAAAACATGGGCGTTTGTTGTAGATTGTGTACCCGAGCAGACAACTCGAGCCGAGGAGGGGGCAACTTTCCGGGAATCAAAAGGCCATCCGGCTTAGTAGCTTATCCAACATCTTTCTTATTTCAGGGTATTGACACTAACAGAATAAGAAGATTCAACCAGTAAGCACATCCCCGGAGGTGAAAAGATAAGGGTTTCGGCACTGTTTATATATACAGTTCAAATAATACCAAAGCGGTAAAAATCATCATTTTGCACATTAAGCATAGATCATATAAAAATATTAGATAATAATCCAAAATACAACAATTTATAATAAGCTCGAATTTCTAACCTTGAACCAATGGTTCTGGGTTGCATCCCCAGCAGAGTCGCCTGAGCAGTCACACCTCCTTTTGACGCTACCCGCGAGGGCGCAAAGAAGTTTTTCCAATTAAATGACAATCGAAACGAGATTTATTTATTTTAGAGTCGCCACTTGGGAGATTTATGGTGTCCCAAGTCACCGGTTGCATCCCTAAATCGAGGAAAAGAATGACTCTGTTTAACAGTCTGCGCACAAGAAATCCAGATAAGGAATTATGTTAACCCGGGAGAAGGTGTTAGGCATTTTCGAGTTTCGTGGTTCTAGCACCGTCGTTCAACTATTATATTTGGGTTATTTATCTGATTTATACCATGCTTTAACTTATGTGCAAATTTTAACCTTGACCGCTTTTAATATTATTATTATTATTTTAACAAAGAAATGCAACATCATAAAATGCATCTCAAACCACGTCACAATAAATGTACCCGTAATTATCGACACATTTCAACTTTGCTGAGAATTGGATTTGGGTCACATAAATGTGCACTCGAATTTAGAGAGATAAGATTATTAAATACGCGCTTAAAGCTACTAACGCGATATTATTTTGAGAAGGCCGTGAAATTCACCAAAACGGCACATCTCGAAATCTAAGTATTTTTATAAATATATTTATGAGGGCGAGGCTCGTCTCATCATTTTTTATTTAAAGTTCAATTCTAAAGAGTTAAAATTAATTAGAGGACTATGAGTTTTGGGATTTTGTTCGACATATTACACCTCTATATAGAAATCACCACAATGGAAATAAACCAGCAATACAATAAGACAATCTCTGCCAACTATGATCAAATTTCTTAGCATAATATATTATGTAACCTTATATATATACAAGAGAGGACAAACGAACGATGGTAAATCCCAACACATCCAAACAGATAGACATGAATGAATAACGGAAAAGAAATATTAAGTAGCATGTTTCAAATAGTAGTTATAATTCTGTGACGACCCGGCCCGTCGTCACGGTAATTACCACCCCGTTATGTTGTAACTACATGATTCATGCTTTTATATCAGTATTAGAGTCTATCGGGGAAGTTAGGAGTGAATTGGATTGGAAATGAGGCATATAGCCTTTTGAAGGAAACTTGAATAAGGAAAGTCAACCCGGAGTTGACTATTTGGTTAGAGGGCTCGAAATTGGATTCTGATGATTTGGTTAGTTTCGGGGGGTGATTTGTGACTTAGGGGAGCGATCGGAATTGAATTTGGAGGCCCGGTGTAGAAATAGGCTTGAATTGGCTAAGGTTGAATTTTGGCGAAATCCGATCGATAGGTGAGATTTTGATCCGGGAGTCGGAATGGAATTCCGAAAGCTGCAGTAGCTCCGTAGGGTGATTTTGGATGTGCTTGCAAAATTTCAGGTCATTCGGAGGTCGTTTGGTCGGGTTTTTGATCGAATGTCGATTTCGGAAGTTTTGAAGAAACTTAGGCTTGAATCCGTGCGTAATTGGTGATTTTTATGTTTAGGAGGATGTTTTTATGATTGGAACAAGTTTGAATTGTGTTATGGAGTATGATAGTGGTTTTCGTTGGGGTCCCGGGGGCCTCGGGATGAATTTGGGGGTCCAAACGGACCATTTTTGGCCTTAGACAGCAGCTGAGTTGCTACTGTATCTACAGAAAGAAATCCTTCATCGCGTTCGCGATGAAGGGGCACGCGTCCGCGAAGGTCAGCAAGGGTATGCATCGCGTTCGCGATGGTCTGGACGCGAACGCGTAGGGTCAGGATCGGAGGCTTCGCGTTCGCGTGGAGCTGGAACGCGTTCGCGTAGGTGAGAAGGGTTGGTCATCGCGTTCGCGTGAGTGGAGACGCGAACGCGTAGAAGAAAATCCGGGCGGTTGAAATCTGTGCTTCGCGAACGCGTGACTTGGTGTCGCGTTCGCGGTGGGTGGACGGAGCAGAGCATCGCGTTCGCGTGAGTCCTGTCGCGAACGCGTAGAAGAAAGGTCTCTGGCAGTGAAGTTAAAACCAGAACTGGACAATCGCGGGTTTAATACCCAAAACCTCCATTTTTGAGTTCCAAGAGAAGAAATTGACGGGAGATTGCTGGGAAATCATCGGGGTTTCGTTGGAGGTAAGTTTTTAAAGAAAAATTACATCATTTTAACATGAAATCCTTGGTTAAATCCGTGTAAATGGAAGATTAAAGGTGGGTTTGAGCCCTAAGCCTAAATTAAAGAAAAACACCGATTTGAGTGGGCAAATGGAGTCCGATTTTGGTAAATTTTATATGCCTAGACTCGTATCGAGATGAGGATTCCGAATATGTGATTTTTGTAATTTTTCGACAAGTGTACCAAAAGTCGGGTTTTGACAACTTGTGGGTTTTGATATAAATTGGGTTATTCGAATGAATTTCGTGAAATTAGCGTATATTGATGCATTTTCTATGATTTTGAGCAGATTTGGCATCCGAGGAGATTGATTTGCGAGGCAAGCGCAAGGCGAACTGACGCTTTCTACCGGTTCGAGGTGAGTGGTGATAGTAAATAATGTACTGAGGGTTTGAAACCCCGTACTAGCACTTCACGGTGCTATGTTGAGATGAGACACACGTCTTGTGATGGGCGTGGTGACATTGTGATTGGGGGTTTGGACTTGGTCCTTACCGGCTAATAGAATACTGTGTTGTATGACTGTTACTGATATTATAACTGTACAATAGGGCTAAAAGCCATGTTTGGGGCCTTGTGCCGATCTGTAGAGCATTAGAGAACCTATAGAGCTAGGTGACCCTTATATCATGTTGGAAACATACACTCAGCCGTAGCTCTAGCTGTATAGCATCATATGAGCCCGTACTAGATATGTACATTGAGGGAGATTATCTAAGGTGGAATTCCCTGTTCTAGCTGAGTGGGCCTGAAAGACCAAGTCTATACCGATTGAGATGAGATAGGGTCAAGGACCCACTGTGATATACATTATATTGGGCCTGAGAGGCCAAGTACATACTGACTGGGATACGGACGAGGACACATTATGAGGTATTATATATATATACCTATATTGGATCGGGCCGCACGCGCAGCAGTATATATATTGGATCGGACCGCACGCCGCAATAATATACATGTAATATACATGTGGGACGGACCGCACGCCGCGGTATTATTGCGCTTGGGTTGTAGGAGCCCCTTCGGAGTCTGAGTCTGCACACATTCTCAGTGAGCACTGGTGTATATTATGGGATCGGGCTGCGCGCCGCAGCAGTATAAATATATATACATATAAATATTGGATCGGACTGCACGCCGCAGTAATACATGTGTGGATCGGGCTGCACGCCGCAGTATAATAGTGCTTGGGCCTAGGGAGCCCCTCCGAAGTCTGTATACACCCCTAGTGAGCACCGTCGACGTTAAATGGAGCGGGCTGCGCGCCGCAGCGGTATATGTATTGGAGCGGGCTGCACGCCGTAGCATTATACTTAATCATATCCTATTATCTACTTAAATACTTATACATTATAGACATAGGTATATGTCTTTATATGTTGAGATGGCCGTACACCGTAGGGGTACGAGTGAGGGTTGGATCAGTGTAGAATCTTGTAGAGATAAACGTGGATTGGAGATTTGAGTATTTCCATAGTGATGACGTACCTGTGAGGGTTGCCTTAGAACTGCTAAGTGATAGCACAGGAGTTCTTACCTTCAGTTATTATTTATTATTGTTACTCACCGAGTTGAAATATACTCACCCCACTCCCCTGCACTTTCTGTGCAGATCCACAGGTGCCCGAGAGCAGTTGAGACATTGTAGCTGCTGATCCTTGTCTACTTTTGCGGAGATTACGAGGTAGCTGCCAGCGTCCGCAGAGCTTGTTTTCTCCTTCTTTATCATCTTGTTGATTTCCTATTTGCCTAGACTTGGTTGTATTAGGATGCTATTCTGTAGAGGCTCAGTCTCGTGACACCACGATATGGTTGGGACCGTACTTTGTATGTTTTATCTTTCGCTTATAACTTGATTAATAACTGACTGGTTTAAGGGATAATATGGTCGGGCTTGCCTAGCATTGTGTTGGGCGCCATCACGACCAGGGTTTGGGTCGTGACAAATTCTTTTGTGAAACGGTTAACATATTAAATTGTTCATTAATATACAAATATTAAAAATAATGAACACAACATTCTGCCAGCACTTTCAAGGAAAATATCTGGAACTCAAACTAACAGAAATCCTTAATTCATCCAGCTAAACCATATGGTTACACAAATAGGAAATAACGATCAAATGGAGAAAATGAGAAACGGACCTTCATGTGTAGCAAGAACACACAGATGAACCTTGCCGAGAACTTTGATCGGAAATTCGGTACTTCGAACTCAACCAGAAAACTCGGGATTCGACCGAAAAGGATGCTAAATGAATTTTGGAGTTCAGAGATCGAGTGAACAAACATCAGCCGAAAAATCACAAACTAAACGACTTCAACCATTTTTCGAATGACAGGTTTTGAAAGTGGAGATGGCTAGTTTCAGGCGGCCAAGGATGGGTGTGTGCGACATTAGATGTTAGTTTTGTTGCGACAGGGAACTGGACGCGGCTATGGAGAAGCAGGCTGTTATGGCTGGTCGTTTGGAAGCCGATGGCTGAATGAGATGGTGGCTTTTTGGTTGTGTTCCGGTGGGTGTCGACGGTGGTCGTAGGAGGCTGGCTGGTTTGACGCTAGGGACAGTAGATTTTATTCGTTATTTTGCTGAAGAAAGAAGATGAAGCAACAGTCCGAAACGTTTTTGTGTATCGTTTTTCCCCAAAGTGTGTTTGTTGGTTTTCCTTCTTCAAAAATGAAGAAGGAGATCAAAACAGCCTTCCATTTGTATTGTGTTTTCCTTTTCAAAACGAAGAAACTGAACAATGTATCTTTCTTCTGTTTCACTGCTCATTTCGTTCTGTTCTCTTCCCTCCTTCCAGCTCCATTCTTCTATCTATATATCACTGTGTGTCTTCATTTGTTTGGAAAGAAAGAGTCTTTTTCCAAGAAAAATGGTGGGGTCCCCTTGGCAATAAAAACGTGAATAAGAATTAAATAAAATGGGTGCAAGTGGAGTTGGTAATGGAGAGATAAGGTGTTGTGACCCACATTTTTTCATTTAATTTTTCTTTGCAACTCTTGTTTCTTTCGTTACTTACTAACTCTTTTCTTTGCTTTTTTCATTTTTTTTTTCATTTGTTGTTTGATTTTTTTCTTTTGAATAAACCAAAAATACTAATTATTTAACTAGTAGGAAATAACTATAAACAAAAATATCATAGCCAAATTGAAATAATTTCAAACTACTCATACTTATCAAGGCCAACAACTTTTAAACAAAACTAAGTAACTATAGATATATATTTTTGAAATTTTCTTCTTATCTTTTCTTTGGAAAAATAAAATATATATTATTTTAAAATTTATGACATTGTAAGGCAAACGAAAAGTAACTAAATAAAATATCAATTACCTAAACAAAAAAGAAAATATTTTTGAAATTTATATTTTTGTGACAAAATAAAGTAAAAGGAGAAAAACTAGTTAAAATAACTATATTACACCTAAACTAAATATTTAAATAGAAAAACGCGTAAAATCTAGGGGAGGGTCAAAAATCACATGTCTACAGAAGAAAGGAATATTTGGGCTGGGAGATTAATTTGAATGCTGGCCCAAAAATACAAAATCCTCTTGATGTTCTACACGTCAATACCACACAAGAGGGGAGTGATTTGTGTGATACCTAATTTTCGCACTAGAAGAACTTGGTTCTTCTACGTGTTCTAACTACAGCAATTTGCGGAATAATAAATGCTGAAAGTAAAGTACACAGATATTTTATGTGGAAAACACCTGGCTCAAAAGGTGAAAATACAATGACCTACTACTCAGTAGGATTTTCCCAAAATCCACTAAAATTATTGAGCCAAAAACTGCATTTACAAAGACTCTTTGTAAACCTAAGGATTAACTCTAATCCCAGCGTGGCACACAACCTCAACTGTTGCGACACTTTCAAGTTAACTCTAACTTGAATACTCAATGCACCTAATATAATTGCTTCTATAAAAGCTGAAAGGTACAATATGAAAACCTACTACAATTGAACTAGACTTTGAATAAACACGATGATGAAACTGGTTCTTCTATCTTAGTTGTAGCTTAAGATATGCACACTTGTATCTTTCATATATTGCTTGCAGAACAGACTCGATTCTTTTTCCTCTCAAATATACTTTACTTCTGCTTATGTGCATTACATATAAAAGAGAACAACTGAGTTAATTAAATAGATTAGCAGTTAGAGTTTGATCAAGACTCTGTCGCTTATCCCTTTGTCAATTTCAGTCCTTAACTACTACAAACTCTCATCCTTATTCTGACTTAGGATTGTGTTCTCTTATCTTAAAAGGATTATTCCTCTTAGAACTCAATGCAAACCTTTTCGATCATCTTCAGAAGATATTTGTTGCATACGCCTCAGTGCATATCTTCTTCGCGTGCCTTCCATGTGCGATGGTTATGACTAAACTATATTTCCCATGATGGACCAGGTGTGAGCACATGATTTTTGCACCAGGCAAATAATTCCAAAAATTAAAATAAATATGTTTTTGAGTGCAATTACTTGCTTTGCTTGAAATTAGTTATATTTTTTTGTGTTTGAATAAGTAAAAATTAGAAAAAAATCAAAAAAAATAGTAGTAATTAATTTGTTAGTTTAGTTAATTAGAAAATTAGTAAAATAGCTTAAGTAGTAAAAAATTAGGAAAAATAGCAGAAAATTACCAAAAAATACTAGGAAATTAGAGTAGGTAGTAAATTAGGATTTATAATTTTTCATAAAAGAAAAGAAAAAAAAGTATAAAAAGAAAATACATAAAAATTGATTAACATCAGAAAAATACAAAAATACATAAGTTTAATAAAACTGGGCCAGTTGAAATTCGTGTGTCTGGCCCAGTGAATTAGCCCAGTAATTTGGCCCGCCGGGTCTTTTAGTTGTGTTGATCATGACCGTCCGTCTTGATAGATCCAACGGCCTTAAATAATTGGCCGAGTTATTTAATTAATTAATGCTGACATTTAATCTCAGCCGTGCATTCAATTTAATCTAACGGCCAAAGACCTTAGCCTCTTTAACAATCGAACGACGGCGTTTAAGTAACGCTCATTCAAAGCCGTCGATCTTGATCAAACGAACGGTCGAGATTTCATCGGATATGTGGCCTATAAAAGGGCCTTGTCTGAAGCGGCTGTCTCATTTCGCCAATTCAAAAACCCTAAGAGACAGCCGCCTCTTCATCTCCCTCACCTCTTCATCTTCTTCATCCTCAGCGGCCATGGCGGCCACCACTCCTACGGTGGTCGCCGGCTCCTCTCACCTTTCCCCTCGTCTTCTCCTTCCTCTTCATGCCATAGCACACCCAAAAAACCCAAGAAAAACGACCCAGCCGCAACAGAGCTGAAGAGCTCCAGCCGCCACCCCCGATCTTCAACCAAAGCACCGCCGGCCACACCCTAATCGAACGACCTCCGGCGAACAGCCCCAGCATCGCCTGGACCCCCTTGCCGTCTCCTCCATCATCCCCATCAACTCCATCAACAAACAACGCACAAAGAAAACCTAGACAACAAGAAATCCACCGCCGCCGCTTCTGCTGGTTCCTCCTTCTTCAGCTAAAAAGACCGGCCACACACCAGGAACCGTCGTCTCTGCTGCGTCCCTTCGCCGCTGACCAAGCGGCGCCCTCAAACTTCACTGCCGCCAGCAGCCTACACCCGCAGCTTCTCAAAAACGACCCCTACCCCCTGTAACCTCACTTCCGTCGAAGCTCGCAGGACAAAAGTCGCTGCCGTTACAGAAAACGAGCTACAGAGATGCCGGAAACCAGAAACAACAAACAAAAATCATTGTCTGCTTTTCTTAAATCTGAAAAATGTAGTTTTAGTTCCTAATTTTGATCTTCTCTTGTGGAGTCGTTTTACATTCGAGATGGGTTTCTGATTGGAGATTTCCATCGCGAGTCGCGATTTTCTGGTTGAGTCCGAGATTCCGGTCCGTGTTTGGGTTCCCCTGCCTATTCAGATTTCCAGTCGCATGTCCACGTGCTTGTTCAGAGATTTGCTGTTGAATATATGTTTGGAGTTCGATGTAAATTCAATTCAATTTTTAAGGAAAATTTGCTTTACATTAAAGCCTTTTGGGAGTCGCGGATTTGCTGTTTCGTTGCTGAAGCTCTGTAGCAGTTCTTCTTCACTTCTAGTTGGTTCAATTTTTGCTTGTTTCGCCGCTGTCCAGGTTTCGTTTAGTTGTCGGTTCGAGATTCACCATTGGTTCGGGGTACCCGATCGATTTCTGTTGCTGCTGTATTTTTGCAATTGGATTCGGGAGATCCGAGGTGTTATTCTTGCGCTCTCTCAATTAATCAAAAAGCTTCGCGCGATAAGGTTCAATACCTCAATCCTTTACTCGTTTTAGTGTTAACTATGTGCTTGTCTGTTCGATTTTGTGACACGTTGTTTCTGATTTTGAATTTGCTCACTCATATGTTTGCTTGAATTGATTGGAGTGAATTGGAATCACACGTTTAGTTATACAAACCGTATACTTTCTTTGAATTGGAAAATGAAGCTGCCAGTTGTAGAATTTGAAAGAATGGTTTAGGAAGAATTGGTTTAAAATAACAATTGAATCTAAAAGTTAGAATCGAGGCGTGCCATTTAGCAAATTTCATGGCCCTCGCAAAGTACAAACGCGAAATTACTTTAGGCGCGTTAGTTAACAATAATACCTTCCTAATTACGGGTGCGCATTTATGTGACCCAAATCTTACTCTCGGCGAAACTGAAATACATTAAAGTCACAGGCGTACTGGTTGCGGTGTGACTCGAAATGTGTTTTCGTGACGTCGCAATTCTTCTAAAAATTGAAAAACGGAACATTAAAAGCACCTAATTAAAATATATAAAGAAATCAAATAAAAACAAAAATTGCAGTTGAGCGACCGTGCTAAAACCACGGAATCCGGGAGTGCCTAACACCTTCTCCCGGGTTAACGAAATTCCTTATCCAGGTTTCTAGTTTCGCAGACTGTAATATAGAGTCATAAATTTCCTTGGTTCGGGATTAAAACCAGTAACTTGGGACACCATTAATTTCTCAAGTGGCGACTCTGAAAAAATTTGAATAAATTGATCTCGTTCCGACTATCCTTTAAGTGGAAAAACTCCTTTATCCGTTTCGGGTAATTGAGCGTCGGGGTATACCCTACAAGTGTATTTATACGCCTTACGCATGTTGGAGTAGTAAAAAGGGAGGTGTGACAGCTCTGGCGACTCTGCTGGGGATCCAACCCTGAATTTCGATTTCAGGGTTTAAGAACTCGAGCTCCTTAGAACTGCCATTCGCGTTTTTTGTTTGACTTCATTATATGATTTGAATAACATGCTATGTGCTTTATTGCTTTGATATTACGTGGACTGTATATAAAACTGTGCCGAAAATCCTTCTCTCTTCTCCCCCGGGGATGTGCTTACTGGTTGAGACTCCCCTTTCTGTTAAAGTCACCTTAAATCAAGAAAACAGAGGCCGGATAAGTTACAAAGCCGATTGACTCCGCGGGTCACCGGTACGTAGCCCCCTCCTCGATTCGAGTTGTCCGCTCGGTACACGGTCTAGCAATCTATGAAACCATAAGATTTTGAACATAGGTCTAGGACGATTATTTGCATCATATCTGACTTAGGGAACTCAACACAGGGGTTGGGTCCGTCTAGGACAGGTGACCCGGTATTGACCGAAGCATGTTATGTGTTGCATTTTATTGTCCTTGATCGTTATGCGGACCGGCGAAAATCCCGAGATTGGAAAAATTGTTGAAAAAAAGAGAGAGGAAATTAAGGATTTATAGAAAAATAGGTACCCGGAAAAATCGAAAATTTGAAAAATAGGAGGAACAGTTTTGTTGAAAATAATTGGTCAAATAATCCGACCGAACTACGCAGGTTTGATTCTCGCCATTAGGTGGGATACGTAGGCAACCCTTAAACGGGTCCAACCACACTTTTAGAAAAAGACCAAAAAGATTTTCTTTTCAAATAATCGAGGTGATTGCTATTTTTGGAAATGGCCGAATGTTCCGAAAGGACGACGGAAGGTTGTTTTTTGCAAAAATGGCCACTTCGAAAATCATTTTTCTTTTCTTTCATTCAAAAATTGAAAAACTTGCATTGAAAAAGATTTTTCCTTTTCTAAATAAAATCACCTTAATAAATGTGCAGGACGAGCACGATGATGAATGAACAATTTTCCCTAAATAAAATCCCTTTGGAGCTGAGATTATGGTGGCGGGACATGGGATCCGATGGTCAAGACTGGGTCAAAAAGTACTTGAAAGGCCTTACGGGGTTACTAGAAATAGTTCCTCGAGGTGATGTGGTTAGAGCGTTGGTCACGTTTTGGGATTCGGCACACAACGTATTTCATTTCCCGGATTTTGAACTTACCCCAACTTTGGAGGAGATTGCCTTTTACATTGGGAAGACCGAGGTTCCGCTGAAAGGAAAATACCCGGTATCTCCGAGGACGATGACAGTGCATCGCTTCCTCAACTCTCTGAAAATTGCCCGGAATGTTCATAATGAAGATCTGGCCAACGGGTTTTGTTCTTTAAGCTTCATCTATAATAGGTTTGGACACGTTGGGGGGTTTCAATGATCTTACCAACAAGCTGTGTTGCAAGTCCAACCGGGCAAAATGGGAAGAACACCGGAGGTTCGCATTTTTGGTGGCATTTCTTGGAGTTGTTGTATTCCCGAGGAAAGATGGACATATCAATATAAAAGTCGCCGGGGTAGCTTCCACACTGATAGTACAAGAAAACTGTACTCTGGCCCCGATGATTGTTGCGGATATCTATCGTGCTCTGACTGCGTGCAAAGCAGGGGCTAGCTTCTTCGAGGGGTGTAACTTGATCTTGCAAATTTGGCTAATCGAGCATCTGTGTCACCACCCTTCATTCTCGAGCTATGGTTCGGCCGATCGGACATGTTTGGAAGAGTTCAATGCGAGGACAAAAGAAGTAAGGTTGCCAGAGGGAGTCCAAGGTTGGATTGGGTATCTTCGATCACTAATTGACGGTCAAATTGATTGGACGTATGACTGGTTACCTCTTGACGAGGTGATATACATGCCAACAGAGGGATCGCCATTTTTGATCATGGGTTTGAAGAGTATACAACCCTATGCACCCTACAGAGCCCTGCGACAGTTGGGTCGGTGTCAGATTATTCCGAGGGATGGGGATCTCAGTGTGCAAGCTGTGGAGATTGGTCCGGACGGGCAATTCCCGGAAGCAAAAATCCGGCAAATCTGGAACGAGTGCCAAAATTTGAAGATTGATACTTGTGTGCCGAATAGAGCAAAGGGGGAGATATCACCTGGGTACTCCACATGGTACCGACGAGGGGTCGAACACGAACGTCTTTCAAAGAGACCTCACTTGCAAGACCTGATAGAGCAATCCGAGGAAAATCTGAAATGGGCGGCCAAGGAGAAAGAATATAAGGCCAAAATCAGTTTGTTGGAAGATAAGCTGAGAAATCTTCATTTCGAAAGTGGCCTACAAGCAGCATCCGATGAAGGGGAAAAGAAAAAGCTGAAAAGAGAAAATGATATGTTGAAGGCTCAAATAGCTCAAATGAAAGCTGCATCCGAGACCCCAGTACGTTCAGCCCGAGATGAAAAGTTAATTGAGATTCTCCGGCGGAAAGTAAACGACTATAGCTTTGATTTGGACGTAGCTGAAAAAGAGTTAGTCAAGGCTCGGAAGCAAATGGACAAAGACGCCGAGGAAAGAGCCAAGTTGGTCCGGCAGCTACAAGGCAAGCATGATGTTGAAATAGCTCAGCTTAGAAAGAAAATGATCTCAGCCACAGCCAAAAGTAACAAGATCATCAAAGATCTTGAAGAAGAAAGAGAGCACTGCTACACGACTATGGCGAGATTAGAATTGAAGCTGCAACAAGTGCAAAAGGACAACCAACACACCTTGGATGCTCGCACTCAGCAAATAAGCCGTCTATTGCAAGAAAAAGGGTTCATCAAAGAAAAGATTGTTCGTATCGCCCAATACATCACCCGAAAGACTCAGCTTTGTGAAGACATGTCTCGGAGGACTTTTGTTTCTGCAGTGAAGTTTTTTGTACAACAAGTCATGGCCGACCTGGATAGGCTTCAAAGGGGTTTAGCATATAGGCCCGCGGCAAGGCGCCGAACGATGCCTCGCGGGCACTAGGTGCATTAATGTACTCTTAGGTCATGCATCATCTTTTATTTTTCTTAAACATCGCTTTGTAATCAAGGTTTTTAATTATCAATGAGAAAACAAAGTGTTGTTACCAATTCTTTTACTTTATGTCATTTCCTTTATATCCGCTAGGCAAATAAATAGGAGCGTGATTATGAAAACGGCAAGGAAAAAGAGAGAGAAGAAAAAGCAAGAAAAGAAAAAAAGAGAGAAGAGAAAAAGCAAGAAAAGAGAAAAAGCAAAAAAGAAAAGAAAAGAAAAGAAGAAAAGAAAGAAAGAAAAAAAACAAAAGAGCGGAAAAAGAAAAGATGATTGAAGTGAGCAACGGCCGGGATGATGCATAACGACTCGAGCGAATGTGTTTGTTTTTAAAGTCGTTACATCTTATTCATGCGCTAACAACTAACAAGTGTTGATGTTTGTGAGTCCAGATTTTCTAGGCAACTGGCATACTGGCTACCCACTCATACAACACCAGATCCAAAAAGATGACAAAGGCTGTATCCCAGGAGATCGAGGCGACCATTGTAGACCCTGCTCACGAAGAAGAGATCGTGGATGTGGCAGGGATGAAAGAAGAAATGTACAAGTTAAGACAACAGATGGCTGAAATGTACCAGGCTTGGTCGAGAGGTCAACCACTACCAGCCTACCCTGCTAACCCTGCATATGTCCCTCCAACCAATCCTAACCCCGAGCCACCAACATTGAACTCATCCTCCACCTACCCCGATTACCCTCACTACTATGCTCCCACCTCCCAGATACCACCACCTCCAGCCAAGCAAACACCACCTCAGGTTCCACAAGTTGCTCCTGTATATGTGGCACCTCCGCCCGCTGTTATCCACAAATCCTGTAGCGAACCAATGTTTCATATCCAGGATTCTCACTACTACCCTCCGGAGCCGACTTTCAGACAACACGAGTCTCACGCTCCGATGATAGAAGCAAGTGCCGGGCAGGAAGAGATGGCTCGGAAAGTGAAGAGTCTTGAGAACGCTTTCCGCAATATGCAAGGGCTGGGAGGGCAAGTAAGTGTAGCCTACAAAGACCTGTGTTTGTTCCCTGAGGTGCAACTTCCTGCAGGATTTAAGTTGCCCAAGTTCGACATGTACAACGGACACGGGGATCCGGTAGCTCATCTAAGAGGATATTGTAGCAAGATGAGAGGCGCGGGAGGTAGAGATGAATTGTTGATGGCGTATTTCAGCCAAAGTTTGAGTGGATCAGCGCTGGAATGGTATACCCGACAGGACCATACAAGATGGTTCGTTTGGGATGATTTAGCACAAGCTTTCGCTAGTCATTTTCAGTACAATTTGGAGATCATACCCGACAGGTTATCCCTTACCAAGCTGGAGAAAAAGCCAGGAGAGAGCTTTAGAGAATACGGTTTTAGATGGAGGGAACAGGCCGCTAGAGTGGATCCGCCGATGAAAGAAGGAGAGATGGTGGATTGTTTTCTGCAAGCTTTGGATCCAACATACTACGGCCATCTAGTGTCAGCGATTGGAAAAAGTTTCAACGAAGTTGTGAAAATGGGAAGTTTTGTAGAAGAGGGTTTGAAGACAAACAAAATTATGAGTTTTTCGGCTATCAAAGCCACCAATCAAGCTATACAGAGTGGAAGTGGAGGAGTGATGGGAAAGAAGAAGAAAGAAGAAGTGGCAACCGTTGAAAGCAGGCCTTGGAGTCGCAACCCACATTATAACCCACCCAGACCCTATCGCCAACACCCACCAAGCCCATCAATACCATATAATCCACCACCACCATCCTACCCGCCAAATCCCTACAATGCACCAAGCCCATATAACCCACCACCACCACCATACCCACCAACCGTCCCACATTACCATCACCCTCAAACCCAAGCTTATCCACCACCACCACCCCACGTGTGGAGAGCTCAAGCTCCACACAATGTGTACCATACCCAAAACACATACCCAACCCCTAAACCTTACCGAAACCAGAATAGACCCAGGCCGGACGCTGATTGGAGAAACAAAGCAAGAAAGACATTCACTCCTCTCGGAGAGTCATATACCAGTCTTTTCCACAGATTGAAAGAATTGGGGATGTTGAGACCAATCGCACCAAAAAATCCGAACCCACCCCCGAAAAATCTTGATTCTTCTGTCAGATGTGAATATTGTTCAGGGAACGTTGGGCCACGATACCGAGAAGTGTTGGCAATTAAAGAATGCCATTCAAGATC
Source organism: Nicotiana noctiflora (assembly GCA_032618575.1). Taxonomy (NCBI): domain Eukaryota; kingdom Viridiplantae; phylum Streptophyta; class Magnoliopsida; order Solanales; family Solanaceae; genus Nicotiana; species Nicotiana noctiflora. Next base: position 88,471 of record JASVEL010006531.1, on the reverse strand, counting down.
TTATCGATGAGAGGAGAATTGAAGTGCAGGCTCCCGAGGCCCCAAACATTACCCAGAATCCATTGCCGAATCACCACGAAACGAATATGATAGAGCTGGTGCAGGGTGATGGCAATCAAAAACCATCTCAGGCCGTTATGATGATAAAATCGAGTGACAAGTTAGAGAAAGAAATTGTGAAAGAGGAAGTAATTGTTGAGAAACCAAAGCCAGTAGTGATGGGAGGTTTAAAGGTGGTAGTTCCAGGTGCAAAGACGATCGTAATCGTGAAAGGAGCAAGTGCAGAGCCAGTAATCATAAAACCAGTAGTGCAAATGCCGGTGGTGAATACAAAGACTGTGCCTTGGAACTATAACAAGGTAACAGTAGTTTACAAGGGAAAAGAGATTTCTGGTGAAATTAACGAAACGCATGGACTTACCCGATCTGGAAGGTGTTTTGCTCCAGAGGAACTGAGAAAGATGAAAACGGTAAAAGAAAGTCAACTGAAGAAGCCAGTGTCGGAGGAGGAAGCAGAAGAATTTCTTAAGAAAATGAAGTCGCAAGAGTACTCAGTGGTTGAGCAGTTAAGAAAGACCCCGGCCCAGATTTCTTTGTTATCTTTGTTGATACATTCAGAGGAGCACCGGAAGGCTCTTATGAAGATTCTAAATGAGGCTCTTGTTCCGGAGAAGATTTCAGTGTGTCACTTGGAGAAAATTACCAGCAAAATTTTCGAGTCTAACAGGATTACTTTCTCTGATAGGGAGCTGCCGGTGGAAGGAACTGAACACAATAAAGCATTATACCTCACAGTGAAAGAGTGAAGAGTCAGTCGTGACTAGGGTATTGATTGATAATGGATCAAGCGCGAACATCTGCCCGCTGTCAACTCTAGGGAAGCTGAACATTAGCCCGGATAGAATCCGGAGAAACAGTATCAATGTGAGAGGGTTTGACGGCGGAGGTAAGAACACGTTGGGGGATATTATTTTGGAAGTGACCATCGGTCCCGTTGATTTTACGATGGAGTTCCGGGTGCTCGATATTGTCGTATCATATAACTTGCTGTTAGGTCGACCCTGGATTCATGCGGCCAAAGCGGTACCATCTTCTCTACACCAGATGGTCAAGTTTGAATGGGAGCAGCAAGAGATTGTTGTACACGGAGAGGAAAATGCTTGTAATGTGGTAGCACCTTTTGACGGTACTGATGGGGATCGGGGTCCTTGGGTTTACCAAGTGACGGATGTTGTTGAGGTGAATAGAGTTGCTGAAGGAGAAAAGTTATCAACCCCGATGTTGGCACCAACTGCTGTAATGGTGGCCAGAGAAATGCTGAGAAACGGATTTGCACCGGGAAGGGGATTAGGCAAAACACTGCAGGGAGTCACTCAACCAGTTCAGCTTCCGGAGAATAAAGGTACATTCGGCTTAGGGTTCAAACCCACCTTTGCCGATATCCAAAGAGCCTCTAAAGCCAAGAGAAACTGGACCTTGCCCAAACCCATACCCAAATTATCCGACATCTTTATCGGGCCTGGTACAAAATATCAACCATCTGCTGCAGCAAAGTGCATTGAGACCCAACTTGATGAAGAAATGCTTGGTTTTAAGAAAATGTTCTGGGAGGTGAATACGATTGAAGCAGGGGAAGGCACGAGCAACATGGACGTGCAATTTGTGGGGCCTAGAGTCACATTGAACAATTGGGAAGCTACTCCTTTCCTTATCCGGAAGGAGTCATGGTAGTTAGCTCAAAATTTCATCATTGTTTCCCCGAAAGTTGTTATTTTATAATTTCCCCATTCCCCTCATGAAAAAAAATCAATCACCATGTATCCCGAACATTGTTCGTTTCTTTTATTAATGAAATGCAGTTTTTCCTTTTCTTCACTTTTGCCTTATTTTTCTTTATTTTTCCTTTTGTACAGTTTTGCATGTGTTGATTCCAATGCCATGTCATGCGTGAAGGATTCTAGACCCAGTTCTGATAATCACGCTACTATACAAGAAATCGAGGAAGATAGTGAAATAGAATGTGAGGATGAGGAAGCCCTGGAGGAAATAAGTAAGGACATGAAACAATACGAGGAAAAACCCAAACCGAATCTGAGTGATACGGAATCTGTAAATTTGGGGAGCGAAGATGATGTCCGAGAAACAAAGATTAGTGTGCATTTGGAGGCACCCCTCAGGGATGAATTGATAAGGTTGTTACATGAATTTAAGGACATCTTTGCCTGGTCCTATGATGACATGCCCGGGCTTAGCACAGATCTGGTGGTACACAAATTGCCTATCTACTCGGAATGCCGGCTAGTGAAACAAAAGCTGAGAAAATTCAAAACGGACATTAGTGTGAAGATAAAAGAAGAGGTGAATAAGCAGTTCGAGGCAAAGGTCATAAGAGTTACCAAATACCCCACCTGGTTGGCAAATGTTGTGCCGGTCCCAAAGAAAGACGGCAAAACCAGAGTGTGTGTAGACTATAGAGACCTCAACAAAGCCAGTCCGAAGGATGACTTCCCATTGCCAAACATCCACATATTGATCGACAATTGCGCCAAGCATGAGATCGGTTCGTTTGTGGACTGTTATGCAGGTTATCACCAGATCCTGATGGACGAAGAAGATGCTGAGAAAACTGCCTTCATTACACCTTGGGGAACGTACTGTTACAGAGTAATGCCGTTTGGATTGAAGAATGCCGGGGCAACTTACATGAGGGCAATGACCACTATGTTTCATGATATGATGCATAGAGAAATTGAGGTATATGTGGACGATGTCATTATAAAATCCAGGAAACAACCTGATCACGTGAGGGATTTGAGGAAGTTTTTCCAAAGACTCCGGAGGTACAATCTAAAACTCAATCCGGCGAAGTGTGCTTTTGGAGTACCTTCAGGGAAACTACTGGGGTTTATTGTGAGCCGGCGAGGTATTGAACCGGATCCATCAAAGATCAAAGCTATTCAAAGTCTACCTCCGCCGAAGAACAAGAAGGAGGTCATGAGCTTATTAGGAAGGTTGAATTACATTAGTCGGTTTATTTCTCAGTTGACATCAACATGCGAGCTAATTTTCAAGTTGTTGAAGAAAGACGCAGCAGTGAAATGGACCGATGAATGTCAGGAAGCCTTTGACAAGATCAAGGAATATTTGGCCAATCCTCCGGTGTTAGTTCCTCCAGAACCAGGGCGACCTCTGATTTTGTATTTGACGGTGCTAGATAACTCTTTCGGTTGTGTACTGGGTCAACATGATGAGACAGGCAAGAAAGAACAAGCCATCTACTACCTCAGCAAAAAGTTTACATCCTACGAGGTGAAGTATACCCAACTGGAGAGAACTTGTTGTGCATTGATTTGGGTGGCTCAGAAGCTAAAGCATTATTTGTCAGCATACACCACGTACTTGATATCACGATTGGATCCTCTCAAGTATATCTTTCAGAAGCCCATGCCTACGGGAAGACTGGCCAAATGGCAGATTCTGCTCACAAAATTTGACATTGTTTATGTAACTCGTACGGCAATGAAGGCACAAGCTATTGCAGACCATTTGGCCGAGAATCCGGTGGATGATGAATATGAACCACTGAAAACATACTTCCCGGATGAAGAGGCAATGCTTGTCGAGGAGACGGAGCAAGAGGAGAGATCAGGATGGAAAATGTACTTTGACGGAGCCGTCAACAGCAGGGGCGTTGGTATCGGAGCGGTACTCATTTCAAGTACGGGTCAACACTATCCCGTTACAGCTCAGCTTCGATTTTTCTGTACCAACAATATGGCCGAATATGAGGCGTGCATCTTGGGATTAAGGATGGCAATTGACATGGGTATTCAAGAGATTTTGGTCATGGGTGACTCGGATCTCTTGGTACACCAAATACAAGGGGAATGGGAGACCAGAGATTTGAAATTGATACCTTATCGGTATTGTTTGCACGAGTTGTCTCAAAGATTCCAGTTTATAGAGTTCAAGCATATCCCGAGAATGCACAATGAGATTGCAGATGCTTTGGCCACACTATCCTCTATGTTGCATCATCCGGACAAGACGTATATAGATCCACTCCAGATCCAAGTCCGAGATCAGAATGCTTATTGCTTCACTGTAGAAGAAGAGTCGGATGGAGAGCCGTGGTATCATGATATTAGAGAATACTTGAAAGCTGGCAAATACCCGGAACAGGCCACCGGAGACCAGAAGAGAGCCATCAGGCGTCTAGCCAATGGATTTTTCTTCAGTGGAGGAGTGGTATACAAAAGAACACCAGATCTGGGTTTATTGAGATGTGTGGATGCACAACAAGCAGATGAAATTATGATTGAAGTACATGCTGGAGTATGCGGACCCCACATGAGCGGATATGTTTTAGCAAAGAAGATTTTGAGAGCGAGGTACTACTGGCTCACGATGGAGCGTGATTGTATCAGGTATGTAAAGAAATGCCATCAATGCCAGGTACACGGGGATCTGATCCACTCCCCGCCTTACGAGTTGCACACAATGTCAGCACCTTGGCCCTTTGTTGCTTGGGGCATGGATGTCATCGGCCCAATAGATCCAGCCGCTTCTAATGGGCACAGGTTCATTCTAGTTGCAATTGATTATTTCACCAAGTGGGTCGAAGCTAAGACATTCAAGGCGGTGACGAAGAAAGCGGTGGTGGATTTTGTGCACGAGAATATCATATGCCGATTTGGAATCCCCAAAGTGATTATCACGGACAATGGAGCCAATTTAAACAGTCATCTCATGGCGGAGGTCTGTGAAAGGTTTAAGATCACGCACCGTAATTCCACGCCTTACAGGCCAAAGGCGAATGGTGCAGTAGAAGCGGCAAATAAGAACATCAAGAAGATTCTCCGAAAAATGGTGGAGGGATCCAGGCAGTGGCATGAAAAGTTACCCTTTGCTCTCATGGGTTACCGCACGACGGTACGTACTTCTATCGGAACCACACCTTATACCCTGGTGTATGGAACGAAGGCTGTTATACCCGCAGAAATAGAAATACCGTCATTGCGAATTATAGCCGAATCCGAGATAGATGACGATGAATGGGTAAAGGCCCGGTTAGAACAGTTGAATTTGATTGATGAGAAGAGGTTGGCCGCAGTCTGCCATGGGCAGTTGTATCAGCGAAGAATGGCCAGAGCATATAATAAGAAGGTACGACCTCGAAAGTTTGAAGTCGGACAACTGGTATTGAGGCGTATCTTACCACATTGGGCGGAGGCAAAAGGCAAGTTTGCGCCGAATTGGCAGGGACCGTTCGTGGTATCACGGGTGTTGTCCAATGGAGCATTATACTTAACAGATGTTGAAAGAAAGTGCGTAGAGACTTATTAATTCAGATGCGGTCAAAAGATACTATGTATGATTCCTTTTCAATTGTATGTTTTGTATTTTGTTGTGATTTTGGAATTGAAATGACGAAGGCATTTTATTCTCTACCCAAACACTTTATCCATTGTTAACCCCTTTGAGCCTTAATGAATGAATTCTTTCATATCCCTCTCTCGGAATCGCTCTAGTGCAATAAGATAGAAATTGCCAGAATGAAAAATGAAATGATGGAAAAATGAAAAATGATGAAAAAAAATGATGAAAATGAAAAAAAATGAAAAAAATGAAATGAAAAATAATAAAAAAGAGAAAAAGACAAAAAATCGGGAAAAAGTCAAAAAGAAATCCATCTAACTTTTGAAGTTGGGTGAACTACGTCCGACTTGATCCCGAAAGGGTACGTAGGCAGCCTCTCTGAGGTTCAGTCACAATAAAGGAAAAATCCAAAAATTCCCCACATATTGAAACTGGGGCAGAAGTTATGTTTTAATAATTCCGAGAGTTGTAAATATGTTTAACCCTCGTTGAAATTTTGAGCCTTTATATCTTTCTTTCTTAACCCGTCCAAAAGCCACGTTACAGTCCAAAGAAAGACCTTCTGATCAATTCTGAAATGATAACGAATACAACGAAGGAGGAGCGAAGTATCGGACAATACCCGTGGAACAAAAAACAAAATACAAAAAGTAAAAAATGGAAAAAATAAAAAAAATGAGAGAGTCTCATCAGTGAAAACCTTAGCCGGCACTGTGAGACGATTGTGAGGTTGAGAGAAATAAAATGAGAGAGTCTCATCAGTGAAAACCTTAATCGGCACTGTGAGATGATTGTGAGGTTGAGAGAATAAACGAGAGAGTCTTATTGGTGAAAACCTTTCGAGGCACCGTAAGGCGATCGTGAGGACTATGAAAAGAGGAAAAGGCAACAAAAAAGAGTATTGGTTTGGGTCAAAGGCAATTCAGAGTCAGAATAACGATTGGAACGAACTGGGTCAGAGTTTAAATACATGGCATGGTCAGCGGAATCAGCCAGCAAACACCCAAATAAGTTCTGTCATCTCTCCAAAATACCCTTACCTTTCTTTCATTTTTCCGCATTTCATTGTTTACCCTTTTGAGAGCTAACTACCAGCTCCTGATAACGGAAGTTGAAAATAACACTGGATCAGAAAGAAGGGAAGATTGGGGAAAGGAATAAAGAAGCTTGGCAAACATGGCCAAAGAAAAGAAAACAAAACAAAAATGGAAAAAATGAGAAAATACAAAAAGAGTCTGCAAGGGACAAGAAGTTGAAAGCCATGCAACATGAAAAAGCAAAAACAAAGGAAGCAATAAGAAGTGGGGACGGCAGATGCCAGTTGCCAGCAATTTATATCTAATAAATTTTGTTTCATGCAGGAACAAATTGTCACTAATCACTTTAAAGTGAATGTGACCAATGTGGAAAATTTAAAATACCAAAAAGAGAAAGTCTAAGTGGAGAAATTCACAGGCAAGAGATAAGTTGGTAAAAGAAAATACCAAAAAGAAGAGGTAACATATTTTAAAATCCACTCCCCAGTCCTCAGGCAGAGGGAATATTTTCTGCATTGCATTACACGTTTAATTTCTGTTAGGCGCCCACCTTCAAATACGGGAATATTTTCTGCATTGCACGTTTAAATTCTGTTAGGCGCCCACCTTCAAATACAGGAATATTTTCTGCATTACATTGCACGTTTAAATTCTGTTAGGCGCTCACCTTCAAATACGGGAATATTTTCTGCATTCGCATTGCACGTTTAAATTCTGTTAGGCGCCCACCTTCAAATACGGGAATATTTTCTGCATTCGCATTGCACGTTTAAATTCTGTTAGGCGCCCACCTTCAAATACGGGAATATTTTACGCATTCGCATTGCACGTTTAAATTCGTTAGGCGCCCACCTTCAAATACGGGAATATTTTCGCATTCGCATTGCACGTTTAAATTCGTTAGGCGCCCACCTTCAAATACGGGAATATTTTTCGCATTCGCATTGCACGTTTAAATTCGTTAGGCGCCCACCTTCAAATACGGGAATATTTTTCTCTGCATCGCATTGCACGTTTAAATTCCGTTAGGCGCCCACCTTCAAATACGGGAATATTTTCTCGCATTGCACGTTTAAATTCCGTTAGGCGCCCACCTTCAAATACGGGAATATTTTCTGCATTTGCATTGCACGTTTAAATTCTGTTAGGCGCCCACCTTCAAATACGGGAATATTTTTCCGCATCGCATTGCACGTTTAAATTCTGTTAGGCGCCCACCTTCAAATACGGGAATATTTTTCCGCATCGCATTGCACGTTTAAATTCTGTTAGGCGCCCACCTTCAAATACGGGAATATTTTTCTGCATCGCATTGCACGTTTAATTTCTGTTAGGCGCCCACCTTCAAATACGGGAATATTTTCTGCATTCGCATTGCACGTTTAAATTCTGTTAGGCGCCCACCTTCAAATACGGGAATATTTTCTGCATTCGCATTGCACGTTTAATTTCCGTTAGGCGCCCACCTTCTAATACGGGAATATTTTCTGCATTCGCATTGCACGTTTAAATTCTGTTAGGCGCCCATCTTCTAATACGGGAATATTTTTTGCATCGCATTGCACGTTTTAATTCTGTTAGGCGCCCACCTTCTAATACGGGAATATTTTTCTGCATTCGCATTGCACGTTTAATTTCTGTTAGGCGCCCACCTTCAAACACGGGAATATTTTTGCACATCACGGTTTATACAGTTAAAAAAGCCCACACTGGGGCAGAAAAAGAAAAAAAGGTAGTTTGTTGTTTTGTTTTAAGCAGGTTAATCTCGAGATCAAGAAAATCAAAAAAGAGAGTCAACAAGAAAAGAAAAATCAACAAAAAAGAGAGTCAGCATCAAGGAAAATCAACAAAAAAGGAAGATTCTGCATCACTGGAAAGGGAAGAAGAGCAAAAGCTAGATATACGGGAATATTTTCTGCATCATCATGGTTTATATATTTAAAAGCCCACACTGGGGCAGAAAAAAAAAAAAGAGGTAGTTTGTTGTTTTGTTTTGAGCAGGTTCAGCTCGAGATCAAGAAAAAAACAAGAAAATCAACAAAAAAGAGAGTCATCAAGAAAAAACAAGAAAATCAACAAAAAAGGAAGATTCCGCATCACCGGAAAGGGAAGAAGAGCAAAAGCTAGATTAGGAACAATTGTAATTGTAGGATCATAGCTTAGAATAGCTTCTTCATTTTACATTTTCCCCGGTGTAATAAGGAGTAAGTCAGCAGATCTCAACAGTGTCAATGCAACAGTGAGTCTGGTAGTTTTTAAAACTGCCAGACCTTCCCGAACTACACTGACCTGATTCCTGTTTAGCCCAGGATATGTAGGCAACCTCTAAAGCAGGGTGCGGTCAAAAGGTTTTCAAAAATGCTTTCACGGAATATGCCGATGTGCAAAAATCTCTCATTACTGCTCACTTATCTTTGCACTGAAACTCTTCGTGTTCCCGAGCAAAGAGGGGCAGCTGTGAGCACATGATTTTTGCACCAAGCAAATAATTCCAAAAATTAAAATAAATATGTTTTTGAGTGCAATTACTTGCTTTGCTTGAAATTAGTTATATTTTTGTGTGTTTGAATAAGTAAAAATTAGAAAAAATCAAAAAAAATAGTAGTAATTAATTTGTTAGTTTAGTTAATTAGAAAATTAGTAAAATAGCTTAAGTAGTAAAAATTAGGAAAAATAGCAGAAAACTACCAAAAAATACTAGGAAATTAGAGTAGGTAGTAAATTAGGATTTATAATTTTTCATAAAAGAAAAAGAAAAAAAAGTATAAAAAGAAAATACATAAAAATTGATTAACATCAGAAAAATACAAAAATACATAAGTTTAATAAAACTGGGCCAGTTGAAATTCGTGTGTCTGGCCCAGTGAATTAGCCCAGTAATTTGGCCCGCCGGGTCTTTTAGTTGTGTTGATCATGACCGTCCGTCTTGATAGATCCAACGGCCTTAAATAATTGGCCGAGTTATTTAATTAATTAATGCTGACATTTAATCTCAGCCGTGCATTCAATTTAATCTAACGGCCAAAGACCTTAGCCTCTTTAACAATCGAACGACGGCGTTTAAGTAACGCTAATTCAAAGCCGTCGATCTTGATCAAACGAACGGTCGAGATTTCATCGGATATGTGGCCTATAAAAGGGCCTTGTCTGAAGCGGCTGTCTCATTTCGCCAATTCAAAAACCCTAAGAGACAGCCGCCTCTTCATCTTCCTCACCTCTTCATCTTCTTCATCCTCAGCGGCCATGGCGGCCACCACTCCTACGGTGGTCGCCGGCTCCTCTCACCTTTCCCCTCGTCTTCTCCTTCCTCTTCATGCCATAGCACACCCAAAAAACCCAAGAAAAACGACCCAGCCGCAACAGAGCTGAAGAGCTCCAGCCGCCACCCCCGATCTTCAACCAAAGCACCGCCGGCCACACCCTAATCGAACGACCTCCGGCGAACAGCCCCAGCATCGCCTGGACCCCCTTGCCGTCTCCTCCATCATCCCCATCAACTCCATCAACAAACAACGCACAAAGAAAACCTAGACAACAAGAAATCCACCGCCGCCGCTTCTGCTGGTTCCTCCTTCTTCAGCTAAAAAGACCGGCCACACACCAGGAACCGCCGTCTCTGCTGCGTCCCTTCGCCGCTGACCAAGCGGCGCCCTCAAACTTCACTGCCGCCAGGCAGCCTACACCCGCAGCTTCTCAAAAACGACCCCTATCCCCTGTAACCTCACTTCCGTCGAAGCTCACAGGACAAAAGTCGTTGCCGTTACAGAAAACGAGCTACAGAGATGCCGGAAACCAGAAACAACAAACAAAAATCATTGTCTGCTTTTCTTAAATCTGAAAAATGTAGTTTTAGTTCCTTATTTTGATCTTCTCTTGTGGAGTCGTTTTACATTCGAGATGGGTTTCTGATTGGAGATTTCCATCGCGAGTCGCGATTTTCTGGTTGAGTCCGAGATTCCGGTCCGTGTTTGGGTTCCCCTGCCTATTCAGATTTCCAGTCGCATGTCCACGTGCTTGTTCAGAGATTTGCTGTTGAATATATGTTTGGAGTTCGATGTAAATTCAATTCAATTTTTAAGGAAAATTTGCTTTACATTAAAGCCTTTTGGGAGTCGCGGATTTGCTGTTTCGTTGCTGATTTTTGCTGAGTCCTCGTTGCTAAAGCTCTGTAGCAGTTCTTCTTCACTTCTAGTTGGTTCAATTTTTGCTTGTTTCGCCGCTGTCCAGGTTTCGTTTAGTTGTCGGTTCGAGATTCACCATTGGTTCGGGGTACCCGATCGATTTTTGTTGCTGCTGTATTTTTGCAATTGGATTCGGGAGATCCGAGGTGTTATTCTTGCGCTCTCTCAATTAATCAAAAAGCTTCGCGCGATAAGGTTCAATACCTCAATCCTTTACTTTTTTTAGTGTTAACTATGTGCTTGTCTGTTCGATTTTGTGACACGTTGTTTCTGATTTTGAATTTGCTCACGCATATGTTTGCTTGAATTGATTGGAGTGAATTGGAATCACACGTTTAGTTATACAAACCGTATACTTTCTTTGAATTGGAAAATGAAGCTGCCAGTTGTAGAATTTGAAAGAATGGTTTAGGAAGAATTGGTTTAAAATAACAATTGAATCTAAAAGTTAGAATCGAGGCGTGCCATTTAGCAAATTTCATGGCCCTCGCAAAGTACAAACGCGAAATTACTTTAGGCGCGTTAGTTAACAATAATACCTTCCTAATTACGGGTGCGCATTTATGTGACCCAAATCTTACTCTTGGCGAAACTGAAATACATTAAAGTCACAGGCGTACTGGTTGCGGTGTGACTCGAAATGTGTTTTCGTGACGTCGCAATTCTTCTAAAAATTGAAAAGCGGAACATTAAAAGCACCTAATTAAAATATATAAAGAAATCAGATAGAAACAAAAATTGCAGTTGAGCGACCGTGCTAAAACCACGGAATCCGGGAGTGCCTAACACCTTCTCCCGGGTTAACAGAATTCCTTATTCAGGTTTCTAGTTTCGCAGACTGTATTACAGAGTCATAAATTTCCTCGGTTCGGGATTAAACCGGTGACTTGGGACACCATTATTTTCCCAAGTGGCGACTCTGAATAATTAAATAAATTGATCCCGTTCCGACTGTCCTTTAATTGGAAAAACTCCTTCACCGATTATTATTATATCCCTTCTCGGGGTGTAGTATTAAACAGTGACGCATTTATGTTTACACGTATGTGCGGTGTAAAAAGGAGGTGTGACACCAGGTCCTTCTCCTGACGTTCATTTGTCAATCTTCAAAACATAGCCAACAAATTCCCCCTTTTTGATGATGACAAACTCTGGGCTTTTAGTAATCATAGAACCTGTGAACCTTGGCTGAAATATCAACACTTTGAATTTTTAGAGAATTCAATTTTCATAAAGAACCAGATTTTTAAGTTAGGTCATAAACATCACTTGTTCAGATAAAATATTTTAAGCACATATCTTCCCCCTTTTGGCATCATCGAAAAGTTGCATAATTAACGTGAAATTAGTCATTTAATCAGTACTCATGGCCACTGGGGCAACTGCAAGTGAACACATACTTTAGTTAACTCATCCTAGAAAATAACCATAAAGATCATATTTAACAAAAACAAGATAAGCATCATTCATTAATAAGCAAGTAGTTCCTACAATGCAGTCCACAAAAAGAAAAATAGAATTATCCAACCATGAGCAAAATAAAGAAAGAAACATCTAAAAACTCCCAAACAGGGTCACTGAGGGGTCTTGACTGGTGCACACTAAGGTAGAATAGCTAAGGCTTAGAAGAGCTAGAGGGTTGGGTTTGTAGCAGGTTCAGCATTTGTTTGAGCATTCCTTTATTTTTCTCCTTTTCTCTTGCAAGTTCAGCTCTCAAACCATTTCTTTCTCCCTCCAATTCAGAAACTCTTGCTTGAAGCCTTGCTATTTCAGCATCCTTTGCTCCAACCTCCTGAACTAAGGCTCTGACCTTGCTGTTCACATGAGTTTTTGCTGATGAACCAGGTTCAACTAGAGCTGTGCTGAGCAGATAGTCGCAGGCTTGAAGTGTCTTGCTACCAAAATGTTCTTTGCTCGATGCCATTTCCCACTTTTTTAGAAGATGAAGGGTGTCAAGGTGAAGTTTAGTGTAGTGAAGCTGGGCAAGATCTTAGGCATCCCTAGTGAGGGATATGATGACTATACAAGGCAGAGGAGGCCTTACCAAAATGTTCTTTGCTCAAGCACAGTTGTCAAGATAAATCCATAGGGAATGGCATAAGCTTTTGATCCATTTAGCACTATGTCAAGTAGCTTCACAATGAAGGTAGGCCAATTGATTTGCTTTCCATCATTCAGACATAGCATAAGTACTAGATCTATGTAATTTGTTGTATGTTTTCTTTCTTGCCCAGGTAGAAGACATTTGTTGACAAATTCGAAGAGCACTTTGTGGTCTGGCCTCATTTCACTTTTCTAAACAACTTTGGCCTCGGGCACTTCTTCCTCTGATGTGGTGTCACAAAAATTTGTGGTAATTTGAAGATCGGTAGGCAATCCATCTTGGCAAGGCCTCCTCTGCCTTGTATAGTCATCATATCCCTCACTAGGGATGCCTAAGATCTTGCCCAGCTTCACTACACTAAACTTCACCTTGACACCCTTCACCTTGCCAGTCACTACCCCATTTTTGACTGTTCCATTTGCCATAAACTCAATAAGTTCAGTCCTAGCCAACTTTCCATCCATCTGAAGAACCATGTTCTTCCAGCATTGAGTTTCTAAAGCAGACAGAAGCTTTATCATCCCTGGCTCCTCCAGGTCCCTGAGCAGTCTTCCCTTCAAAAAATTTCTTTTGCCAAACATGGCATGTTTGTTCATTTCTTTTTCAGATTCTTCCTCTTCTTGCTCACTTCTACACTCATCATCTTCTTCAGTAGTCTTAACTTGCTTTCCTTTTCCAGCTGACCTTGTTCTTTTAGCAAGAGTAGATTCAGCAGGTACTGATTGGTAGACTTTTTGACAGAAGTCCTGATTCCCTTGGATTTTGCAACTGGAATTTTCACAGTGGGACTATCATGTAGATGGACTTGTTCCATTTCTTGATCTTCTTCCTCATCAATAGTTTCTGAACTTTGGCCAACCTTTTCTTTCCCTTTTTCTTTCTTATTTTTCTTGATTTCCTCCAAGGCCCTTTTTAGTTCCTCTCAACTCTCTCTAACTCTGCCTCTTGTAGCTCTAATCCTAACAGTAGACTTGGTTTGTGATTTCTTGCTTTTCTTGGTTGGTTTTGCTACAACAAGGGTTTTTTGTGAAGAGGCTTTTCGTTTCTTTGGGTCATAACTTGCCCCCACTCTCTTTAATAAGTCAGCCAAACTTTCTTCATCAGATGAACCAGGTTCATCTTGCACTTTGCTCAGATTTATTAACCCCTCAGCTGCCTCTCCTGATCCACTTCCCCTTGAATTTCATACTCCTTCTCCCTCTTTCCCACAAATGGCTAAGATCTCCTTCTTCCTTTTCTTTTTAAACTTTTCAAACTCACCCCCACCTATATCTCTAATAGCCCATATTAGAACAAACCTATTTTCTTCCCGCTCAACCACATCTGAAAACACATAGCATGTATCAACTTCCCTTCGAGTTTCTTTATTTTTGGTGTGTTCAGAAGACCCTGGTTCATCACTTTCACTTGTGGCAATGGAACCATCAAGTTCTGAGCTTGAGTTGGACTCAGTTATAGGGCTTGATTTCCTTTGACTTGATTGATGTTTTACATTCAAGGTTTTCCTTAAAGAACCAGTTGCTACAGTTTTTCTTGCCAACATTTTCTAGTGACGGAATCTAGGTTTAAGGTTTTCAATAGGTGGTGTGGAAGATGAGGTGTTGGGTGAGACGCGTGGTGGAGTGCCTGGGTTATCTTGAGGATTTGTCATTGTGAGAGAATTCTGAAACCCTAAATGAATTTTTGTGTTGTGGAAGCTATGGAGAGTTGTAGACATGAAAGGGGAAGAGTTCAGGTATTTTAAGGAATAAATAATTGAAGAGTGCTTTGGGGGTTTTAAAGGAGGTAATAATTACCCAGATTTGCAGCTTTTCAGTGGTCACATAGAAGTCTAATTAGATTGGAATTCCAGTCTCCTTAGGTATTAGAATTAATTGCTAGGATTTAAGTAAGGTTTCCGTTAAATTGAGACTTCTAGTTTCAATGGAATTGGTTCAACGATACAATGGATTATTATGGACCTTTGGTATATCTAGGATTCTTGCTCATAATTGATAATTAAATTTTTCTAACCGCGCAAAGAATAGAAACATACCTGAGCTTTTCATGAGCATATTTTGATGAACCAGGTTCTTCAAATGCACTTCTCTTGAATATGCCTCGTATGACAAAATAAAAATTTTGTAAGAGTTTAATGAATTTCATAAACACATGACACAAAAGTATACTATTTACAGTATGAGTTTGAGTTGAGATAAGTCTAATATTCACACAAATTAAGAACTCCTAACCAAATTTTTTTCCCCATATATCTCCTTTTTTTCATGTGCTTTCTGAACCGATTCTTTTTGGTGATTTAATCATCCCTAACTCCAACCTATTCCTTTCAAAAAAAAATTCTACTTAAAGCCTTGGTAAAGATGTCAGCTATTTGCTTATCAGTTGCACAAAATTCTATAGAAATTAGCCCTTTCTCATAATTGTCTCTCAAGAAATGATGTCTAACATCTATGTACTTGGTTATTTTATGATGAACTGGGTTCTTTGTTATACATATAGCACTGCTATTGTCATAGAAGATTGGTATGCATCCTACTTCTATACCAAAGTCTATTAATTGTTGAATGATCACCAGAAGTTGAGCACAACAAGAAGCAACAGCTACATACTCAGCCTCAGCAGTAGATAATGCTACTGAGTTCTGTTTATTGGTAGCCCATGATACAAGGCATGAACCAAGAAAATGAGCCATACCTGAAGTGTTTTTTCTATCCACTAGAAAACCTGCATAGTCAACATCAGCATATCCTACTAGATCAGAGTTACTACCTTTAGGATACCATAGACATAATTCATTTGTCCCTTTCAAGTATCCAATATCCTTCTGACAGCAGTCAAATGGGACACTTTAGGATTAGCCTAAAAACGTGCATAAAGTCCTACACTGAAAACAATATCAGGTTTACTTGCATTAAGATACAAGAATGAACCAATCATACCCCTATACAATTTTTGATCAACTGATGAACCAGGTTCATCAACCTCTAATTTAGTGGCAATTGCAATAGGTGTATCTATTTCTTTAGAGTCCTCCATTTTAAAATTCTTGATTAATTCCTTTGTATATTTTTGTTGATGAATCATGGTTCCATTTGAACTTTGTTTTATCTGTAGGCCTAAGAAAAAGGTTAGTTCACCCATCATACTCATTTCAAATTCACTGCCCATTAGTTTTTGCAAATTCCATGCTCAACTTATCTGAAGTGGCCCCAAATATGATATCATTAACATATATTTGTACGACAAGAAGATCTTTACCTTTTTCTTTTAGAAATAGGGTGTTGCCAATTTTACCTCTTTTGTATCCATGCTCCAGGAGAAATTTTGACAACCTCTCATACCAAGCTTTTGGTGCCTGCTTGAGACCATATATAGCTTTATCTAACTTGTAAACATATTCAGGACATTATTTTCTTTCAAATCATGGAGGTTGTTTTACAAACACTTCTTCTTTGAGATAGCCATTTAGGAAGGCACTTTTGACATCCATTTGATGAAGAGTAAATTCCATATGTGCTACAAAAGCTATGAGGAGCCTAAATGCTTCATGTCTAGCAACCAGAGCAAAAGTCTCATCATAGTCAATGCCTTCCTCTTGATTATAGCCTTGAACCACCAGCCTTGCCTTATTTCTTGTAACAATTCCATCTTCATCCAATTTGTTCCTAAAACCCCATTTTGTTCCAATGATTGACCTGTCCTTAGGTTTTGGAACCAAGTGCCAAACTTGACTTCTTTCAAACTGATTGAGTTCATCTTGCGTAGCATTGACCCAGTCTGCATCTTGTAGAGCTTCACTCACATTTTTAGGTTCAATAAGAGACAAAAGGCATCAAATGCGCATAGGTTCTTCAGTTGTGATCTTGTCTTGACTCCTGATGTTGGATTATTTATGATGTTCTAAATAGGATGAGAACTCAAATACTTCATTGTTATACTGTAGAGGAATCATCTGATTTCTGCCAGTTTCTCCTTCATTGTTATACTGTAGAGGAATTCGATCAGAAGAAGGATCCTTTGGATTGGTTCCCCCTATCACATTGCCTGGGTGAATGGACCTGTTCCATAATCTGCTCCTTCCTTGGGTGAAGCCTTGATTTGTGTTGTGACTTTAGTTAATTTTCTCACCAGTCCAATGGCTTCATCTTCATGTTCCTGTCTCTCAGAAAAAGTGTTAGATTCATCAAATACAACATGTACACTTTCTTTAACACATAGGGTTCTTTTCTTAAATACTTTATATGCTTTGCTATGTGAAGAATATCCCAAGAATACTCCCTCATCACTTCTGGGATCGAACTTCCCAAGGGAGTCTTTGCCATTATTGTGCACATAACACTTCCAACCAAAGGCCCTAAGGTGGGATATGTTTGGTTTTCTCCCTTTAAGTAACTCATAGGGAGTTTTCTCTATAAGAGGCCTAGTCATGCATCTATTTATTATGTAACAAGCAGTGTTTATGGCCTCTGCCCAAAATCTATGAGGTAGTTTACTGGAAAGTAACATAGTCCTTGCCATATCCTCAAGGGTTCTATTCTTCCTTTTAACTACCCCATTTTATTGAGGAGTCCTAGGGGCAGAGAAATTGTGGTCTATTCCATTTTCATCACAAATTTCAGCAAATTTTGCATTTTCAAATTCAGTTCCATGATCAGACCTAATGGATGCCAGTTGATTTTCTAATTGCTTTTGGGTTTTCCTAATAAAGGTAGTGAACATTTCAAATGCTTCATCTTTAGAGGTTAGAAACAATACCCAAGTAAACCGAGAATAATCATCAACTAGAACCATTACATATCTTTTACCACCTCTACTCATGGCTCTCATTGTACCACAAAGATCCATATGAACCAGTTCCAACGACTTGGAAGTACTTACAATTTTCTTAGGTTTAAAGGATGATCTTACATGCTTCCCCCCTTGCACATGCCTCACAAACCTTGTCTTCCTTGAACTTGATATTAGGTAGCCCTATTACCAAGTCCTTGGAGACTAATTTGTTTAATTGATTTAGAAAGGCATGGCCAAGTCTTTTGTGCCAAAGGAGGGGATCACTAATTTCCACACTCAAGCAAGTGAGTTCATTTTCAGAGAGAGTTGACAAATCTACAATATAAATAATGTTAACTCTCATTCCCTGCAAAACAATCTTGTCAGTAGTAAGGCTAATCACAAGACATTTTGTGGAAGTGAAAGCCACAAGGTTACCCTTGTCACACAGCTGTGACACACTTATAAGGCTGTATTTTAAGCCATCTATCACATAGACATTCTCAATGGAATGAGAGTCTGTTTTTCCTACCTTTCCAACACCAATAATCTCACCTTTCTTTGCATTTTCAAAGGAGACATTACCTCCTTTTAGGTTCTCAAATGAAAGGAACTGGTTCTTGTTACCAGTCATATATTTTGAGCAGCCACTATCCATGTACCACATTTGGCTACTTCCTTTCATTTGATCCTGCAAAAGAAATCATGGGTTAGTCTTAGGAACCCAAACTAGTTTCGGTCCTTTTCTATGGGCAAATGGATAAATCAAATTTTTCTTTGCCCAACTAGGCAGTTTGTGCTTTTCCTTAACAAAGGCTCTGTTCTTTTGACCAACCTTTTCTCTAGCATTACATTCGTTTTTGTAATGGCCAGTCTTACCATAGTATGTGCAAATCTTATTCTCATGAAGTGTGAGATACTTGTTTTTGGGATCCCATTTTGGAGCTTGAGTCCCAAATCCAAGTCCTCTCTTATTGCTACTATGATGTTCTTATAGCCAAGAGAGTACATTAGAAGCCTTGTTCCATTTGCATGTTCTGTCTAATTCATGTTTTACATTTCCTAAATCATCTTTTAAGACTCACTACTAAAAATTTGGTCTATGGTAACGCATGGAAAACCGTTCCAGTAGGTCGCTAAACCGTTGCCGTAGAGATATTGGAACGGTTTACAAACCGTCACATCCGCTCGCGTGCCAATAGAGCTATAGGAACGGTTCTTGGAACGGTTTTCATATCCGTTGCTGTAGAGACGTCTATGGCAACGGTTTTCCTTTTCTCTATTGGAACGATAATTCCTTCCAATTGGAACGGTTTAAAACCGTTACTATAATGTGTTTGCAACGGCTCATAACCGTTACCATATTATCTAATGCAACACTTTCGTAAGCTATTGTTACGGTTATTTATGGATATAACAACGGTCTCTTTAAGCT
This sequence comes from Nicotiana noctiflora, assembly GCA_032618575.1. Lineage (NCBI taxonomy): Eukaryota > Viridiplantae > Streptophyta > Magnoliopsida > Solanales > Solanaceae > Nicotiana > Nicotiana noctiflora. Next base: position 69,565 of record JASVEL010006531.1, on the reverse strand, counting down.
ATTGTAACGGTTGTTTTTGTATCGCAACGGTTTTAAATACCTATTGGAACGGTTTAGAGAGCATTTTGAAATGGTTTGTTGGATCTATTGGAACGATTTACATCCTAATTGATCACCATTTGTGTCCTATTGCAACGGTTATGGTAGGCTATTGTAACAGTTCATATAAAACAGAAATATAGCTCCTATTGTAATATATATATATATATATATATATATATATATATATATATATATATATATATATATATATATATATATATAATTACACTAAAATTTAAATAAATCACAAAATAAAATTATTAATATTATAACTTGTCCAACAGGCTAATAATATCCATAAAAATAAATGTTCTGCCCCAAGTGCATAAGTTTAATACATTTCAAGATTGTAAGTTTCAAAATGTTGACAACAAAAGATTCGTACAACATTCATCTATAGCAATTCAAAATTCATTTGAAGGTCCACATCTTCATTGCCTTTATCTTCTATTTCTTGATCTAATCCACCTACAAAAGAGGATAAATAAAGTCATTACCTTTCATCTAAAATGCCTAGACTAAATAAACTGATCAAAAAAGAAAAATAAAATAGTGGACATACAAAAGCTAGTCATGAGCCAAGCTCTTCTACGAAAACACATTACCTAGACCCAAATTTGGACATTAAATGTACATGCAAGCTACTAAAAAAGAACAACATATTAAATTAATTCCATTATAGGGTTTAAAAGGAAAAGAAGTCAGTTTGCACAAATTTTGTTTTGACTATTAGCTAATTCCTGATTTCATATCAGGACATACTTTGCTCATAAGCCTGTACAGGAAAGAAACATGTGTTACCAACATTACCATCTTGATTCAAAATATTGTGTTTTCGTACTAAAACGGAAAGAAAGAAAAGACATCTCATGCGTAGAAGTGCATAAATGTGTATCTCAGAAGTTACATGTTTCAACCATAGATAAAATAGAAAAGAAATTCAATTAAGCTTTGATTTGTCTTTCTATTCCTCAAGCTTAATTCTAGAGAATTAAGATTATTGTTCTATTCTAAAAAGGGGAATATTGGCAGTGCTCATGCTGAATTGTGAACATTACTTTCAAATACTTCTTGTAATAAATTGGATATTATATCCTCTACATGTGTACATTAGCACATTTTACCATTCTAATTTGAATTGTGATGAGATAACGTGATGTTCCTTCCAGGTTGGCGTCTCCTATCCTACCGTTTAGGTAAAAAGGATGATCATATAAAAGGAATATAGTGTGTAAATAATATGTTTATGTGGTTCAACCATGGATAGAAGTTACACGTTCACCCATGGATAAGTCGTTAGCAATTCAAGATACTTTCCAAAATGGGCATCACATTTGAGCTGAACCACTCTATTTCCAATAATCTATATTCTAGGCTTAAATAGCAGAGAGATAAAGAAAGCAAGCAAACCTTAAGAACATTCTGAATTATTTGTACACCAATTAGCTAGGGAAAATGAGAAAAACAATAGTATAATAACCTGGAACAATTCCTTCCTCCACAGCAGCCTTTGTGGTATTCAAAGCGTCAGTGATTCTGTCTTTCTTTTCGCCAACCTCAGCTTCACTAGCTCCTCCGATCTGAAAATTATCCTGTTAAAATTAATATAGATTCTATGTTGCAACTTCTTTCAGCTTAAAAGGAATGTCTGAATTATTTTTGTAGTTCTGCATTTGCACAAGTTGCAAACAAAGGCATACCTTTAACACAGCAACACCTCCTGAAATCTTAGTAGCCTTTCCTGCAACTTCTCCTTCATAATCAGATGTGTTCAGTTCAATGGTTGATCTAATCTGCAAAAATAAAGAGCACGAGTATATGCTCAACCCCATGCTGAAGTGCACTGCTTGTACCAATATTGGTGCAAAACAAAAGCAAGTCAAACCTGTTCACATCGCTTCTCTATGGACTTCTTCTCACCAGCGCCATCAAGAATGACAGTATCATCCTTCGAAATAGCCACCTAGGAATATCGAACATGTATCATATTACGCACAATTTGCTCATGCATCATACATTGAAAAGAGAACAGTTATACTGAAGGAATGACTATTACAGCCAAAAGGCGCGGGAAAAGTAATCCAACTCCACATTTTCAATGTTCAATCCAAGCTCTTCTGTTACAACCTACCACACAGCAGTAAGAGACAGTGGCTGAGGCATCTTTAACACAAATATCAACTATCTTATATATGAGCACGGCATATAAAGATCTTGCAAATTAGCTTTCCTATTTTCACCAAAACCGGGTGCTTTAATGGCACAAACCTGTAAACATTTACAAACAATATGCAATCACCAAACTAATAATTGACTTGGCTACATGTGAATTCAATGATATAAAGATTTAGTACATCTTATAGCTACTACTGAAAGGCATAACTTTATATGCCGAACCACTTTTGGTCGCACGAACAATCTCATTCAGTTTTCTTGAGGTCATAAATGGAATTAAGTCATTAACTCATCAACAATCAAAATCAACTTCACAATTCAAAAATCTGCAACAAGTATGCATATCTGCATCAATCTACAAATGGACGAGCACCACAGAGACATCAAATATACATTCCAATTGCCAGCACCGCTACATATTATAATGATATTTTATGTAATTCTGCATTACCATATTAAGAGTTTCCATTGAGAGTTAATATACTAGAAACATGATAACTATAAAGCTTTGATTGTAGAGTCGGAAGGGCCAAATAGAATGAAAGCGACAAGCCAACGAGACTATGGGCTTGCAAGTAAGAAAAGGCTTCCAATAAGAAGCTAGATTACTGTTGCTACCAATTGGACAGTTCAATTATCGTTAACTTCACATGTAGCCAAGAAATAACAAATTACAGTACTACACTTGCATCCAAGTTTTTCAAATTAGTGAACTTCTTTTGCTTTCTCCAGGATTAATTTCATAAGAATACACCTTTGCTTGTCTAACTTTTTATTCTTTTCACAGGTACACCAAATACAAGCTGCGGCAAACTGTTACATCCTGAATTACACAAAATAAAAATCAAGGCGAGATAATGTTGTGCAGTCCATTCTCTAACGCAACAAGCTTCAATCCTGACAATCTACTAACACTTAAGCGCTACACTACGTCTTAAGAGAACATTCATAGCACTAACAGTGCAGGACACTTCTTATTGACAACATGATATTCCAAAAATGTAGATATAGCTTATATGCTTGACCTTAAGAAATACTAAAGTTAAATAAATTGGATGTAGAATTTCCAAGATATTAATGTCTTATCAGGCAATGGATCCAAACTTCACTTAAAAGATTCTTTATCTTTAACCAAAATAGTAAACTAACAGATTATGTGAAATGATTTACATTGACATTCTGATTAAGCTGATCATGTGTACTTAACAATATCTTATACAACTTTCACTTCTGCCAAGAGTACAAATTCAAACAAAGATGTCATCTTTTCCCAAACACATGTAGTTCAAATGTTATACTTCAATATATTTTTCCAATTTTACATTATAATACACAAGTCTCATTAACTTATTCAACTACATGCACTGTCAAACTTGTAAATGAGATGGGTTGTCTGTTGAGGCAATAAAGATAAGATGCACTATTCATGTCGAATATGATTTAAAAAAAGAACGACATAACAGACATGTAGACACATAAGAGATTTCCTAATACACGGAGTGAAACCGAAGTTTTGCCAAAAATGCTTTTCTTACAAAGCTGGAGAAACTTATCAGGTTATCAACAAAAATAGGAAGTTGAACTTCCAGCCATCAAGGCCATAAAAATAATATTTTCTTTGCTTTTAATCATGAGCACAAAATGCCGAGTATAGATACAAAAACTGGTACTAAATTTCCCTATATTCGGAGAGTAAATATACAACCAGAGTGTCATACCTGCATCAAGTTTTTGGCTTGCTCATCAAACTAAAAATAAAATAATATTGATAGAAAGGTAGATTAAAGGGGGTTGTAAAAAGTACTATCTATGCTTGAGGTTCACAAAGTGAAATGATATAGCTAGTTTTCATATAATGACATAAGTGAGCAAGAAACAAAGATAAAGCACAAATTCAGTTCAAGAGATTACCACTACCAACAGTAATAAATCTAGTGATTTAATCCCACTCAGTTGACAGGAAAATCAAAACTAGACGATTATATCAAAAATTAACGCAAGAAGATGCAAAAGCCCTGGTTCTCAAGAGTAAGGATAATAGCATCTTGAAGAACCATGAGAAACCATATATCTTACCTCATGTATTTATAGCTTCAGGAAGGTATCTTATCTATTCTTGGATACACAACATCTTTCAGTATAAACACAAAACTTGAAGCAATGAAGAGACAAGAAAGGAGACTAATTAATTGCAACAAAATACTTACATTAAGATAAACGGTAACGCCAATATTGATAATATCCCAATCCTAAATCATGAAAAACCACAGAACATAAGAATGTTAGCATGTTGCTAAGTTGAATTCTTGGTTATGAAAAAAAAATCTATTCAGTAGAGCAAACATCAAGCGGACGTGAATCTAAAATTCCGTGGAAAATGCACTCATTCACTGAGGTGCACACGCTCTTTGGATGAGAGATGAAAGGCGAATCACAAACTAATCTCTAGCTTTCTCATCAGTAAGCCATTGTTGCAGATTCTCCTGCCAGGATACAAACATCTCAATATTAGCAGATGAATGAAAAACAAATATTTAATTCACATTGTGCTAGCGGGAGAAAAAGATAGCTGATGAAGAGCCTAACCCCTGGAACATAAGGCTTGATCTCTGGTAGAGCCCACTCATCGGGAACTTTCAGGAATTTCTCAATGTCGTCAAACATGTTAACAAATTTATATGCGATCTATCTAACTTGTATCCATGTGTCTTCTCCTTACTCAGCTCAGCTTCCTAAAGCAGAAAAACATAGCAACATGACACTGGTTAACATCTTCCACAATTCCGTTACAAGTCTCACGCATTGTCTAAACAAATGGGATACATTGTAGCTGCTAAAGAGAAAAAAATGGAGTACCTGAGGAGTATTATACTCGATGAAGCAGTACCCAAGGGTTTTCTGAGTCTCGGGATCAACAGGCATCCAAAGACCATCCTCCTTAATAACACCAAGTTGGCTGTAAATTTTCCGAACTACTCCTTCCAACTTCTCAAATTTCTCTTTAGGCACCACAGGAAGATTGTCCACCACCAGTATGTTCCCAAAACCAGCATCAAACTCCAAGGGGTCCTCCTCCATTAAGTCATCATCATCACTGCTAATATCCAAATACCATACAAAATTCAAAACCAAAGGAAAACTACAAAACCTATTTTCATAGTATATGAACCAAAAGAGAATTTAAACTCTACAAACCCTTTCTTTATCGGTATGAACCAAAGCCACATTTACAAACCAAAAGAACCTAAACTTCAAACAAAACAAATGAATCCAAGCAGAAACACATAAAAATTCATATATAAATTAAGGTATTACCCAACAACAACTACAACAACAACCCAGTATATTCCCACAAGGTGGGGTCTGGGGAGGGTAATATGTAGACAGGCCTTACCTCTACCCGAGAGGGCAGAGAGGCTGTTTCCAATCGACCCTAAAAAGTATATCTTATCAACACATGAACAAAAAACTCAGGGAGAATGTAAAAACACTTGAAAAATCTAATCAAGGTTTTTTAACTGGTAATGAATCTATAACTCAACATATTCAAGACTCGCAAATACAAACTCAACATATTCAAAATCCAACAACAACAACAGAGTGAAATCCCACAAGTGAGGTCTAGGGAGGTAGTACAACAACAACAACCCATTATAATCCCACAAGTGGGGTATGGGGAGGGTAATATGTACGCAGACCTTACCCCTATCCTTAGGATAGGGAGGTTGTTTCCAGGAGACCCTCGGCTCAAGACAGCAACAAGAGACAATATATTAATATTATAAATAGACTCATACTAAAATAACATAACATAAAATAACAGAAAAATGGTAATATACGAAATATAGTAAATACGAAAAGATCAAGGTGACTCTACACCAAGTTGACTCTAACAATATTTAAAGAAAAAATTTACAATGACTGGAAACATGAAAGCTGCACGAGTCATAAGAAAGCATGATGAACAAAACACACTCACCACTTCCGCCGCATCATGAGTAAACTCTAGAAAAGATCCAACTGCCCTGTTTACATGATTTAATTAAGAATTATAAAATGTAATTTCTCGATCGAGGAAGTTCTAAAATTTTCAAACAAAATTTACTTGAGAGCTGCAACTCTGACACGGTTACTTGTTTCATCTTGAAGGCACTTGAGCAGCAATGATTGCAAATCGGCAAAATATGGTTGAAAAGAATTCCTAATAGTTTCTGTCAAGGAACTGAAAAGAATCAAAGCCACCTTGCATAATCAAAACAATGAAACCACCCGTTAGTCCACTAAACTAGGTAATCCTACATGCGATTGCAGAACATGGAACAGAGGGAGACAATATGACCATCTGAGGATGCACTCATGCACCTGTTATTCCAATCCAGGGGAGGTAAAGATTGATGAAAGCAACATTTTCTTTACATCGATTAATAATTAACTGATTCTTAGGTTTTGTAGTTGAGGTCGTCAATCATTCCAAAAGGAACTGACAAAGGTTTACAGGAATTCTACCTTAGTGTTACTTGATTTCAGAAAAAAGTTAACGGTATGCTGAAACTCCCAAACACTTCGAATTTTCAGAATGAAGTTGCATCAGAATTCAGTTTGAGGGGAAAATTAAGTACTTTTTCCGGAGGGTAGGGGTGTTTACACTTACAATTGAAATCTACAAATGGTTAATGAAAATTGTGATGTAAGGATATCATCATACTTCTATAACTGATTGGAATGATATAACCCAGCAATTGCCAGGAATTTTATTGGCATAAAGCAATAAAGATTTTGGGATCATTACACAAAAGCCGGCAGGATTCACTGTTTACTTTTCCTAGACGGCATGCATAGATTATACACTTATTTTACACGGTTATACACACATTTTATATATATTATAATCTTCTGGTTATTTTTAGTTTAAACGGTCGGATAGGCGGCTATTTAGGTTAATTTTTCTAAAATTTTTGGGTAAAAGTTGCTTCACTTGTTAGTTTTTCCATTCGAAGATCGAAAAGAAAGTGCAGTAGGTGCCTTGGACTACATAAGTGGTTGCAGTTAATCACAATGCTGCCTGACTGATGGCCTCAAATCACCACTGGATGCTATATAAGCTACCAGCAAACAAATTTTCATAGCCTCAAATCTCATGTAGCATGTATGAAGCTTTTCATTTATGAAAACCCTGAAGCTGCATTGGTAATTGCAAAAGAAACAGCCTATATGAAGTGTTCATCTAACTAAAGCATGTGATGGCAATCAGGTAAAGCATACCTCTCTATGATCTTCTTGTGCACTTTGACTGCACTGGAACAAAAATGGCAACAAATCTGACCACTCTCCATCTGGAACAGCATACTTTGCAACGATACTAATCACATTGGCACTAGCTCGCCTCACTGGAGGACTGTGTTCCATGGTGATGCTCTCAATTAGGGACTGTTTCACAAGCTGGCGAAGTTGAGGGGATAACTTAGCCCAAGTATACAAAACCCAAGATAACACTAAAATTCTAATCTTCACAACATATTAACAGGCCTTGCACACTCAATAGAAGAACATTGACAAAATCCAAACTTCATAGCATAGAAAAGAATCCCAGACATATACGTCCATAATAAATTTAACACATTGAACTGGATATATACATAAAATAAAACCAACAAACTCGAAAACCCAACAAAACACTAGAAATTTCTAATCTTCAAAGCATATGAACCAAAAATTTGATTGTTGACACCAAACAAATGAATCCAAGCTTCAACCACGACTTCTCGACACCAATTAGAGTAAAACCCCAAACCCAATTTGTTCAAATATTCACAAAAACAATGAACCCTAGGTCATCAAAGAGAGAGAGATATGGGGGTATCGCCTATATTGCAGTGAAGAAGAAGATGACCTAGGTCTTGAAAAGAATTTGATAGTGGGAAATTTGGGGGTATCGCCTATATCGCAGTGAAGAAGAAGAGATGGCTCGGTAATATTTGGGGGTATCGCCTATATCCGGTTAGTGGAAAATTAAGTGAAAAAAAAGTTTTTTTATTTAATATGTATTATTAAAATTATTAAAAATTAAAAAATAAAAAGAATAGGGATTGCGTTGGCGGGTGTAGTAAAATTTAGGAGGGAAAATAAGGGAGAAAAAATAACCGTTCCAATAGAAATTTATACAACTTAAGTGTTCCCGTAGATAGATTTATTGGGACGGTTCATATAACCGTTGCGCCAGATACATCTATGGCAACGGTTATTTTACAATTGTAACGGTTCTATAGTTAAAGTGTGCTAATATCACCTAAATGCTACTGTAACGGTTATAACCGTTACCATACATGTTCTATGGCAACGGTTTGTGAACCGTTGCTAAAATAACTGTTCCAATAGGCACATTTTCTGGTAGTGACTTTAATCAACTCATCTTTCTTGTACATTTCATCTTTCATTTTTCCTAAATTTTCTTCTAAGATGAGAGATGATTGATCAACCTTTTTCTTACCTGTCCCTAATTTCAGTTTAATGTTTTCAGATCTAGGTTCTAGATTCTTATTTGCAAGTTGATGAACATGGTTCTTCAACTCCATACTTATGTGGTCACTCTTATCAGCCCTAGACTCAAGTCTTTTATATTTTTCTTCTAGGATAACACATTCTTTAGACATAACATCTTTCTCACTATTTAATAATTCAGACTCATCTATGAAGTCCATCAGTAAGTCAGCCAGTTTTTCTTTGGATAAAAATTTTATCTTTTCTTTAAGGTGTAGAATACTTACCTCTTGTTCATCTTCTGACTCTCTGATGGCCATAAGAGCTTGCTCATCTTCAACTTCATTTTCTGAGTCCTCATCTGATGTTTCTCCTCATGCAGCAACCCTGGCTTTGGTTGATCCCTTATTCATTTTTGGTTGAACATGTTCCTTCTTCCTATTTCTTCATTCAGCTCTTTCTTTCTTCCATTCAATCTCCCATTATGGACAATTTCTGATGTGGTGATCAGTTTTCCCACACTTGTAACAATCTTTATTGATTTGTTTCTATGAAGCTCTTGATTTGCTAAATGTTATTTCTTTTGAAGTACCCTTTCCTCTCATAAGGAATTTCTTGAAATCTCTAGTTATCATAGCCATCTCATCATCTTCAAGATCCGATCCTTCTGAAATTCTGAGATCCAGACTTCTTTCTTTCTTTGGAACATCCATTTTCATTGTTTGCCTTCTTAGTTCATAGGTAGTGAGGTTTCCAATTAGTTTATCTAACTTTAGAGTAGCAATGTTCTGTACTTCTTAAATAACAGTGATTTTTCTTTCCCATGAGATTGGCAGAAACCTAGTTAGAATTTTCTCCACCTTGTCTTCTTCCAGAATAATCCTTCCAAGTGACCCCAGTTCATTAGTCAGTGTAATGAATCTGGTATACATTTCTTGAATAGTTTCTCCTTCCTTCATGGTAAAGTTTTCATATTGAGAATACAGTAGAGTTCCTCTTGATCTCTTTACCTGAGGTGTTCTTTCATGAGCCACTTGTAGAGTGTCCCATATCTCTTTGGCAGTAGTACAACCTTGAATCCTGTGGTACTCATCAGGACCCAGTCCATATACCAACCATTTCTTGGCTTTTGCATTTTTCTCCTATTTCCTTAGATCCTCAGTAGTACAATCTACTCTTGTCTTTGGAACATTTACTCCTTCAACATTCTTCTTGGTTTTAGCTAAAGGACTATCGGTGATGATATCCCAAAACTCATAATCGTCTCCCATTATGTGGTCCCTCATTCTATTTTTCCACCAGGAGTAGTAGAGGCCATTGAAGAGAGGAGGCCGAGCAGTGGATTGCCCTTCCTAGTTCGAAGGTGGAGCACTCATGTTGATCTTTCCTAAGGTGTTAACCTCTTCGAGGATAACCTTCTCTGACACCAAATGATGTTCTACACGTCAATACCATACAAGAGGGGGGGGGGGTGATTTGTGTGGTACCTAATTTGCAGTAGAAGAACCTGGTTCTTCTACATGTTCTACCTACAGTAATTTGTGCAATAATAAATGTTGAAAGTAAAGTACACAGATATTTTATGTGTAAAACACCTAGATCAAAAGGTGAAAAAACAATGACCTACCACTTAGTAGGATTTTCCGAAACTCCACTAAAATCACTGAGCCAAAAACCGCATTTATAAAGACTCTTTGTAAATCTAAGGAGTAACTCTTATCCCAGTGTGGCATCCAGCCTCAACTGTTGCGACACTTTCAAGTTAACTCTAACTTGAATACTCAATGCACCTAATACAATTGCTTCTATAAAAGCTGAAAGGTACAATATGAAAACCTACTACAATTGAACTAGACTATGAATAAACACGATGATGAAACTGGTTCTTCTATCTTAGTTCATGCAGCTTTAGATGTGCACACTTGTATCTCGCATATATTTCTTGTAGAATAGACTTGATACTTTTTACTCTCAAATATGCTTTACTTCTGCTTATGTGCACTACTTGTAAAAGAGAACAACTGAGTTAATTAAATAGATTAGCAGCTAGAGTTTGATCAAGATTTTGTCGCTTATCCCTTTGTCAATTTCAGTCCTTAACTACTACAAACTCTCTTCCTTATCCTGACTTAGGATTGTGTTCTCTTATCTTAAGAGGACTGTTCCTCATAGAACTCAATGCAACCTTTTCGATCATCTTCACAACATATTTATTGCATACGCCCCAGTACATATATTCTTCGCGTGCCTTCCATGTGCGATGGTTATGACTAAACTGTTTCCCATGATAGACCAGGTCCTTCTCCTGACGTTCATTTGTCAATCTTCAAAACATAGCCAACACCTCTTCATTTTCACTTCAAAACAAATTTAACACAAATCCTTTTCTTTTTCTTTTTCTTTTCTTTTCTCAAAATTAAATAATTCCTAAATTAAATCTTAGAAGCTAACGAACTCAATAATGTCACTAATTAAACCTAAGTGATAGTTAACTCAATTAATTAGAAATAAATTAAAATGAATACTGCATCAAAATAAAAGTTAAAATTAAAAGTGCAAGTTACATTATTTTTTGTGATTTTTCATTTTTATAAAAAAATTAATTTGTTAAGTGATCCTAAAAATCCAAGGTTAAATCCTAAATGCAAATGCACATATATTTTTTGTATTTTTTATTAATTAAAATGCACAGAAAAAAATGCCAACAATTAATAGAAAATGTCATAAAAATCCACAAAATTTGCAATCACTAAAAAAAAATTAAATTTCTGGGAGTAATTCATATATTGGGCAAAAATCACGTACTCGCAATATTTTCTATGGGCATGAGAGACATGGAATGTGCAATGATTTTTCTTCTAGATGGGATCAATGGAAGTTCTTATCTAGTTGAGTGAGTAGATGTCTGTGGCTCGGAGGGGAGATACAAGTTTTCTTGCTATCCTTGGATGGTATGGTATATGCGATATGTTATAGAGGATTGAGATTTGCATGTATGAGGTTCAGTCCAGTCCTTAAAGGAAGTTAAAAAAACTCTTAAGCAATGGGTAGCCTCAGATAATCAAGGGAATGATACTGCTAATTGGAAGTGATTTGATGAGAGTATACGTCCCAGAAAAAGGTAATGTGATTAAAATAGTGATACTTCGTTAGTATTATGGTGCTTTCTTATTAGATTAACTGCTGATATCTGAGTTTATGTGGTGGCATAGGGGAATTTTAGAATATCTTTCGTAGAATAATTGGGTACTTGAGCTGTGATAAGTATTCGTATGGCAGAATTTGGGATCAGATATGGTGATTCGTGTTCCATATGGAGTAGAGACTGCAAGTTCTCATGTACAGACTATGTAGCAGTTATGGATCGTGTGTATCGGCACCGTTTAGCGGCTATTGGGATTTGGAGGCCAGAGTGGATCTTTACTTGCTGGTATGTTAGATTTTCGGATATAATGTTGGAATTCAGACGGGTTGTCTTAGTGTTGGGTGATTATGAACTGTTATGCTATGGGCTATGCCAGAAATGCCACAAGATGAGTGGCGAGGTGCATTTGATTATGTTCTAGCAGGTTGGTTTATATTTCAAAGACTAAGCAGACGACTGGGAAGAATTGCTTTTCTTAGTTGGGCCTTCATGATAGATGTCAGTACAAAGGTTTCTACCATTGATTCAGTTATGGTATTGAAGTACTTTTTGGATGCGTCTCTTGTGTGTAGGCATGTCGTCGGGCGAGGTTGTGGATTTTGGTATCGATTTGGTGTCGGGCACCGTATCGTACAGCTCCAAAAGGAGTTATAGTAGTGAAAGGAATAGCTTAAGGCCTCCTTGGTAATAAGTTCATTGGCAGGCCGAGGTGGCTGCGTATTCAGCTTGAGTTTCTATTCTATGTAGTGAGACGTTATGATTTGTTGGTTATGGGCACATGTGGTGCGGTTCTATTGGGGATTCATAGTGAGAGTTGAGCGGGTAGAGTAATTGGGTCTTGCTGGATAACTGGAGTGCCGGTTACGAAATATCGACTTGCGTATCTTATGTTTTTTTTCATCGTGCGTGTAATGAATTGCTTTGATTTTAGACATCAAATTCTATGTGGTTGTCGATTTTGAGCATAATCACTTGAGGTGTTTCATGTGTAACAGTATATGGATAGGATCGCGCATTGTAGCGAGGCCACGTGGAGATATGACATATTGGGGTAGATTCAGGTGTTTTATTTCTATTATGTGAGGCAGAGTCTCAGCCCTGTGTTGTGATGGTACTGATGAGCTTGAGGTACAACTCTTTTGTTTGAGTCATATTTCATGGTTTGAGTATGTTCAGACTGTTTCTTATTGTGCGCGTATTATGCAAGTTGTGGCTTAGGCCTTTATTGAAGTGTCATATCACTAGAGTGGTGTGTTAGATTCGAGGTGATCATTGGGGTCACTAATAAATACGAACGGATTGGATTTCAGCTTGGTAGAAGGATAATATCGATGTTCGGCTCGGAATCTATTGTGGTATTACTAAAAAGAGAAGTGGCTTCATGAATGGTTGATCTGAGAAATGGTTACGATTTATTGCGTGTTTCATTTATCATTGGCAGTATATGAAAGTGTTGGAATAAGACCTCAGTTGATAAGAAGTTCCTATCGGTATTCGGGTGTTGTGGGCGACTGATATGGATAAAAGTTATCGTTTCGAGTATTTGAGTTATGTATATCATATGATTACACCTGAGGTTGCAGGTATGGATTATTACAGCTGGTTCGGGTTTATTCTGAGTACAGATGTGAGGTTTTGATCTTGTGTGTGATTTCGGAGAGTGCAATATGATTATAAGGTTTATGGACTAGATGGATTGTGAAATTTAAGCAATGTTGTGTTATTAGACCTATTAGAGATAGGGTGATGTGGGATCACCCCGGTTATATGCTTAATAAGGTCATTCAGCTATTGGTTGGCTTCTAGGACAACTTTGGGTACGCTCGAGAACGAGCATTTATTTAAGTTGGGGAGGATGTGATGAACGACCCGTCGTCTCAGGATTTGTTGCCCCGTTTTATGATTTTTCATGTTTCATTATCATTATTTGGTGTGTTAGAATCGATTAGGATTGGTTTTGGTAGAAAATGAGAAACTTAGTCTGTTTAAGGAAGGCTTGTTTTGGAAAAGTCAACCGGATGTTGACTATTGAGTTAGAGGGTTCGGATGCAATTTTTGGTGATTCGTTTAGCTCCGGGGGATGATTTGTGACTTAGGAGCGTGATCGGAAATGATTTTGGAGGTCTGGTGTAGAATTAGGCTCCAATTGACGAAGTTAGTATTTTGGCGAATCTTGATTGATGGGTGAGATTTTGATCCGAGGGTCGGAATGGAATTTTGAGAGTTGTTGTAGCTTCGCCATGTCATTTGGGATATGTATGCAAAATTTTATATCATTCGGAGGCGGTTTGGTTGGTTTTTTATCGAATGCATGTTTCAGAAGTTTTTGAAAAAACTTAGGCTTGAATTCGATGTGAATTGAAGGTTTTGATGTTGTTTGAGGTGTTTTGTTGCTTGGAACGGGTTTGAATGATGTAATGGGATATGTCAGGTATGGATTATTGGACATGGGGTCTTGGCTTGTTTTATTCATTGCGAACGCATCAGTGCGTGTGCAATCGCGTTGTGCGAAGAGTCTGTGAATTGCGATCGCATAGAATATTACGCGATCACATAAGAGGAATGACGAGGGATAAAGATTTGTTCTTCGTGATCGCGAGGGATGTTTCGCAATCACATAGAAGGAAATAGTTGCTGGGCAGAAGGGTTTCTAAAACATTTTGTTCCGCGAGCCTATGTTATTTTCCTCAATTGCTGAACAATTTTGGAGCTTAGGAGAGCTAATGGAAGAGGGATTCAAGGGGAATTGATTGGAGGTAAGATTTTTGAACTTAAAACATGATTATATTATGAAATTAGCCTAGAAATTCATGGAAATTAAGCGTAAAGTTGATGAACTAGGGCTTAAGTTTTTGATAGTTCAAATAGGGATTTGATGGGTCATTTGAGCTTAGATTTGATAGTTCTTGGTATGTATGAACTCGTGACGAGATAAGGAATCCTGTGATGTTAATTTTTTGTTTTTTTGGAGAAGTGGGCCCTGGGCTCGGGTTATGAAATTTCATAATTTTTGATGTTTTTCGATTCTTTTCGATTGGGTTATGTTCCCTTATCCTATTAAGATGTATTCGCTCTGATTTTGGATAGATTCGATGCGTGTGGAGGCCAATTTTATGGGCAAGGGCATCGTGAGCTAGAGATTTTACGAGTTCGAGGTGAGTGATGATTGTAAATGATATCCTGAGGGTTTGAAACCCCGAATTTACATACCATAGTGCTATATTGAGGTGATTTACACGCCAGATAGCGAGCGTGGGGTAGAGCACCATTGGGGATTCTGAATTGGTCCGTCCCGATTGATGCTTTTTGCCGCGTATTTCATCGTAACATATTTGTTATTATCATGATTTGGGTTGATTTCCATATTTGGGCTTCGTGCCAATTATTTGAACTCTTCGGGGATTATTTTCATTTGTTTCCTCATTGTTTTGACTTATTACTTGAACTCAATCATATTGTTTCTCCACTATTTTACAACTCAACCACTTTTACTCAGATTTGAGTCTTAAATGATATTTTAAACGATAATTTGGGGTGAGGACTACTGTTTTACTAATGCCTGAGGGGCTTGTGATGATATTTTGGCTGAGTGTGGTCGAGGGCCAGATGTGAGGGTACACTGAGTAATGTGAGGCCGAGGGCCTGGATGAGAGGATACTTATATGGATCGGGCTGCACACCGCAGCAGTATGTATATATTGGATTGGACTGCACGCAGCAGTGATATAGCACTTGGGCAGTAGAAGCCCCTTCGAAGTCAGCACCCCCACAGTGAGCGCGGGTACCCATATGGATTGGGTTGCATGCCGTAGCGAGCTACAGATCGGGCTGCACGCTGCAGTGATATGTGGATCGGGATGCACGCCGTAGCGGCTACTATGTGATACTGTTCTGAGAGTGTTGTTGAGAGTGAGCCCGAGGGGCTAGTACAATTTTTGATGGATTGCCCGAGGGGAGAACGTTAATGTGCTCATCTCGCATACTTATTTGCCTTTTTACTTGATATATTGTGGTATTTGTGCCCGAGGGGTGTATTTTCTATGCTTATCAGCTGTTGGCCCAAGTTCAGTTGATGTTTTGAAGATTGACAAATGAACTCAGTGATGGACCTGGTCCATCTGGTGAAACACAGTGTTTATCAACCATTGCACATGAGCTGCACGTGAGGAAGATATACCGTACAGAACAAGAAACAATATCTACTAAATCGAAAAGGTTGCGCAGATGGGATAAGGAGAACAGTCTCCTTATGAAGAGAGAACACAATCCTAATCTAGGATAAGGGTTGGAGTTAGTATTTGTCAAGGACTCAAAATCGTCCAAGGATAACCAATAGAGTCTCAATCAAGCTGTAATTACTAACTCATTAAATAACTTAGTTTACCCTCTTTTACATGTATTTGCACATATGCAGAAGTAAAACATAATTGAGAGCAAAAGAGAAAGTCTGTTTTGCAAGCAATATATTTGAGATATAAGTGTGCACTCTTGAAGCTACTTGAACGAGATAGAAGAACCAGCTCCATTGTGTTTATTCTTATTCTAGTTCAATTGTAGTAGGAATTTCTATTTGTACCTTTCAGCTTACTTAGAAGCAATTGTATTAGGTACTTTGAGTATTCAAGTTAGAGTTAACTTGAAAGTATCGCAACAGTTGAGGCTGTTGTCACACCCCAAATCGAGGGACATGACCGGCGCCTGACCGGATAGCCCTAGTCAAGGGAACCTGAGTGCCTTTCCTAACCCGTGCCTTACCCCTGAATTGTTCATTACTTATAAGCCAAAGATCTTACCAATTATAACTGAATTCACATTTTTCAAGCATAACCACACGATTAACTTACTAACAAGTTTACAGTTTACAACGCCCGATATAATATATACATAAGACTATAATCCCACAGTTTACTGTCTACGGAGCCTCTAGGATACAGAGGATGATACAATACTTGCCGGTAACAAGACTCCGGATATACCTTACAAAATCAAAATAAAGTCTAAAGCAGAAGTGTCATGAGCCACGCAAGGCCCCGAGAGGAAAGGGGCTCACCAAAACGGGCAGTGGAAGATGAAGGACGCTACTGCCAATGAGCTGAAGTACCTTCTACTAATCCACCTACAATCATAACACGAATGTAGCGTCCCCGGTAAAAGGGACGTCAGTACACTGGAATTGTACTGGTATGTATGGACAAGCTTTGTCCCAAGTAAACTCAAGCCATTAAACAAGTAATTCACGATGATAAGACAACCAAGGATTACACCAACAAATAATAAACCCAACCAATCATGTTCCCATATTTACTTCATTTCAAGTAGTTCTCGGCCCAAGGTACAATTAAAGATCAAAAAAGAAGGCAACAACCAAACATACACAAAAAAAAAACACAACCAAGTCAAACAAAGGGGCAATCAGTGCCCCACAGGTTGAAAACTCTCCCGCTGTCTCCTTTCACAATTTCACATCAATGATTTCATATCAATTTCAATGGCAATTTTGATCGCTTTCCACCCTTATTAGCTCGTCCACCCTTTTCACCCAAACCCATACCTTGTTACTTTGTGTTGCGGCGCGCAACCCAATCCCACCGAACAGTTTCAAACCACAACAAACACAAACAGCAAACAAGAGCACCATACAATGATCACAAACAAGTGCAAATAAGAAATTTTACAATTTTGTTCATGTCTCCAAATTCTTTTCAAGCCGGTGTCACCACAAGTTACAATAATTCCATTTTAGAGAGTGTTCATACCATTATGTTCACAATTCATCATAATTCAAGTATTTCATTAGTTTCCCAAAAGAAAACATGTATGCCACCACTACAATTGTTCAACATCAATTGCGTACCCAACAACTAAATCAAAGAATCACACAACAATTCCTCAAAATTATCACAAACCAAACGAATTGTACACATAAGGGCGAATTCACAAGAATCAAAGTTAGCCATACATACCTGGTGTCGGGTTTTCTTCCTTTCATCTCCTACTTTATGTTCACCCAAGTTATCCTATTTTGCCAACCTCGTTCTTGCAGACTCTTACTCCTACTCACTTCTTTTTTCTAAATTCCAAGTTCAAATAACATGCATGAGTGCCAAATTCTTTTATTCAAAATCTATTGTATACAAATCTTTCTTTACATTTGACAACTGAAAATTAGAGGAAAATGACTAGGGTTTTTACCTTTTAGAGATTTGGGGAAGATGACTTTTGCCCTAGAATCTTCCAGACCAATCGATTGGAAACAATCTTTGAAGATAGTTAGATTTCTCTCTCTAGAACCCCCATTTCCTCTCTCTAGTTTTGCTAAGCAAATATGAGAAAAATGAAGGAGGTGTTTTATTAAAGAAGGAGTCGGGTTAAAATTTTATAAAAATCTGGGCCAAGTCAATTCTGCGGTCGCATCTACGATCGCAGAATCAACATGCGGTCCGACCGCCGAATTGCCCCAAAAATTATCTTGTTCTGTTACGATATACGACCAGAATGCGGCCCGCATTCGTTTCAACGGCCGCAGAACGCACCGCAAAATTGACACTCAAAAATTCTTTAGAAATTATGCGATGGATCTGCGGTCCATATTTCAGTAATGCGATCGTATATATGACCGTATTTTCAACACAATTTTTGGAAAACATTCTGTTAAACTCTGAGGTAGGAATGCGGTCCGCATAGCAGATCTACGATCGCATTCCTGACCGCAGAATCGACATTTTTTGGAAAAAGTTTATTCTTTCAGTTTTTAAAACTTAAATCACTACCAAGGGTTCGAATACATTATTCGGACCATGACACCACGGCTACTAGGTTTTTTTTAAGCATAAAATTTTTTACGGGGACTTACATCCTCCCCCCTTAAAATTATTCGTCCTCGAATGAGGATTTTGAAAATCAGTTGGTTTTGAAAGACATGATATGTAAACTGTAAAAATTTTCACTAACTTCTATATTTTAGAAAAATTTCGCCAGAGTTTCCTTTGTATTATGGATATATCCACCTGTCAGAGAGCCCCCGAAACACATTACTAAACAACAACACACAATTACAACATTTTTCCCAGCTTGTACACACTTTCTTACCTCAACGATTGCACATAGTTAATCACATTGTTATATTTGCACATAAACTAGCTACTTCAATGAGTCCTTACCTTATTTAACCATCTCAATACACCATATACACATAAACAAACAATTATCAATTTACACTTACTATTTGTTGTATATTTAATACATGAATCTTTATAAGGCTTTCATTTATCAAGGAAGGTTCAAACACATATAACTCTTTGCAAAATGAAATAAACTTTACTAACACTAAGAAGGAAGCAATTTGGACAAGACGATAGTTGTTTCAAAAAGGTAGAAGGGTCGCCTAATTTCTTCTAAGCTTGATCAAACAAATGGGTGTACTTTTCCTTCATCTCTTTTTCTGCTTCCCATGTGGCCTCCTCAACTTGTTGGCTTCACCACAACACTTTGACAGAGGCAACTTTCTTATTTCTCAACTTACGAACTTGCCTATCAAGGATGGCAACCGGAACTTCTTCATATGACACCACTTTATTAACCTCAATCACTTCCAAGGGCCCAAACCTTTCAGTTTTTATTCTTTAAGTTTTTAAGCTTAAATCACCACCAAGGGTCCGAACCGCGGCTCATAAGCTCGCCATGAAGAATTCTACGTATTCCTAACACATTATTCGGACCATGACACCATGGCTACTAGGTTGTTTTTAAGCACACAAATTTTTATGGGGCCTTACAGTTGTGTGCCACATTGGGATTAGAGTTAATCTTTAGGTTTACAAAGAGTTTTGTAAATGTTGTTTTGGCTCAGTGATTTTAGTGGAAGTTTGGGAATATCCTATTGAGTAGTAGGTCGTGGTTTTTTCACCTTTTGAGCAAAGTGTTTTTCACATAAAAATCTTTGTGTCCTTTATTTTATGTATTTATTATTCTGCGAACTGTACTAGTTAGAACAACTAGAAGAACCAGGTTCTTCAAGAGCGAAATTTGGGTACCACACAAATCACCCCCCTTGAGTGGTATTGATGTTTAGAATATTAATTGGTATAAGGGTGGGTTATCCTTGAAGAGGTTAACACCTTAGGAAAGATCAACATGAGTGGACCACCTGGAAACTGGGAAGGGCAATCCACTGCTAGGCCTCCACTTTTCAATGGTCTCTACTACTCCTGGTGGAAGAATCGAATGAGAGACCACATCATGGGAGAAGATTATGATCTTTGGGACATCATCACTGATGGTCCTCTAGACACAACAAAGAAGACTACTAAAGGGTTGGATGTTCCAAAGACAAGAGTTGATTGTATTGCTAAAGACTTAAGGAAGTGGGAAAAGAATGCTAAAGCCAAGAAGTGGCTAGTATCTAGACTAGGTCCATATGAGTACAGAAGGATCCAAATCTGTAACACTGCCAAATAAATTTGGGACACCTTGGAAGTGGCCCATGAAAGAACACCTCAAGTGAAGAGCTCAAGAGGAACACTGCTATATTCTCAATATGAGAATTTTATGGAGAAACCATCCAAGAGATGTATACTGTCATGATCCGAATTTTCCACCATCGAGTGTCGTGATGGCGCCTACTAATAGAGCTAGGGCAGCCAAACCATAAACATTCTCTAACAAACATTAACAATATAATATACTGAAAACTAATTAAATAAATGCGAAAGACTTTAAGCTTAATAAAATGAAATCAAAATGCGGAAGTTAATAACATATCACTACCCAAAATCTGGTGTCACTAGCTCACGGACTACGAAAGAGTACTGCATACAAGTCTAAATGAAAGAAAATACATATGTCTGTCTCGGTACAATGAAAACAAACTAAAATAAAGAAAAGGGACTTCGTCCTGCAAATGCTAGCTAGGGTACCTCGTCAGTCCCTGGACGGAAGACAACTCCCGGGTACAATCCTACTACTGTTGACCAAAAGCTACTCCTGGATCTGTGTAAAAAATGCACAGAGTGTAGCATCAGCACAACCGACCCCATGTGCTGGTAAGTGCATATATATATATATATATATATATATATATATATATATATATATATATATATATATATATATATATATATATAATAAAACAAGATAGAATGAAACTAAAATAGTTAAAAAAAAGGAGGGAAACATGCTAAGGGGGAGTACAATTCGAATATAAAATTTATCAGCGTAATAAAGAAACAGGGCACAATAATAACTACCAAAGAATAAGAAAATTCAATAGTTGCACGGCATCAACCTTCGTGCTTTTACTCTCATCCTCGCCCAAAGCAATCGAATAAAATGCACGACATCACCCTTCGTGCTTTCCCTGACAATACTCTCATTTCATGGCATGGAATGACCCTTCGTTCAAATATAGTCAAATCAGAACATGTAATGTCCCTTCGTGCATAAATATTCAAAACATAGCATGGAATGACCCTTCTTGATAATATAATAAAAAATAGCACGGAATGACCCTTCGTGCATTACCACTCTTCCTCACCCAAATAGCAGGTACAACCAAAGGGGAGACAGAAATAAACAATAATAAGAAATGTCCCGACAAGGGAATAACACAAGTAACAACTAAGTCCCGGCAAGGGGACAATAACAATAACTTTCACATCCCGGCAAGGGAAATATTTATTATATTCAAACCATCTCGGCAAGGAATTAATCACAACTCTTTTCATCACCTTCATCTCCTACTCAATAGTATTTATCATTCGAGCCAATGCTCCAGAGTATTAATATTTCATAATTTATCCTCAAACTCTTCAAATTTTTGTAGAAGTCATTATTTAGCTTGCAAGAATTCCAAAATATATCAAAAACAAGTACAAAGAAAGACCCACAGTCATGCTAGACTCTGATGTATAGATAATCGTCATGATGCCTATACACTGCACTCGATCATTTAACAAATAGCAATTTATGATATTCTAATCCTATTCCCTCAAGCCAAAGTTAGATCAAACACTTACCTCGGTTCGAAAATAGCAACCGTGCCTCTAACACAGCCTTTCCTCTAGAATCAAACTCTGAAACAATGATATCTAGGCAATAATTAATTTAATAGTATCAATTGAGGCTCAACAACATAATCCCACAGCCTAGAAATGAATTTCCTATCATTCTTCCAAAAATACCAAAAATTGACACCGGGCCCACATGGTCCAAACTCGAGGTTCGGACCAAATTCCAATCACCCATAACCCCACGAATTCAAATATATAATTTGTTTCAAGATTCGACCCCATTTGAGGTTAATCACCCAAAATTCCCAAAGGCCTAGTTCTACCCAATTTCCCCAATTTACACCCTAAATTACATGTTTTTGTTCTAGGAATTCAAGAGAGTTTGATGGAAAATGAAGAAAGCAAGTTAATTAATACTTTCCCAAAGAGATTTGGTGAAGAAGAGCTTTAAAAATAGCCTAGGTGCTATTGGAGAAGAGAGAGTTTGAGAAATGGGATCAAAATCCCGTAAGTGTTATGTTTTTTTAAAAATAACTGGGCAAAATTGTGCTATGCGTTCGCGACATGGTGTTGCGTTTACGAAGGAGGCAGGTCTGGGACTCTACGCATTCGCGAAGATTCTATGCGAACACATAGAAGGAGACTGGGGGGTCCAAGTTTGGTCTACGCGTTCGCGAGGTAAAGTATGTGAACGCGTTGAAGAGGGTTACAAAGCTACACGAATGCGAGGTACTGTCCACAAAAACGATGAAGGGGGGCGACTGACACAATGCGATTGTGAGGACGGGTTCGTGAATATGAAGGAGGGAAATATTAAGGCACTGTGAACGAGAGCCTGGGACCGCGTTCACGAAGAACAAAACCTTTGTGTATGTATAATTGCAGAAAAATCTAATATGTTTTCAAGTGCAAAGCTACCCCGAACCACTTCTGAATCACTCCCGATCCCTCGGGGCTCCCAACAAAACACACACTAACTCAATATCATCCTATGAACATGCTCGAGCGATCAAATCGCCAAAACAACATCAAAATCAAAGAATCAAACCCCAAAACTCATAATTTTCATTTCAAAGTTCATAAACTTGCAACTTTAGCTATATAGGTCCGAAACACGTCAAACGATGTCCGATTTTGACCAAATTTCATAGAAAGCGCTTAACATATATTTAAAACATATATCGGGCGTCAGAACCAAAATATGAGCCCGATACCTATATTTTCTAACTCATTTTCATTTCCATTTTTCCTTAATAATTTCAGAAAATAATTTAACAGAAAAATTCTTTTACCGGGATTCTGGAACTCGGATTTCGACTCTGGGAACATGCCCGAGTCCCATATTTTTCTACAGAACTCCAGGGACTGTACATCACGGGTCCGGGTTTGTTTACCCAAAATGTTGACCAAATTCAACTATATCAATATTAATATCATAATTCTTCACATTTTTAATAAAATTCATATATTTTAACATAAAGATTTTTTAGGCTTCGCGGTCGGACTTTGCACGCAAATCGAGGAAACCAAAAGTGAGGTTTCTAAGGCCTCGGAAGTGCATAAAAAGGAGAATACGGTAACGAACCTTTTGGTCATCACATTCTCCACCTCTAAAACAATTGTTCGTCCTTAAACGAACAAAAGAAAAAAGTACCTAAGTCAAGAAATAGATGAGGGTAACGGCTCCGCCTATCAGACTCGGACTCCCAAGTTGATGCCTTAGGAGGCTAGCCTCTCCACTTAAAACACACAGAAGGAAAACTGACCTCAGCTGTCAAACCTGCCGGTCTAGAATAGCTACTGGCTCCTCCTCGTAGAACAGATCCTTGTCCAAATGGACAGTGCTGAAATCTAACACGTGGGTAGGATCATCGTGATACCTCCGAAGCATAGACACGTGAAACACTGGATGTACAGTTAACAAGATAGGTGGCAAGTCAAGTCTATAAGCCACTCTCCTACATGATCAAGGAACTCAAATGGGCCAATGAACCTAGGGCTAAGCTTCCCTTATTCCCAAATATCATCACGCCCTTCAGAGGCGATACACGGAGCAATACTGGCTCGCCAACCATGAAAGCTACATCTCGTATATTGTGATCCGCATAACCCTTTTGCCGCGACTAAGACATACGAAGCCTGTCTTGAATGATCTTGACCTTATCCAAGGCCTTCTGGACAAAATCTGCACCCAACAACCGAGCTTCTCCCGGCTTAAACCATCCGACTAGAGACCGATATCGCCTACCGTACAACGCCTCATAAGGAGCCATCTGGATGTTGGAATAGTAGCTATTGTTGTAGGCGAACTCTGCTAAAGGTAGAAACTGGTCCTAAGAGCCTCCAAAGTAAATAACACAAGCTCGGAGCATATCCTCCAATATCTGAATAGTCCTCTCAAACTGACCGTCTGTCTGAGGATGGAATGATGTACTCAACTGAACTTGGGTGCCTAACCCATGCTGAACTGCTCTCCAAAAAAGCAAGGTAAACTACATACCCTAATCCAAAATGATAGATGTCTGCACACCAAGAAGGTGAACAATCTCTCGAATGTAAATCTCAACTAATCTCTCCGATGAAAAGGTAGTGGCAACAGGAATGAAATGTGCTAACTTGGTCAGCCTATCAACAATGACCCAAATAGCATCAAACTTCTTCTAGGTCATCGGAAGTCAAGTAAGGAAGTCCATGGTAATCCGCTCCCACTTTCACTAGGGAAGCTCAATCCTCTAAAACACACCACCAGGTCTCTGATGCTCATACTTGACCTGCTGACAATTCAAATGCCGAGCCACATATGCAATAATGTACTTCTTCATACACCACCAATAATGCTGTCGCAAGTCCTGATACATCTTCGCGGTGCCCGGGTGAATAGAATACCGAGAACTATGAGCCTCCAATAAGATCAACTCTCGAATACCATCGACACTGGGCACACATACTCGCCCCTACAACCGCAAAACACCATCCGCATCTAGAGTCACCTTCGTGGTACCTCCACGTTGCATAGTGTCTCTCAAGACACACAAATGAGGATCATCAAATTGCCGATCACGGATACGCTCCAGTAATGAAGAACGAGCGACCGTGCAAGATAAAACTCGGCTAGGCTCAGAAATGTCCAACCTCATAAACTGATTGGCTAAGGATTGAATATCCAAAGCAAGCGGTCTCCGGCTGACTGGAATATAAGCAAGACTACCCATGCTGGTTGACTTCCTGCTCAATGCATCCGCCACCACATTGGCTATCCCCGGGTGGTACAAAATAGTAACATTATAGCCCTTCAGTAGCTCTAACCATCTTTGCTGCCTCAAGTTCAACTGTTTCTACTTGAATAAGTATTGCAGTCTCTTGTGATCAGTGTATACCTCACACATCACACCATATAAGTAATGCCTATAAATCCTCAAAGCATGAACAATGGCTACCAACTCTAGATCATGGACTAGGTAGTTCTTCTGGTGAATTTTCAATTGCCTCGAAGCATAAGCAATGACCTTGCCATCCTACATCAACACTACGCCAAGCGCAATACGAGAAGCATCACAATAAACTGTATAAGGCCCTGAACCTGTATGCAAAACCAATATAGGTGCCGTAGTTAGAGCTATCTTAAGCTTTTGAAAGCTCTCCTCGCACTCGGCTGACCACCTGAACTGGGCACCCTTCTGGGTGAACCTGGTCATCGAGGCTGCTATAGATGAAAACCGCTACATGAACCATCGATAATATCCTGCTAATCCTAAGAAACTCTGAATCTCAGTAGTTGAAGCTGGTCGAGGCCAATTCTTGTCTGCCTCGATCTTCTTCGGGTCTACCTAAATGACCTCTGCTAATACGGCATAACCTAGATGCAACTAAACTCAAGCAGAACTCGCACTATGAAAACTTGGCATACAACTGGCTATCCTTCAGAGTCTGAAGACGCACTCTGAGGTGTTGCTCGTGCTCCTCCTAACTACGAGAGTACACAAGAATATCATCAATGAAGACTATCACGAACAAGTCTAAATAAGGCCTAAACACTCGATTCATCAACTCCATAAATGTTGTTGGGGCATTGGACAACCCAAATGACATGACCAAAACTCATAATGCCCGTACCGAGTGCGAAATTCTGTCTTAGGGACATCAGAGGCCCTAATCCCCAGCTGATGATAGCCCAACCTCAAATCTATCTTTAAAAACACCTTCGCACCATGCAACTAGTCAAGCAAATCATCAGTTCTCGACAGTGGATACTTGTTCTTTATTGTCACCTTGTTCAGCTTTCGGTAATCAATGCACATCCTCATCGATCCATCCTTTTTCTTCATAAATAGAACTGGCGCACCCCAAGGAGAAACACTAGGCCTGATGAAGCCTTTCTCATGCAAATCTTGCAACTAATCCTTTAGCTCCTTCTGCTCTAGCGGGGTCATACGATACGGAAGGATAGAAATAGGTTGCATGCTTGAAGCCAGATCAATACAAAAATCAATATCCCTGTCGGGCGGTATGCCCGGCAGGTTTGAAGCTAAAACCTCTGGGAACTCCCGAACAATAAGAACTGAATCAATAGAAGAAACCTTCGTGCTGGAATCACGAACATATGCAAAGTAAGCTAAACACCCCTTCTCAACCATGCGTCGAGCCTTAACATATGAAATAACATTGCATGTAGCATATCCTGGGGTCCCTCTCCACTCCAATCGGGGGAAATCCGGTAGTGCCAAGGTCACGGTCTTGGCATGACAATCTAAGATCGCATGATACGGGGACAACCAATCCATCCCCAATATAACATCAAAATCAACCATGTCTAGAAGCAATAGATCAACACGGCTCTCAGGACCCTCAAATACTACTACACAGGAACGATGAACTTTGTCGACGACTATAGATTCACCCACTAGCGTGGATACATATATATGAACACCCAAGGCTTAACTAGGCATAGCCAAGTAGGGAGCAAAATAAGATGACACATATGAATACGTAGACCCGGGGTCAAATAGCACTAAAGCATTCATGTCACAGACTATAATAGTACTTGCAATAACAGCATCAGAAGACTCAGCCTCTGGCATGGCTGTGTCACGACCCGGATTTTCCCCCAACATCGGGATCGTGATGGCGCCTACTCGTGGTAGCTAGGCAAGCCACTGTATTCATACTATCCTATTTTTAACACAATTTTAATTAAATAAATGCGGAATACTTTATCGAAATAGAAATAACTAATTACAAAGTGAAAATCATACTGAAATCCTCTACCCAAGACGTGGAGTCACCAACTCACGAACTACTATGGAATACTACACATAAAAGTCTGAAGGTAATATAACATAATTCTGTTTGTCTCGGAACAAAGAGACTACATCTAATAACATAAATAAAGAGAGACGTCGGGCCTGCGGACGACTGCAAGCTACCTCGGTCTCAAATATGATCAACTCCCACGCAATCGATTTACTGCTGCTGCTCCTGATCGTAACCTGGACCTGTGCAAAAACGCACAGAAGTGTAGTATCAGCACAACCGACCCCATGTGTTGGTAAGTGCCTGGCCTATCCCGGCGAAGTAGTGACAAGCCTAGGACCAGACACCCACATAAACCTGTGCAATTCAATATATATGTATACCACAGAATAACAAGAAATAACCAGGTAATAACACAATAAGGAATATCTCAAAGAATTCAACAATTAACAACAGTTAATAAATTCACAAGGAAGAACAAAGTATAATGGAAACACAAGTAATATCAAGTCAAAGAATAGCAAGCAGTTGCACGGCATCACCCTTCGTGCTTTTACTCTCATCCTCACCAAATAAGCAAATAAAGTACACGGCATCACCCCTTCGTGCTTTTACTCTCATCTTCACATCCATAGTACCGCATGATCCTTCGTACATGGTTCAATAACAGGAGGCACGGCATGATCCTTCGTGCATAATCAATAAAACATGGCACGTCATTAACCTTCGTGCATAAATAAATAAACATGGCACGGCATCACCCCTTCGTGCATTATCACTCTTCCTCACCCAAATAACAATCACAGTTAAGGGCAAAGAAAGAAGCAGTAATTCATAAGCTGTCCCAACAAGGGCAATCAATAATCATCTTCACAACAAGTCCCGACAAGGGAGAACAATAACAATTCATCCGTAATATATCTCAAAATAATCATTTTTCAACGACTCACGGTCATACTAGACGCGAGTGTATGGATGCTCGTCACCACAGCCCATACACCGCACTCGATCACATAACACATAGCACATAATCCTATTCCCTCAAGCTAGGATAGAACAAACACTTACCTCGAATGTTTATGAACAATTCAATCCGTCGAAATGTCTTTTTCTTTCAAATTTGGCTCCAATCCAATCGTATCTACACAAAATTAATTTAATATCATCAATACTACTCAACAAACTAATTCTTAAGACCAAATACAACTTTTACAACATTCTGCCCGGAATAGTGATTTTCAACCTCGGGCCCACATGGTCGGAACTCGGGGTTCGGACCAAAATCCGGTTACCCATCCCCCCACGAGTTCATGTATATGATTTGTTTCAAAATCGGACCTCAATTCGAGGTCCAATTTCCCAATTTATGAAAAACCCTATATTCTAACAAAAACAAGAAATTCTACCATGAAAACCTTTGATTTCTAATGAAAAACATGTTTAATGATGTTAGGAATTGAAAGAATTAAGTAAAAAGTGACTTACAATTGTTTTGATGAAGAAGGAATCCGTGAAGAATCGCAAATGGGTGTTTTTGTTTTGTACAAAGTGAAGAAATGAACTGAAAATCATGTTTTACAGGTCTCTGTGTTCGCATTTGCGAACATGGGTTCGCAATTGCGAACCCCGACCAATTTCCGGAGTTTGAAAAATAAGCTAAAGCTGGGAAGTTCGCATTTGCGAACATATGTTCGCATTTGCGAACACTGGCAGTCAAAGGGAGTTTTCGCATTTGCGAACATAGGCTGTATAGGGCAGTATTCGCATTTGCGAACAATGGTTCGCAATTGCGAACCAAGGCAGTATGGGGCAGTGTTCGCATTTGCGAACTGTGTTCGCATTTCCGAACATAGGCAGGCCCTGGGGACGTTCGCATTTGCGAACAATTGTTCGCATTTGCGAACAAGGTTGGGCATGAGGGGTTGCGCATTTGCGATCAGGGTTCGCATTTGCGAGCCCTGCCTTGATCTGCCCCCTTCGCAATTGCGAGAAATGCTTCGCAATTGCGAAGCCAACAGCTGGGTGAAAAACCAGCGGTGCATAAATTCTGAAATTGATCCTACGGCCTATCAAATCTTTACCCGAGCCCCCCGGGCTCCAAACCAAACATGTACACAACCTCAAAACCACATTATGAACTTGTTCGTGCGATCACATCGCCAATATCACATCGTTTTCATCAAATCAAGCCTCAAATTCATCATTTTCATACTTTTGGTTTTCAAAACTTTCAAACTTGGAACTCAAGGTCCAAAACATCTCAAACGACATCCGAATGTCACCAAACTTTACAGAAATTACATATATAATATTTAAGACTTGTACCGGGCGTCGGAACCAAAATACGAGCCCGATACCAAGGTCAATTAATTCATTTCCTTTAACAATTACATCAAAAACAATTTCATAGAAAAATTCATAACTTGGGCTCTAGGCCTCGGAAATTCGACTTCGGACGCATGTCCAAGTCCCATATTTTCCTACGGACCTCTCGGGACCATCCAATCTCGGGTCCGGATCCGTTTACCAAAAATGTTGACCGAAGTCAACCATATCAATATTAATATCATTTTTATCCCAATATCTCATAGAATTCATATTTTCTATCACAAAATCTTTCCGGCTACATGCTCGGATTGTGCACGTAAATCGAGGCAACATGGAATGAGGTTTTCAAGGCCTCGAAGCTCGAAATGATTAATAAAATAAGTGATAACCCTTTGGGTCGTCACAATCTCCACCTCTAAAACAATCGTTCGTCCTCGAACGGACAAAAGAAAGAAGTACCTGAGTCAGGAAACAAGTGTGGGTAGCGGCTCCGCATATCAGACTCGGACTCCCGGGTCGATGCCTCAGGAGGCTGACCTCTCCACTGAACACGCACAGAAGGATAACTCTTCGACCTCAGCTGTTGAACCTGCCGGTCTAGAATAGCCACCGGCTCCTCCTCGTAAGATAGATCATTGTCCAATTGGACAGTACTAAAGTCTAACACATGTGTGGGATCGTCGTGGTATCTCCGAAGTATAGATACGTGAAAAACTGGATGCACGGCTGCTAAGCTAGGCGGCAAAGCTAATTTGTAAGCCACCCCTCCCACTCTGTCTAGAATCTCAAATGGACCAATATACCTAGGGCTGAGCTTGCCCTTCTTCCCGAACCTCATCACGCCCTTCATAGGCGACACTCGGAGCAATACTCGTTCACTAACCATGAAATCTACATCTCGAACCTTACGATCCGCATAAGTCTTCTGCCTGGACTGAGCTGAACGCAATCTCTCCTGAATAGTCTTGACCTTATCCAAGGCCTCCTGAACTAAGTCTGTACCCAACAACCGAGCCTCTCCCGGTTCGAACCATCCAACTGGTGATCGACATCGCCTACCATACAACGCCTCATACGGAGCCATCTGGATGCTAGATTGGTAGCTGTTATTGTAGGCGAACTCTGCTAACGGCAAAAGCTGGTCCCACGAGCCTCCGAAATCAATAACACGAGGCTCGAAGCATGTCCTCGAAATATACGAATAGTCCTCTCGGAGTGGCCGTCCGTTTGAGGATGAAATGTTGTACTCAGCTGAACCCTAGGTGCCTAACTCATGCTGGACCGCTCTCCCGAACCGCAAGGTAAATTGCATTCCCCGATCGGAGATAATAGATACGGGGCACCCCATGGAAACGAACAATCTCCCTAATGTAAACCTCAGCTAACCTCTCCGACGAGTAGGAGACAGATACTGGAATAAAGTGTCTTGACTTGGTCAGCCTATCAACAATGACCCAAATAGCATCAAATTTCCTCCGAGTCAAAGGAAGTCCGATGACGAAGTCCATAGTGATCCGCTCCCATTTCCACTCGGGAATTTCAATCCTATGGAATACACCGCTCGGGTTCTTCATCGAAAAGAAAAGCTTCCACTGAGTGTCACGACCGGATTTTCCCCAACATCGGGATCGTGATGGCGCCTACTCGTGGTAGCTAGGCAAGCCACTCGTATTCATACTATCCTCTACCCAAGACGTGGAGTCACCAACTCACGAACTACTACTGAATACTACACATAAGAGTTTGAAAGAAATATAACATAATTATGTTTGTCTCGGAACAAAGAGACTACAACTAGTAACATAAATAAAGAGAGAGACGCCGGGCCTGCGAACTTCTGCAAGCTACCTTGGTCTCAAACGTGATCAACTCCCACACAATCGAATTACTTCTGCTTGCTCACGATCGTAACCTGAACCTGTGCAAAAACGCACGAAGTGTAGTATCAGCACTGACCGACCCAGTGTCTTTGGTAAGTGCCTGGCTCTATCCGCGAAGTAGTGACAAGCCTAGGACTAGACACCCACGTAAACCTGTACAATTCAATATATATGTATACTACGGAATAACAAGAAATAACCAGGTAATAACACAATAAGGAATATCTCAAAGAATTCAACAATTAACAACAGTTAATAAATTCACAAGTAATATCAAATCAAGGAATAGCAAGCAGTTGCACGGCATCACCCATCGTGCTTTTACTCTCATCCTCACCAAGTAAGCAAATAAAGTACACGGAATCACCCTTCGTGCTTCTACTCTCATCCTCACATCCATAGTACGGCATGATCCTTCGTACATGGTTCAATAATAGGGCACGGCATGATCCTTCGTACATAATCAATAAAACATGGCACGGCATTAACCTTCGTGCATAAATAATAAAACAAGGCACGGCATCACCCTTCGTGCATTATCACTCTTCCTCACTCAAATAACAATCACGGTTAAGGGCAAAGAAAGAAGCAGTAATTCATAAACTGTCCCAATAAGGGCAATCAATAATTATCTTCACAACAAGTCAAAGGTTTAACAATTCATCTGTAAATTTTCAACGACTCACGGTCATACTAGACGCCAGTGTATGGATGCTCGTCACCACAGCCCATACAACGCACTCGATCACATAACACATAACACATAATCCTATTCCCTCAAGCTAGGATAGAACAAACACTTACCTCGAATGTTTATGAACAATTCAATCCGTGGAAATGTCTTTTCTTTCAAATTTGGCTCCAATCCAATCGTATCTATACACAATTGATTTAATATCATCAATACTACTCAACAAACTAATTCTTAAGACCAAATACAACTTTTACAACATTATGCCCGGAATAGTGAATTTCAACCCCGGGCCCACATGGTCGGAACTCGGGGTTAGGACCAAAATCCGGTTACCCATCCCCCCACGAGTTCATGTATATGATTTGTTTCAAAATCGGACCTTAATTCGAGGTCCAATTTCCCAATTTATGAAAATCCCTATATTCTAACAAAAACAAGAAATTCTACCATGAAAACCTTTGATTTCTATTGAAAAACATGTTTAATGATGTTAGGAATTGAAAGAATTAAGTAAAAAGTGACTTACAATTGTTTTGATGAAGAAGGAATCCGTGAAGAATCACAAATGGGTGTTTTTGTTTTGTAAAAAGTGAAGAAGTGAACTGAAAATCGTGTTTTACACGTCTCTGTGTTCGCATTTGCGAACATGGGTTCGCAATTGCGAACCCCGACCAATTTTTGGAGTTTGAAAAATAAGCTAAGGCTGTGAAGTTCGCATTTGCGAACTTTTGTTCGCATTTGCGAACACTGCCAGTATAGGGAACGTTCGCATTTGCGAACTGTTGTTCGCATTTGCGAACATAGGCAGGCCCTAGGGACGTTCGCACTTGTGAACAATTGTTCGCATTTGTGAACAAGGCCGGGGATGAGGGGCTTTCGCATTTGCGATCAGGGTTCGCATTTGCGAGCCCTGCCTTGATCTGCCCCCTTCGCAATTGCGAGAAATGCTCGCAATTGCGAAGCCAACAGCTGGGTGAAAAACCAGCAGTGCAAAAATTCAGAATTTAATCCAACGGCCTATCAAATCTTTACCCGAGCCCCCGGGCTCCAAACCAAACATGTACACAACCTCAAAAACACATTATGAACTTGTTCGTGCGATCACATCGCCAATATCACATCGTTTTCATCAAATCAAGCCTCAAATTCATCATTTTCATACTTTTGGTTTTCAAAACTTTCTAACTTGGAACTCAAGGTCCAAAACATCTCAACGGACATCCGAATGTCACCAAACTTTACAGAAATCACATATATAATATTTAAGACTTGTACCGGGCGTCGGAACCAAAATAGGAGCCCGATACCAAGGTCAATTAATTCATTTCCTTTAACAATTACATCAAAAATAATTTCATAGAAAAATTCATAACTTGGGCTCTAGGCCTCAGAATTCGACTCCGGACGCATGTCCAAGTCCCATATTTTCCTACGGACCTCTCGGGACCATCCAATCTCGAGTCCGGATCCGTTTACCAAAAATGTTGACCGAAGTCAACCATATCAATATTAATATCATTTTTATCCAAATTTCTTATAGAATTCATATTTTCTATCACAAAATCTTTCCGGCTACATGCTCGGATTGTGCACGTAAATCGAGGCAACATAGAATGAGGTTTTCAAGGCCTCAGAAGCTCGAAATGATTAATAAAATAAGTGATGACCCTTTGGGTCGTCACAATCTCCACCTCTAAAACAACCGTTGTCCTCGAACGGACAAAAGAAAGAAGTACCTGAGTCAAGAAACAAGTGTGGGTAGCGGCTCCGCATATCAGACTCGGACTCCCAGGTCGATGCCTCAGGAGGCTGACCTCTCCACTGAACACGCACAGAAGGATAACTCTTCGACCTCAACTGTCGAACCTGCTGGTCTAGAATGGCCACCGGCTCCTCCTCGTAAGATAGATCATTGTCCAATTGGACAGTACTGAAGTCTAACACATGTGTGGGATCGTCGTGGTATCTCCGAAGCATAGATACGTGAAAAACTGGATGCACGGCTGATAAGCTAGGCGGCAAAGCTAATCTGTAAGCTACCCCTCCCACTCTGTCTAGAATCTCAAATGGACCAATATACCTAGGGCTGAGCTTGCCCTTCTTCCCGAACCTCATCACGCCCTTCATAGGCGACACTCGGAGCAATACTCGTTCACCAACCATGAAATCTACATCTCGAACCTTACGATCCGCATAAGTCTTCTGCCTGGACTGAGATGAACGCAATCTCTCCTGAATAGTCTTGACCTTATCCAAGGCCTCTGAACTAAGTCTGTACCCAACAACCGAGCCTCTCCCGGTTCAAACCATCCAACCGGTGATCGACATCGCCTACCATACAATGCCTCATACGGAGCCATCTGGATGCTAGACTGGTAACTGTTATTGTAGGCGAACTCTGCTAATGGCAGAAACTGGTCCCACGAGCCTCCGAAATCAATAACACAGGCTTGAAGCATGTCCTCTAGAATACGAATAGTCCTCTCGGACTGGCCATCCATCTGAGGATGAAATGCTGTACTCAACTGAACCTGAGTGCCTAACTCCTGCTGGACCGCTCTCCAGAACCGCGAGGTAAACTGCGTACCCCGATCAGAGATAATAGATACCGGCACTCCATGGAGACGAACAATCTCCCTAATGTAAACCTCCGCTAACCTCTCCGACGAGTAGGAGACAGATACTGGAATAAAGTGTGCTGATTTGGTCAGCCTATCAACAATAACCCAAATAGCATCAAATTTCCTCCGAGTCAAAGGAAGTCCAGTAACGAAGTCCATAGTGATCCGCTCCCATTTCCACTCAGGAATTTCGATCCTCTGGAATACACCACCAGGTCTCTGGTGCTCATATTTCACCTGCTGACAATTTAGACACCGAGCGACATACGCAACGATATCTTTCTTCATTCTGCGCCACCAATAGTCTTGCCGTAAGTCCTGGTACATCTTCGCGGCGCCTGGGTGAATAGAATACCGCGAACTGTGGGCCTCCGCTAAGATCAACTCTCGAATCCCTTCGACATTGGGCACGCAAACTCGACCCTGCAATTTCAATACCCCATCATCATCTAGGTTTACCTGTGTGGCACCTCCCCGCTGTACTGTATCTCTCAACTCACGCAAATGAGGATCATCAAATTGCTTCTCACGGATACGCTCTAATAAAGAAGAACGAGCGACCGTGCAGGCTAACACCCTGCTAGGCTCAGAAATTTCTAATCTCACGAACCGGTTGGCTAAGGCCTGGACATCTAGAGCTAATGGTCTCTGAC
The DNA here is from genome assembly GCA_032618575.1 of Nicotiana noctiflora. Classification (NCBI taxonomy): domain Eukaryota; kingdom Viridiplantae; phylum Streptophyta; class Magnoliopsida; order Solanales; family Solanaceae; genus Nicotiana; species Nicotiana noctiflora. Next base: position 34,293 of record JASVEL010006531.1, on the reverse strand, counting down.
TAACCGGAATGTATGCAAGACTACTCATGCTGGCATACTTTCTACTCAAAGCATCGGCCACCACATTGGCCTTACCTGGGTGATATAAGATAGTAACATCATAATCTTTTAGCAACTCTAACCATCTCCGTTGTCGTAGATTCAACTCCTTCTGCTTGAACAAGTACTGTAGGCTTTTGTGATCAGTGTACACCTCACATGTCACACCATATAGATAATGCCTCCAGATCTTTAAGGCATGAACTACTGCTGCGAGCTCAAGATCATGAACCGGATAATTCTTCTCATGGATTTTCAACTGTCTCGAAGCGTAAGCAATAACCTTACCATCCTGCATCAATACCGCTCCAAGCCACGTACGGGATGCATCACAATAAACTGTATAAGGCCCTGCACCCGTAGGTAGTATAAACACTGGTGCTGTAGTCAAAGCCGTCTTGAGCTTCTGGAAGCTCGCCTCACACTCATCTAACCACTTGAACTGGGCACTCTTCTGAAGCAACCTGGTCATCGGGGCTGCAATAGAAGAAAACCCCTCTACAAATCGACGGTAGTAACCTGCCAATCCCAAGAAACTCCGGATCTCAGTCACTGAAGCTGGTCGAGGCCAATTCTGGATCGCCTCAATCTTCTTTGGTTCCACTTGAATACCTTCCACTGATACAATGTGACCCAAAAATGCTACCGAACTCAGCCAGAACTCACATTTAGAAAATTTGGCATATAGCTGGTTATCTTTCGGAGTCTGAAGAACCACTCTGAGGTGCTGCTCGTGCTCTTCCTGGCTGCGGGAGTACACCGGGATGTCATCTATAAAGACTATCACGAACAGATCTAAGTAAGGCCTGAACACCATGTTCGTCAACTCCATGAACGCTGCTGGGGCATTGGTCAACCCGAAGGACATGACCAAGAACTCATAATGCCCATATCTGGAGCGAAAGGTTGTCTTAGGAATGTCAGCCACCCTGATCTTCAGCTGATGGTAGCCTGACCTCAAGTCTATCTTTGAAAATACCTTGGCACCCTGAAGGTGGTCAAATAAATCATCAATTCGCGGAAGTGGATATTTATTTTTGATAGTCACCTTGTTTAACTGTCGGTAATCAATACACATCCGCATCGAGCCATCCTTCTTCTTTACAAATAATACGAGGGCACCCCATGGCAAAAACACTGGGCCCGATAAAGCCCTTCTCAAGAAGGTCCCGCAGCTGATCTTTCAACTTTTTTAGCTCCCGTGGGGCCATACGATAGGGTGGAATAGACATGGGGCTGAGTGCCCGGTGCCGGATCAATACGAGAAATCAATATCCCTGTCAGGTGGCATGCCGGGCAGGTCTGAAGGAAAAACCTCGGGAAACTCCCGTGCAATAGGGACTGACTCAATGGAAGGAACCTCTGCGCTGGAATCACGAACATAAGCCGGATAAGCTAGACACCCCTTTCTCGACCATACGTCGAGCCTTAACATAGGAAATAACGGTGCGAACGGAGTGGCTTGAGGTACCTTTCCACTCTAGTCGGGGTGATTCTGGCAAGGCCAAGGTCACGGTCTTAGCATGACAATCTAGAATAGCATGGTATGGGGACAACCAGGTCCATCCCCAATATGACATCAAAATCTACCATATTCAAAAGCAACAGATCAACACGAGTCTCAAGACCCCCAAATATAACTACGCACGAACGATGCACCCGATCGACTACAATGGAGTCACCCACTAGTGTAGCCACATAAACTGGAATATCCAGAGCATAGCTGGGCACGGCCAAATACGGTGCAAAGTAGGAAGACACATATGAATATGTATATCCAAGGTCAAATAATACTGAAACACCTCTGCCACACACAAGAATAGTACCTGTAATCACGGCATCTGATGCCTCTACCTCTGGCCTAGCTGGTAAAGCATAGAATCGGGGATCTGCACCTCCCCTCTGAGCTGCGTCTCTAGGACGACCATCAACTGGCTGACCTCTACCTCTCGCTGGATGGTCTCCACCTCTACGGTCTCGACCTCTACCTCTATAATCTCTACCCCCGCCTCTGGCTGGTTGGGCAGGCTGAGGGTCAGCTGGGACCTGAATCATAGGACGAGGACCTCGCTGCTGAGAGTTGCCCGCTGCTAAAGGGCAATACCTAATAAAATGACCTGGGTCACCACAACCGTAGCAACTCTTAGACTGATAGGGCTACTGGCCCTGACGACCTAAATGGCCTCCACGAACACTCTGAAGAGGCTGAGCATTAATAGGAGGCTAGTCTGAATAATGCCCACGAAAACCGCGATCACCCGGTCCACCCTGTGAAGCCTGAAGGGCGGAATGAAAAGGCCTGGAGGACTGGCCTCTATCAAAGGATTCTCTGCCACCAGAGGAAGAACCACCAAACCTGCCTGAATGACGAGGCCTCTTATCTGAAGAATAACCGCCTCCCCTAGCAAGAGTCATCTCAACTCTACGTGCTGCATTTGCTGCCTTCCGAAATGATATGTCACTCCCCACGCCCATAGCCATCTGGAGTCTAATTGGCTGATTAAGCCCATCTATAAACCTGCGGACCCTCTCCCGCTCTGTGGGAAGTATCACCACTGCATGACGAGCCAAATCGACAAACCTCGTCTCGTACTGTGTGACCGTCATAGTGCCCTGATGGAGGCGCTCAAATTGCCTCCGAAGTACATCCCGCTAAGTAGCAGGAGAAACTTCTCCATAAATAGTTCCGCAAACTGATCCCATGATAAAGCTAGGGACCCTGCTGGTCGAGTCAAGCAATAATCTCTCCACCAAGTCTTGGCGGATCCTGCAAGTCTGAATGTACAGAAGTCAACTCCATTTGTCTCCACGATCCCCATAGTCTTGAGAATCTCATGGCAACTGAATAAGAAGTCCTGAGGATCCTCTGATGTGGTTCCACTGAATGTAGTGGTAAATAGCTTGGAGAATCGATCAAGCCTCCATAACGAATCAGAATTCATGGCCGCTCCATCAACTGCATGAGCTGTGGTACCTGACTGAGTGGCCACAGCTGGCTGAACTACTGGTGCCTGAGGCTGAGGAGCTGCTGGCTCCGGAGTACGAGCAATAGGAGTCTGGGCCCCTCCTCTAGCCTGAGACGCGGCTGGTGCAACTGATAATAAACCTGCTCTGGCAATGCTGTGCATAAATCCCGCTATTCTGACCAAAGCATCCCGAAGATCCGGGGTAAATAAAGCCTCTCCCGGGACCTGAGCTGGGCCCACTGGAGCTGCTGGGACTGGAACCTCCTCGTCAATTTCAATATGAGGCTCCACCTCTGGGGTAGCTGCCTGGGGCTGAGCTCTACCCCTACCATGGCCTCTGATACGGCCTTGGCCCCTGCCCCTCACGGGAGCTGCCTGGGGCTCGGGCTGCTGGTCAGCGGACGAAGAAGCGCGTGTCCTCACCATCTGCGAAAGGACAGAATAGAAATTCAATCGGTAATTGAGGAACAAGTCGCACGACAAGAAAGAACAAATGAGAGACTCTTTCCTAACTCAATAGACTCTGGAGGACAAGTACAGACGTCTCCGTACCTACCTCTCAAACTCTACTAAGCTTGTTCGTGAGTAGTGAGACCTATGTAACCTAGAGCTTTGATACCAACTTGTCACGACCCGGATTTTCCCCCAACATCGGGATCGTGATGGCGCCTACTCGTGGTAGCTAGGCAAGCCACTGTATTAATACTATCCTGTTTTTAACACAATTTTAATTAAATAAATGCGGAATACTTTATCGAAATAGAAATAACTAATTACAAAGTGAAAATCATACTTGAAATCCTCTACCCAAGACGTGGAGTCACCAACTCACGAACTACTATGGAATACTACACATAAAAGTCTGAAGGAAATATAACATAATTCTGTTTGTCTCGGAACAAAGAGACTACAACTAATAACATAAATAAAGAGAGACGCCGGGCCTGCGGACGTCTGCAAGCTACCTTGGTGTAACGACCCGGCCCGTCGTTACGGGAATTACCACCCCGTTACCTTGCATTTACATATATTATGCTTTTAAAACAGTATTAGAGTATATCGGGTGAGTTAGAAGTGATTTGGATTGAAAATGAAACAAATAGCATGTTTGAAGAAAGCTTGAATATGAAAAGTCAACCAAGAGTTGACTATTGAGTTAGAGTGCTCGGAACCGGATTCGATGATTCGACTAGTTCCGGGGGATCAATTATGACTTAGGAGAACAATCGGAATTGAATTCGGAGGTCCGGTGTAGTTTTAAGCTTGAATTGGCGAATGTTGAATTTTGGCGAAAAACCGGATGGTAGGTGATATTTTGATCCGGGGGTCGGAATGGAATTCCGACAATTTCTGTAGTTTCGTTATGTGATTTTGGATATGTCTGCAAATGTTCAGGTCATTCGGACATCGTTTGATCGGGTTTTGGGTTGAAGGTTAGTTTTGAAAGTTTTGAAGAAACTTAGGCTTGAATCCGTGGATAATTGGTGATTTTGATGTTTAGGATGGTGTTTTTATGATTGGAACAAGTTCGAATAAGGAATTGGGATGTGTTGGTGTGTTTGAATGAGGTCCGGGGGGCCTCGGGGTGTTTTCGGGTGGTTAATCGGGAGAAAAACATGGAAATTGCAGGTTTGAGGAGTCCTGTCTCTGTTGTTTCCGCTCCTGCGGAATTATGGGCGCAGGAGCGGGTGCGCTGAAGCGGACGAGGAGCGCAGAAGCGCTGGGCACCGCAGAAGCGGAACATTTTCCGCTGAAGCGGAACCGCTGGAGCGTAAAGGGAGCCGCAGAAGCGGCCATCGCAGAAGCGGAAGGGAAGCCGCTTAGGCGAGTCCGCAGAGGCGGACGCCTAGTCGCAGAAGCGGAAATATCCGCAGGAGCGATCGAATCTCCGCAGAAGCGGACGCGTAGGAGCGGAAATTCCTCCGCAGAAGCGAAAATCGCTGTAAGTTAAGTGTATCAGAAGTTAGAAAATTTCAGAAACATTTCACACATTTGGGTCTCGGCTTTAGAGGCGATTTGGGCAATTTTGAAGAGAAACTCAAGGAAATCATCAGGTAAGCAACTATGGACTTAAACTATGATTAGTATTGGTATTATTATGCAATTATATCATGAAAATGGAAGAATTTGGGGTGATTCATGGAAGATTTAACCCTAGGCTTGAACTTTAGAAAATCAAGGTTTTGAATGAGCAAATGGAGTCCGAATTTGGTAAAATTGATATTCTTAGACTCGTATTGAGACGAGGGTTCCGAATATGAGACTTTCGTAATTTTTCGAGAATCGTACCGAAAGTCGGGTTTCACCAACTTAGTGTAATTATGCGAATTTCATATAAATTGAAGTGGGTTATGATTCTTTGACCCGTATTTGATATAATTATTGTTATTTGACTAGATTCTACACACGAGGCAACGAAATTCAAAGGAAAAGGCATCGCGGACGATTCTACGACCGGCTAGAGGTGAGTAGTTTGTGTATATTGTAGCTTGAGGGTTCGAAACCCCGGCTTAGCACATTGTGACGCTAATAGGGCGTGGCTCGCACACCGTGGCAGGTGCGGGATTGATTGTGATTGGGGATTGAGACTTGGTCCATCCCAGGAATGAATAATATGTGGTTAGTGTTGGAAATACATTGTATTTGCTATATTTGTGGGCTGTAAGCCTTGTTTGGGGCCTTGTGCCGATCTGTAGCGTCCTTAGAGGACAATATTTATGTGATAGCTAAAATTGCTTAAATCACTGATCTCAGTCCTGGGAATTGTAATCACACTTTTGAAATGCTAAGTCACCGGCTTTTACAAACTTAATAAAGTTAAAGCATTTTTCATAAATTATGAATTGAGAACTGGAATTAAGGAAAATGAATTGTCTTGTGACTTAAATTGCTTATTGTGGACTGAGTATGGGATCGGGCTGCACGCCGCAGTGGTTGATATGAGGATCGAACTGCACGCCGCAGTAGTATTGCGCTTGGGCTGTAGGAGCCCCTCCGGAGTCTATACACACCCCCAGTGAGCGCCGTCGACGTTAAATTGGATCGGGCTACACGCCATAGCGGTTATGTTCATTGCATTGCATCTGTATTTGTTGAATTACTCTGTGGTAGCTGTATTGTATTGTATTGTTGTTGCTAGGTCGTAGGAGATTCGGACTGTAGTGTAGCTTCATATTGTGGTATTTTGTGGATTTCTTACTGTCAGCTACATATATATATTTGTTACTCACTGAGTACTTAGTACTCACCCCTACTCCCTGCACCTTTTGTGTGCAGACTCAGGTACTCAGGAGCAGTAGACGGGCATCTCCGGCGTTTACATTGTCACATCGAGTTGCTGAGGTAGCTGCCTACGTTCGCAGAACCTAGCTTCTCCTCTCATTCCAGTTGTTATTTTATATTTTGTATTCAGACTTGAGTACTTCTATATCGTACTCTCTATTTCCTGTTGGTTTTGTTAGAGGCTCTAGACTTGTGACTCCGGATCTTTGGGAGTATCAGTACTTTTGTTCAATATTATTATTATTGGAGTTCTTAAACTCATATATTCTTCTTGGGTTGTCCATTTGGGGACTGGTATTGTGTTATAATTAAATTGTTGGTCCGGCTGGCCTAGCTTGATTGTTGGGCGCCATCACGACCGGATTTGGGTCGTGACAAGTTGGTATCAGAGCTCTAGGTTATTAGGACTCGCGAGTCATGAGCCGGTTTAGTAGGCTTTCGCAGATCGGTACGTAGACGTCCGTATCTATCTTCGGAGGGCTACAGAAACTCTAGGAAAAACCTCATTTTCTTGGATTCATATCGTGCGATCTGTGTTATCGTGAAACTAAAATTTTCCATATTCTATTCTCTCGCGGATGGCGAGAACACGAGCTAACGGACGTGGCGGACGACCACCATTGGCACCCAGAGGCCGTGGTCGTGGTAGAGGTAGAGCGAGCGGCTCCAGGCCTGCGCCGACCCACCGGCCGACCGGACTCGGGGACCGGATTCCGGCGGCGGACGCTCCGGCAGCTCAGAGGTTCAGGCACCGGCGGTGCCTATTGTGATACCGGGTCTTCGGGAGACCCCGGCTCGGATATTATCGGTGTGCACGAGATTGGCACGGTAGTTGCTGCTACTCGCTGCGGTATCTTCTTCACGGGCGGGGGAGGGAATCGGACCCCGTGGCTCGCACACCCGAGCCGGTTCGGCCAGTTGCGCCCGTTGCACCGGCTCCTGCATATGTGGTTCCAGAGTTATGCCCGACGACGAGCAGCGTCGTTTGGAGAGATTTGAGAGGTTACGGCCTCCGACATTCAGTGGATCTGAGGGCGAGGATGCCCAGGGTTTTCTTGACAGATGTCGGCGTATGCTTCGCACCGCGGGTATTCTAGAGTCCAGCGGTGTTTCATTCACCACTTTCCGGTTCACAGGTGCAGCTTTCCAGTGGTGGGAGGATTTTGAGAGGCGTAGGCCCGCTGAGGCGGTGCCCCTCCCTTGGCAGCAGTTCTCCACGGTATTTTTGGAGAAGTGCGTGCCTCAGTCCCAGAGAGAGGAGCTGCGACGTCGGTTCGAGTGGTTGAAACAGGGAGAAATGACAGTTAATCAGTATGAGATGAGATTCACACAGCTGGCCCGTCATGCCATGTGGATGGTTCCTACCGACAGGGAGAGGATCCGGAGATTTATTGATGGTCTTATTTATCCCATCCGCATATTGATGACCGGGGAGAGAGTTTCGACAGTTACCTTTGAGGAGGTGGTGGATGCTGCCCGTCACATTGAGACAGATCGCCGCAGAGAGCGAGAGGAGAGAGAGGCTAAGAGGCCTCGTGGTACTGGCAGTTACAGTGGTGCTCCGTCTAGGGGCCAATTTCAGCATAGCAGAGGTCGCTCTTTCAGGGATCTCACCAGTCAGGATGTGTAGAGTCCAGTGGAGTTTCATCAGATCTGGGTCGTTAGGGCTATCAGGGTCAGCAGGGTCATCAATAGAGTCAGCCTGCATTGAGTGCTCTTCCAGCTCAGAGCTATACTCGTGCTTCTTCAGCTTAGGATTTATCTGCAGCGAGGGGTCCTCAGCAGCCCCTTCTTTCATCTTCAGGTCGTTGTTTTGAGTGTGGCGATTTGGCCCATATCAAGAGAGAGTGTCCTCAGTGGCTTCGTAGGCGGTCTCAATAGAGGGACCAGCCCTCGTCTTCTACTCCTGTTTCTTCAGCACCAGCACAGTCAGCTAGGAATGGTGGCCAGGTGGCTAGAGGTCGCCCTAAGGGCGAGGATCGTACTGGCGGAGGCCAGGCTCGTTTCTATGCTCTTCTGGATAGGAAGGATGTTAGCGCCTCGGATGCTGTCATTTCAGGTATTATCTCAGTCTGCCACAGGGATGCTTCTGTCTTATTTGATCCCGGATCCACCTATTCCTACATTTCTTCTTATTTTGCACATCATTTGGGTATGACCCGTGGTATTCTTGCTTTGCCCGTACATGTGTCTACCCCAGTGGGTGATACTGTTGTTGTGGATCAGGTATATCGATCTTGTCTTATTACTATTGGGGGTCTGGAGACCCGAGTTGATCTATTACTACCGGGCATGGTAGATTTCGATGTTATTCTAGGCATGGATTGGCTATCTCCTTACCATGCGATTCTGGACTGTCATGCCAAGACAGTCACCCTAGCTATTCCAGGTAATCCGAGGATCGAGTGGCGTGGCTTGACTGATTATGTGTCCGATAAGGTGATTTCTTATATAAAGGCCCAACGAATGATTGGCAAGGGTTGTTTATCTTATTTGGCCTTCATTAGAAATGTTGAGGCCGAGACACCCGGTCTTGATTCGGTCCCCATTGTGAGGGAGTTTCCGGATGTATTTCCAGCAGACCTGCCAGGCATGCCGCCTGATAGAGATATTGATTTTGGTATTGATTTGGTGCCGGGCACTCAGGCCCATTTCTATTCCTCCCTATCGCATGGCACCAGCAGAGTTAATAGAATTGAAAGAACAGCTTCAGGAACTCTTAGATAAGGGTTTCATTCGTCCTAGTGTGTCACCTTGGGGTGCACCGGTGTTGTTCGTAAAGAAGAAAGATGGCACAATGAGAATGTGCATTGATTACAGGCAGCTGAACAAGGTAACAGTGAAGAATAAGTACCCATTACCTCGTATTGAGGACCTATTTGATCAGCTCCAAGGAGCTAGTGTATTTTCTAAGATTGATCTTCGATCGGGCTATCATCAGTTGAAGATCAGGGACTCGGATATTATGAAGACAGCGTTCGGGACGCGATATGGACACTACGAGTTCCTGGTGATGTCTTTCGGGTTGACTAATGCCCCAGCAGCATTTATGCACTTGATGAATAGTGTATTTCGGCCGTACCTTGATTCTTTTGTGATTGTGTTTATTGATGATATCCTGGTATATTCACGCAGCCGGGAGGAGCATGCACAGCATTTGAGAGTGGCATTGCAGAGGTTGAGAGAAGAGAAGCTTTATGCAAAATTCACTAAGTGTGAGTTCTGGCTTGATACTGTCGGTTTTCTGGGACATATAGTGTCTAGTGATGGTATTCGGGTTGATCCACGGAAGGTTGAGGCAGTGCAGAATTGGCCCAGACCTTCCTCAGCTACAGAGATTCGGAGTTTTCTCGGCTTGGCATGCTATTATCGTCGGTTTGTTCAGGATTTCTCATCTATTGCTTCACCGTTGACTAAGTTGACACAGAAGAATGCTCCATTTGTGTGGTCTGATGAATGTGAAGAGAGCTTTCAGAAGCTCAAGGAGGCTTTGACCACGGCTCCAGTACTTGTGTTACCATCAGCTTCAGGGTCATATACGGTGTATTGTGATGCTTCAAGAGTTGGACTCGGTTGTGTGTTGATGCAAGAGGGTAGAGTTATTGCATATGCTTCTCGTCAGCTAAAACCCCACGAGAAGAACTACCCTGTTCATGATTTGGAGTTAGCTGCTATTGTTCATGCCTTGAAGATTTGGAGGCATTACCTATATGGTGTATCTTGTGATGTATATACAGACCACCGCAGCCTTCAGCATTTGTTTAAGCAAAAAGATCTAAATTTGAGGCAGCGGAGATGGCTCGAATTACTTAAAGACTATGATATTACTATCTTGTACCATCCCGGAAAGCCAATGTAGTGGCTGATGCATTGAGCCAGAAGGCTATTAGTATGGGCAGTTTGGTGTATATTCCAGTTGGGGAGAGACCCCTTGCAGTTGATGTTCAGGCGTTAGCTAATCAGATGGTAAGGCTGGATATTTCTGAGCCCAGTCGGGTGATGGCTTGTGTAGTAGCTCGTTCTTCTTTATATGATCGTATTCGAGAGCGCCGGTATGATGATCCACACTTACTTGTCCTTAAGGACAGAGTTCAACATGATGATGCTAGAGATGTCACTATTGATAGTGATGGTGTATTGCGGATGCAGGGCCGGATATGCGTGCCTAATGTTGACGGCCTTCGTGAATTGATATTGGAGGAAGCCCACAGTTCACGGTATTCTATTCATCCAGGAGCCGCGAAGATGTATCGGGATTTGAAGCAGCATACTGGTGGAGAAAGATGAAGAAAGATATTGTGAGCCATGTGGCTCGGTGTCTAAACCGTCAGCAGGTCAAGTATGAGCATCAGAGACCTGGTGGTGTATTCCAGCGTATTGATATTCCGGAGTGGAAGTGGGAAAGAATAACTATGGACTTTGTTAGTGGACTCCCTTGGACGGCGAGGAAGTTTGATTCAGTTTGGGTGGTGGTGGATAGGTTGACCAAGTCAGCTCACTTCATCCCGGTGTGTACTACTTATTCCTCAGAGCGGTTGGCAGAGATATTCATCCGTGAGATAGTGAGATTGCATGGAGTTCCCATTTCTATTATATCAGGACAGAGGTACCCAGTTCACATCTCAGTTCTGGAGGACATTTCAGCGAGAGTTGGGTTCACAGGTAGAGTTGAGCACAACATTTCATCCACAGACGGATGGGCAGTCCGAGCGTACTATTCAGATATTGGAGGACATGTTGCGTGCTTGTGTCATTGATTTTGGTGGTTCATGGGCTGATTATTTGCCTTTGGCGGAGTTTGCTTACAATAATAGCTATCAGTCCAGCATTCAGATGGCACCGTTTGAAGCTTTATATGGGAGGCGGTGTAGGTCTCCAGTCGGTTGGTTCGAGCCCGGCGAGGCTAGGTTGTTAGGGACAGAGTTAGTCCAAGATGCCTTAGATAAGGTGAAGGTGATTCGGGAGAGACTTCGCACAGCTCAGTCGCGTCAGAAGAGTTATGCAGACCGGAAGGTCCGAGATGTGTCTTATTCAGTAGGTGAGAAGGTGTTGTTGAAAGTTTCGCCTATGAAGGGTGTTATGAGGTTTGGAAAGAAAGGAAAGTTGAGCCCAAGGTTCATTGGACCTTTTGAGGTGCTTAGGAAAGTTGGGGAGGTGGCTTATATGCTTGCTTTGCCACCCAGTTTGTCGGGAGTTCACCCGGTGTTCCATGTATCTATGCTCCGGAAGTATGTCGGAGACCCGTCTCATGTGTTGGACTTCGGCACGATACAGCTAGATGAGGATTTGACTTATGATGTGGAACCAGTAGCCATTTTGGGTCGACAGGTTCGTAAGCTGAGATCTAAGGATATAGCTTCAGTGAAAGTGCAGTGGAGAGGTCGTCCCGTGGAGGAAGCAACTTGGGAGACCGAGCAGGAGATGCGAAGTAGATATCCTCACTTGTTTGATACTCCAGGTATGTTTCTTAACCCGCTCGCGGACGAGCGTTTGTTTAAGTTGGGGAGAATGTAACGACCCGGCCCGTCGTTATGGGAATTACCACCCCGTTACCTTGTATTTACATATCTTATGCTTTTAAAACAGTATTAGAGTATATCGGGTGAGTTAGAAGTGATTTGGATTGAAAATGAAACAAATAGCATGTTTGAAGAAAGCTTGAATATGAAAAGTCAACCAAGAGTTGACTATTGAGTTAGAGTGCTCGGAACCGGATTCCGATGATTCGACTAGTTCCGGGGGATCATTTATGACTTAGGAGAACAATCGGAATTGAATTCGGAGGTCCGGTGTAGTTTTAAGCTTGAATTGGCGAATGTTGAATTTTGGCGAAAACCGGATGGTAGGTGATATTTTGATCCGGGGGTCGGAATGGAATTCCGACAATTTCTGTAGTTTCGTTATGTGATTTTGGATATGTCTGCAAATTTTCAGGTCATTCGGACATCGTTTGATCGGGTTTTGGGTTGAAGGTTAGTTTTGAAAGTTTTGAAGAAACTTAGGCTTGGATCCGTGGATAATTGGTGATTTTGATGTTTAGGATGGTGTTTTTATGATTGGAACAAGTTCGAATAAGGAATTGGGATATGTTGGTGTGTTTGAATGAGGTCCCGGGGGCCTCGGGGTGTTTTCGGGTGGTTAATCGGGAGAAAAACATGGAAATTTCAGGTTTGGAGAGTCCTGTATCTGTTGTTTCCGCTCCTGCGGAATTATGGGCGCAGGAGCGGGTGCGCCGAAGCGGACGAGGAGCGCAGAAGCGCTGGGCACCGCAGAAGCGGAACATTTTCCGCTGAAGCGGAATCGCAGAAGCGGAAAGGGAGTCGCAGAGCGGCCATCGCAGAAGCGGAAGGGAGCCGCTTAGGCGAGTCCGCAGAGGCGGACGTCTAGCCGCAGAAGCGGAAATATCCGCAGGAGCGATCGAGTCTCCGCAGAAGCGGACGCGTAGGAGCGGAAATTCTTCCGCAGAAGCGAAAATCGCTGTAAGTTAAGTGTATCAGAAGTGAGAAAAATTTCAGAACATTTCACACATTTGGGTCTCGGCTTTAGAGGCGATTTGGGCGATTTTTAAGAGAAACTCAAGGGAAATCATCGGGTAAGCAACTATGGACTTAAACTATGATTAGTATTGGTATTATTATGCAATTATATCATGAAAATGGAAGAATTTGGGGTGATTCATGGAAGATTTAACCCTAGGCTTGAACTTTAGAAAATCAAGGTTTTGAATGAGCAAATGGAGTCCGAATTTGGTAAAATTGATATGCTTAGACTCGTATTGAGACGACGGTTCCGAATATGAGACTTTCGTAATTTTTCGAGAATCGTACCGAAAGTCGGGTTTTACCAACTTAGTGTAATTATGCGAATTTCATATAAATTGAAGTGGGTTATGATTCTTTGACCCGTATTTGATATAATTATTGTTATTTGACTAGATTCTACACACGAGGCAACGAAATTCAAAGGAAAAGGCATCGCGGACGATTCTACGACCGGCTAGAGGTGAGTAGTTTGTGTATATTGTAGCTTGAGGGTTCGAAACCCCGGCTTAGCACATTGTGACGCTAATATGGCGTGGCTCGCACACCGTGGCAGGTGCGGGATTGATTGTGATTGGGGATTGAGACTTGGTCCATCCCAGGAATGAATAATATGTGGTTAGTGTTGGAAATACACTGCGTATTTGCTATATTTGTGGGCTGTAAGCCTTGTTTGGGGCCTTGTGCCGATCCGTAGCGTCCTTAGAGGACAATATTTATGTGATAGCTAAAGATTTGCTTAAATCACTGATCTCAGTCCCGGGAATTGTAATCACACTTTTGAAATGCTAAGTCACCAGCTTTTACAAACTTAATAAAGTTAAAGCATTTTTCATAAATTATGAATTGAGAACCGGAATTAAGGAAAATGAATTGTCTTGTGACTTAAATTGCTTATTGTGGACTGGAGTATGGGATCGGGCCGCACGCCGCAGTGGTTGATATGAGGATCGGGCCTGCACGCCGCAGTAGTATTGCGCTTGGGCCGTAGGAGCCCCTCCGGAGTCTGTACACCCCAGTGAGCTGAGCGCCGTCGACGTTAAATTGGATCGGGCTACACGCCGTAGCGGTTATGTTCATTGCATTGCATCTGTATTTGTTGAATTACTCTGAGGTAGCTGTATTGTATTGTATTGTTGTTGCTAGTTCGTAGGAGATTCGGACTGTAGTGTAGCTTCATATTGTGGTATTTTGTGGATTTCTTACTCTCAGCTACATATATATATTTGTTACTCACTGAGTACTTAGTACTCACCCCTACTCCCTGCACCTTTTGTGTGCAGACTCAGGTACTCAGGAGCAGTAGACGGGCATCTCCAGCGTTTACATTGTCACATCGAGTTGCTGAGGTAGCTGCCTACGTTCGCAGAACCTAGCTTCTCCTCTCATTCCAGTTGTTATTTTATATTTTGTATTCAGACTTGAGTACTTCTATATCGTACTCTCTATTTCCTGTTGGATTTTGTTAGAGGCTCTAGACTTGTGACTCCGGATCTTTGGGAGTGTCAGTACTTTTGTTCAGTATTATTATTATTGGAGTTCTTAAACTCATATATTCTTCTTGGGTTGTCCATTTGGGGACCGGTATTGTGTTATAATTAAATTGTTGGTCTGGCTGGCCTAGCTTGATTGTTGGGCGCCATCACGATCGGATTTGGGTCGTGACACTCGGTCTCAAATATGATCAACTCCCACGCAATCGATTTACTGCTACTGCTGCTCCTGATCGTAACCTGGACCTGTGCAAAAATGCACAGAAGTGCAGTATCAGCACAACCGACCCCATGTGTTGGTAAGTGCCTGGCCTATCCCGGCGAAGTAGTGACAAGCCTAGGACCAGACACCCACATAAACCTGTGCAATTCAATATATATGTATACCACAGAATAACAAGATATAACCAGGTAATAACACAATAAGGAATATCTCAAAGAATTCAACAATTAACAACAGTTAATAAATTCACAAGGAAGAACAAAGTATAATTGAAACACAAGTAATATCAAGTCAAAGAATAGCAAGCAGCTGCACGGCATCACCCTTCGTGCTTTTACTCTCATCCTCACCAAATAAGCAAATAAAGTACACGGCATCACCTTTCGTGCTTTTACTCTCATCCTCACATCCATAGTACGGCATGATCCTTCGTACATGGTTCAATAACAGGGCACGGCATGATCCTTCATGCATAATCAATAAAACATGGCACGGCATTAACCTTCGTGCATAAATAAATAAACATGGCACGGCATCACCCTTCGTGCATTATCACTCTTCCTCACCCAAATAACAATCACAGTTAAGGGCAAAGAATGAAACAGTAATTCATAAACTGTCCCAACAAGGGCAATCAATAATCATCTTCACAACAAGTCCCGACAAGGGAGAACAATAACAATTCATCTGTAATATATCTCAAAATAAGCATTTTCAACGACTCACGGTCATACTAGACGCCGGTGTATGGATGCTCGTCACCACAGCCCATACACCGCACTCGATCACATAACACATAGCACATAATCCTATTCCCTCAAGCTAGGATAGAACAAACACTTACCTCGAATGTTTATGAACAATTCAATCCGTGGAAATGTCTTTTTCTTTCAAATTTGGCTCCAATCCATTCCTATCTATACACAATTGATTTAATATCATCAATACTACTCAACAAACTAATTCTTAAGACCAAATAAAACTTTTACAACATTCTGCCCGAATAGTGAATTTCAACCCCGGGCCCACATGGTCGGAACTCGGGGTTAGGACCAAAATCCGGTTACCCATCCCCCCATGAGTTCATGTATATGATTTGTTTCAAAATCGGACCTCAATTCGAGGTCCAATTTCCCAATTTATGAAAAACCCTATATTCTAACAAAAACAAGAAATTCTACCATGAAAACCTTTGATTTCTAATGAAAAACATGTTTAATGATGTTAGGAATTGAAAGAATTAAGTAAAAAGTGACTTACAATTGTTTTGATGAAGAAGGAATTCGTGAAGAATCGCAAATGGGTGTTTTTGTTTTGTAAAAAGTGAAGAAATGAACTGAAAATCGTGTTTTACAGGTCTCCGTGTTCGCATTTGCGAACATGGGTTCGCAATTGCGAACCCCGACCAATTTCTGGAGTTTGAAAAATAAGCTAAGGCTGGGAAGTTCGCATTTGCGAACATTTGTTCGCATTTGCGATCACTGGCAGACAAAGGGAGTGTTCGCATTTGCGAACTAATGTTCGCATTTGCGAACATAGGCTGTATAAGGCAGTGTTCGCATTTGCGAACAATGGTTCGCAATTGCGAACAAAGGCAGTATGGGGCAGTGTTCGCATTTGCGAACTGTGTTCGCATTTGCGAACATAGGCAGGCCCTGGGGACGTTCGCATTTGCGAACAATTTTTCGCATTTGCGAACAAGGCTGGGCATGAGGGGTTGCGCATTTGCGATCAGGGTTCGCATTTGCGAGCCCTGCCTTGATCATCCCCCTTCGCAATTGCGAGAAATGCTTCGCAATTGCGAAGCCAACAGTTGGGTGAAAAACCAGCAGTGCAACATTTCAGAATTTAATCCAACGGCCTATCAAATCTTTACCCGAGCCCCCCGGGCTCCAAACCAAACATGTACACAACCTCAAAAACACATTATGAACTTGTTCATGCGATCACATCGCCAATATCACATCGTTTTCATCAAATCAAGCCTCAAATTCATGATTTTCATACTTTTGGTTTTCAAAACTTTCAAACTTGGAACTCAAGGTCCAAAACATCTCAAACGACATCCGAATGTCACCAAACTTTACAGAAATCACATATATAATATTTAAGACTTGTACCGGGCGTCGGAACCAAAATACGAGCCCGATACCAAGGTCAATTAATTCATTTCCTTTAACAATTACATCAAAAACAATTTCATAGTAAAATTCATAACTTGGGCTCTAGGCCTCAGAATTCGACTCTCGGACGCATGTCCAAGTCCCATATTTTCCTACGGACCTCTCGGGACCATCCAATCTCGGGTCCGGATCCGTTTACCAAAAATGTTGACCAAAGTCAACCATATCAATATTAATATCATTTTTATCCCAATTTCTCATAGAATTCATATTTTCTATCACAAAATCTTTCCGGCTACATGCTCGGATTGTGCACGTAAATTGAGGCAACATGGAATAAGGTTTTCAAGGCCTCAGAAGCTCGAAATGATTAATAAAATAAGTGATGACCCTTTGGGTCGTCACAGGCTGGCAAAGCATAACACAGTGGTTGGGCCCACCTCCCTGAACTGTATCTCTAGGACAATCAACAAATGGATGTCCTCTGCCTCTGCCGGTCCGAGCTCTACATCTACGATCCCTACCTCCACCTCTATGATCCCTACCCCCGTCTCTAGCTAGCTAGGCGGGCTGTGGATCACCTACTACCTGAATCATGATGTGAGGACCCTATTGCTGAGAGCTACCTGATACTCGAGGGAAAAACCTGATAAGAAGATCGGGGTCACCATAACTATAACAAGATCTCAGCTGCTGTGACTGCTGGCCTTATCAGCCTGAATGTCCTCCCATAAAGGTCTAAAGTGGGGGTGCACTGATAGATTGCTGATCTGAATAATACTACTAAGAACCTCCATTGCCTGGAGTACCATGAAAAACCTGAAGCGCATACTAAAAGGGCCTCGGTGCCTGACCTCTACCATAGGAATCCCTACCTCCAGATGAGGTACCATAGAATCTACCAGAATGACGAGGTCTCTTGTCCGACATCTGACCACCTCCCCATGTGAGGGCCATCTCAACTCTGCGGGCCGCATGGACCAGCTCTTGAAAGGAAATATCACTACCAACTCGCATGGCCATCTGAAGACGGATCGGCTAAATCAGTCTATCAATAAATCTCCGTACCCTCTCTCGCTCTGTAGGGAGTATCACAACTGCATGGCATGCCAAGTCAACAAATCTATTCTTATACTGTGTAACTATCATAGAGCCCTGCTAGAGGTGCTCAAACTGCCTACGAAGTGCCTCTCGCTGAGTGACGGGGAGAAAATTCTCTAAGAATAACTCCGCAAACTGATCCCACGTCAAAGTTGGAGACCCTGCTGGTTTAGATAGGCAAAAATCTCTCCACCAAGTCTTGGCAGATCCTGCAAGCCGGAATGTCCAAAAATCGACCATGTTGGCCTCTACTATACCCAAAGTCATGAGGATCTCATGACAACTGAATAGAAAATCCTGGGGATCTTCTGATGAAGCACCGCTGAAAGTGGTGGTGAAGAGCTTGGAGAACCGATCAAGCTTCCACAAAGCATCTGAAGACATAGCCGCTCCATTGTCGGTCTGGGCTGTAATACCTGTTTGAACTTCCACGTGGGCTGAACCACTAGGACTTGAGTCAGGGGAGCTACCTGCTCCGGAGTACGTGTAGCAGGAGTCTGAACCCCTCTAGTGACATTATCCATAAAGCCTGCCAATCTGACTAGAGCATCCTGGAGATATAAGGTGAACATGACCCTTCCTGGGACCTGAGCTAGGCTCACTAGAGCTATTGGGGCTGGAACCTCCTCATCATAGTCAATATGAGGCTCCACCTCTGGAACTGCTACCTGGGGCTGAGCTCTGCCCCTACCTCGGCCTCTAGCATGGCATCGACTTTAGCCCTCGGAGGAGCTGCTGCTAGGGGCTCGGAGGAGTTGCGTAGTAGAAGAAGAAGAATGTGTTCTCACCATCTGTGAAAAAATAAAGTAGAAGAACAATCATTATTTAAGAAACAGAATCGCACAACAAGAAATAACAAAAGTGAAATTTTTCCTAACTCTGTAGGCTTTGAGGGATAAATACAGACGTGTTCGTACCGATCCTTTAGACTCTACCAAGTTCGTCCGTGAGTAGCGAGACCTATGTAACCTAGAGCTTTGATACCAACTTGTCAAGACCCAGATTTCCCACCATCGGGCGTCATGATGGTGCCTACTAATGGAGCTAGACCAGCCAAACCTTAAGCATGCTCTAACCAACCTCAACAATATAATATACTAGAAACAATTAGATAAATATGGAAGACTTTAAGTTTAATAAAATGAAATAAAAATGCGGAAGTTAATAATATATCACTACCCAACATCTGGTGTTATTAGCTCACGAACTACTAAAGATTACTGCATACAAGTCTGAATAAAAGAAAATACATAGTCTGTCTTGGTATAATGAAAACAAACTAAAATAAAGGAAAGCGACTTCGGCCTGCGAATGCCAGCTAGGCTACCTCGTGAGTCCCTGGACTGAAGACAGCTCCAACTCAAAACTGCTGATGCGGTCCAAAAGCAGCTCCTTGATATGTGCACAAAAATGCATAGAGTGTAGCATCAGAACAACCGACCCCATGTGCTGGTAAGTGCCTGGCCTAACCCCGGCAAAATAGTGACGAGGCTATATATACAATAAAAGGAAGTGATGTATCAAAACTAAAGCAGTTAAAAAAAGGAGGGAAACATGCTAAGGGGTAGTACAATTTGAATATAAAATTCATCAGCGTAATTAAGAAACAGGGCACAATAATAACTACCAAAGAATAAGAAAATTCAATAGTTATTCACACCGTCTTTCCTATAGAATCTAACTCCAAAACAATGATATTTAGGAAATAATTAATTCAATAGTATCAATTGAGGCTCAACAACATAATCCCATAGCCTAGAAATGAATTTTCCTTCATTCTTCCAAAAAATACCAAAATCCGACACTGGGCCCACATGGTCCAAACTCGAGGATCGGACCAAATTCTATCACCCATAACCCCATGAGTTCAAATATGTAATTTGTTTTAAGATTTGACCCCATTTGAGGTTGAATCACCCAAAATTTCCAAAGCCCTAGTTCTACCAAATTCCCCCAATTTACACCATATATTACATGTTTTAGGTCTAGGAATTCAAGAGATTTTGATGGAAAATGAAAAAAACGAGTTAATTAATACTTACCCAAGGAGATTTGGTGAAGAAAAGCTTTAAAAATCGCCTAGGTGTTGCTGGAGAAGTGAGAGTTTGAGAAATGGGATGAAAATCCCATAAGTGTTATGTTTTAGGCTTTTAAAAATAACTGGGCATAATTGTGCTATGCGTTCGCGACATGGTGTCTCGTTCGCAAAGGAGGCAGGTCTGGGTCTCTACATGTTTGTGAAGGTTCTATATGAACGCATAGAAGGAGACTGGGGGTTCCACGTTTGGTCTACATGTTCACGAGGTAAAGCATACGAATGTGTTGAAGAGGGTTACAAAGTTATGCGAAAGCGAGGTACAGTCCGCGAACGCGATGAATGGGGCCCCTGATACCTATATTTTCTAATCATTTTCATTTCCATTTTTTCTTAATAATTTCAGAAAATAATTTCACAGAAAAATTCTTTTACCGGATTTCTGGACCACGGATTTTGACTTCGGGCACATGCCCGAGTCCCATATTTTTCTACGGACCTCCCGAGACCGTCACATCACGGGTCCGGGTACATTTACCCATAATGTTGACAAAAGTCAACTATATCAATATTAACATCATAATTCTTCAAAGTTTTCACATAATTCTTCAAAATTTTCACATAATTCATATATTTTAACATATAAAAAATTTTGGCTTCGCGCCCGGATTGCGCATGCAAATCAAGGAAACCAAAAGCAAGATTTCCAAGGCCTCGGAAGCGCGGAAAAAGGGAGAAATATGGTGATGACACTTTGGGTCATCACATATACCAGGTTCACTACACTGCAAAATGAACTTGAGTCTCTTGGAATGTTTATCTTGGAAGAAGACAAGGTTGAGAAGGTCTTAACTAAAGTTCTACCAATTTCCCGGGAAAGCAAAATCACAGCCATTCAGGAATCCAAGAATATTGCTACCCTAAAATTGGATGAACTGGTAGGAAATCTTACTATCTATGAATTAAGAAGGCAAACTATGAAGATGTATTCTCCAAAGAAAGAAAGAAGTCTGGCTCTCAAAATCTTAGAGGAATCAGATCTTGAAGATGATTAAATGGCTATGTTAACCAGGGATTTCAAAATGTATCTTATTAGAGGAAATGGTCTTTCAAGAGGAACAACCTCTAACAAATCTCAGGCTCCTGAGAAGCAGACTAATGATGGTTGATATAAGTGTGGTAAGACAGACCACATGATCAAGAATTGTCCTCAATGGGAGTTTGAGTGGAAGAAAGAAACAGCTGAATGGAGAAACATGAAGAAGGAACAGGTTCAACCAAAAAGAAACAAAGGTTCAACTAAAGCTATGGTTGCTACATGGGGAGAAACCTCAGATGAGGGTTCGGAAGATGAAGCTGAAGCTGAAGATGAGAAAGCTCTCATGTCCATCGGAGAATTAGAGGATAACGGGAGGTAAGTATCCTACATCTTAAAAAGAAGATTAAATTCTTGTCTAAAGAATGGTTGGTTGAGCTATTATTGGACTTCATTGATGAATCTGAAATAATAAACAGTGAGAAGGATGTTTTGTCTAGGGAATGTGTTATCCTAGAAGCAAAATGCAAGAGGATAGAGTCTAGGGCTGATGAGAGTGACAACGCAAATGCTGAGTTAAACAACCAAGTTCTTAAACTTAAAAATAGTGTCCTAGAACTCAGATCTAAAAATATTAAACAAAAATTAGAGACAGGAAAGAAAATGGTTGATCAATCATTTCTCACACTAGAAGAAAATCTAGGAAAAATGAAAGATGAGTTATATAAGAAAGATGAATTGATTAAAGCCCTAAAAGAAAACTTAGGATAGGTAAAACATGCACTAGACAGAACCTGCAAATGGAACAAGGCTTCTGATGCACTCTCCTGGCTGCAAGAACATCACAACAGCAACAAGAGAGGACTTGGGTTTGGGACATAAGCTCTAAAATGAGATCCCAAAAACAAGTACCTCGCACTTCCTGAAAATAAGATATGCATACATTGTGGTGAGACTGACCATTACAAAAATGAATGCAATGCAAAAGAAAAGGTCAGTCAAAAGAACAAAGCCTTTGTTCAAGAAAAATACAAACTTCCTGGTTGGGCAAAGAAAAATTTAATTCATCCATTTGCCTATGGAAAGGCACCCAAACTAGTTTGATTTCCTATTACTAACCTGATTTCATTTTGCATGTCCAAGTGAAGGGGAGTAGCCAAATATGGTATATGGATAATGGCTGCTCAAAACATATGACTGGGAACAAGGACCGGTTCCTTTCACTTGAGAACCTAAAAGGAGATAATATCTCCTTTATAAATGGAAAGAAAGGTGAGATCATTGGGGTTGGAAAGATAGGAAAGAAAAACTCTCATTCCATCGAGAATGTCTATTTGATAAATGGATTGAAATATAGCCTGATAAGTGTGTCACAATTGTGTGACAGAGGTAATCTTGTAGCTTTTACCTCTACCAAATGCTTTGTGATTAACCTTACTACTGACAAGATTGTTTTGCAGGGAAAGAGAGTTAATAATATTTACATTATAGATTTGTCAACTCTCTCTGAAAATGAACTCATTTGCCTAAGTGTGTTAATTAATGATACTTGCTCATGCCAGTTTAAATCAATTGAACAAATTAGTCTCCAAAAACTTGCTAATAGGGTTACCTAATATCAAGTTTAAGGAAGACAAAGTTTGTGAGGCATGTGCAAGGGGGAAGAAGGTAAGGTCATCCTTCAAATCTAAGAAAATAGTAAGTACATCCAAAACGTTCGAACACGTTCATATGGATCTCTGCGGTCCAATGAGAACCATCAGCAGAGGTGGAAAGAGATATGTAATGGTGCTTGTTTATGATTACTCTAGATTTACCTAGGTGTTATTTCTAACCTCTAAAGATGAAGCATTTGAAATGTTCACTACTTTTGTTACAAAAACTCAGAAACAGTTAGGAAATCAACTTGCATCTGTTAGGTCTGATCATGGAACTGAATTTGAAATTGCTAAGCTTGGGGAATTTTGTGATGAAAATGGTATATATCAAATTTCTCTGCTCCTAGGACACCTAAGCAAAATGGGGTAGTCGAAAGGAAGAACAAGACCCTTGAGGATATGGCAAGGACCATGTTTCTTTCTAGTAAACTACCTAACAGCTTCTGGGAAGAGGCAATAAACACTGCTTACTTCATAATCAATAGATGCATGACTAGACCTCTTATAGAGAAAACTCCCTATGAGTTACTTAAAGGAAGAAAACCAAACATATCCCATCTTAGGGATTTTGGTTTCAAGTGATATGTGCACAATAATGGGAAAGACTCCCTGGGCAAGTTTGATCCCAGAAGTGTTAAGGGAGTACTCTTGGGATATTCATCACATAGCAAAGCATATAAAGTACTTAATAAAAGAACTTTGTGCGTAGAAGAAAGTGTACATGTTGTATTTGATGAATCTAACATTCTCTTTGAGAGACAGGAACATGAAGATAAAGCCATTGGACTGGTGAAACAATTGACTGAAGCCACAACACAAATCAAAACGGCATCAAAGGAAGGAACATGTGATGGAACAGGTCCTTCAAATCAGGGCAACCTGAAAGTGGGAACTAATTTGAGAGAAATTGATCAAAACTCTCTGAAGGAACTTGTACTTGAACATGTTCCTCAAAAACAGAACAATAAAGAAGCATCAAGCAGGAACCAGTTGGTAGGGAAATCTTATAAGTACCCAAGCTCTCATCCTATTGAGAACATCATAAATGATCCAATATCTGGAGTCAAAACTAGATCTCAACTGAAAATTATGTGTGCATTTGATGATTTTTTGTCCATCATTGAACCCAAAAATGTTGTTGAGGCTTTGCAAGATGCAGATTGGTCAATTCTATGCAAGATGAACTCAATCAATTTTAGAGAAGTCAAGTCTGGCATTTGGTTCCAAGACCCAAGGACATATCAGTCATTGGCACAAAATGGGTCTTTAGGAACAAACTATATGAAGATGGAACGGTTATAAGAAACAAGGCAATGCTGGTGGTTCAAGGCTATAGTCAAGAGGAAGGTATTAACTATGATGAGACCTTTGCTCCAGTTGCTAGACTTGAAGCAATTAGACACCTCATAGCCTTTGCTGCACATATGGAATTCACTCTTCATCAGATGGATGTCAAAAGTGCCTTCC
The DNA here is from genome assembly GCA_032618575.1 of Nicotiana noctiflora. Classification (NCBI taxonomy): domain Eukaryota; kingdom Viridiplantae; phylum Streptophyta; class Magnoliopsida; order Solanales; family Solanaceae; genus Nicotiana; species Nicotiana noctiflora. The sequence continues at coordinate 10,331 of JASVEL010006531.1, read as the reverse complement.
TAAATGGCTACCTCAAGGAAAGGTATTTGTGAAACAACCCCTAGGATTTGAAAGCAAGGATTGTCCTGGCCATGTGTACAAGTTAGATAAGTCTCTATACGGTCTCAAGCAGGACCCATGAGCATGGTATGAAAGATTGTCAAAATTTCTACTGGAGCATGGGTACAAAATAGGTAAAATTGACAGCATTTTGTTCCTAAGGGAAAAAGGTAAAGATCTTCTTGTTGTACAAATATATGTTGATGACATAATATTTGCGGCCACTATAGAAAGGTTAAGTAAGGACTTTGCAAAACTAATGGGAAGTGAGTTTGAAATGAGTATGATGGGTGAACTCAACTTCATCTTAGGCTTGCAGATCAAACAAAGTCCAAATGGAACTATGATCCACCAGTAGAAGTACACAAAAGAACTAATTAAAATGTTTAAATAGAAGAATCCAAAGAAATAAATATACCTATTGCCACTGCCACTAAGTTAGATATTGATGAACCTAGTTCATCGATTGATCAGAAGTTGTATAGGGGTATGACTGGTTCACTTTTGTATCTCACCGCCAGCATACTTGACATTGTTTTTAGTGTAGGGCTTTGTACTCATTTCCAAGCAAATCCAAAGGAGTCGCACTTGACAGCTGTCAAAAGGATATTGAGATATTTGAAAGGCACCACTGATTTGTGTTTTTGGTACCCCAAAGGTAGTAATTTTGACTTAGTTGGATATGTTGATGCTGATTATGCAGGTTTCTAGTGGATAGGAAGAGCACCTCAGGTATGGCACATTTCCTGGGTTCTTGTCTTGTATCATGGGCTACCAAAAAGCAAAATTCATTATCTCTCTCTACTACTGAAGATGAATATGTTGTTGATGTTTCATGTTGTGCTCAATTACTGTGGATTAAGCAACAACTGGTAGATTTTAGAATAGAAGTGGGATGCATACCAATATTCTGTGATAACACTACTGGTATAAGTATGACAAAGAATCTTGTTCATCATAAAAGACTAAGAACATATGTCACGACCCAAACCCTGGTCGTGATGGCGCCCAACACAATGCTAGGCAAGCCCGACCATATTATCCCTTAAACTAGCCAGTTATTAATCAAATTAAACTTAAACAGTAAATGATCATATCAGGTGATAAGCGAAATGTAAAACATACAAAATACGTTCCCAACCATATCGTGGTGTCACGAGACTGAGCCTCTACAGAATAACATCCTAATACCACCAAGTATAGGCAAATAGGAAATCAACAAGATGATAAAGAAGGAGAAAACAAGCTTTGCGGACGTTGGCAGCTACCTCGTAATCTCCGCAAAAGTAGACAAGGATCAACGGCTACAATGTCTCAACTGCTCTCGGGCACCTGTGGATCTGCACAGAAAGTGCAGGGGAGTGGGGTGAGTATATTTCAACTCGGTGAGTAACAATAATAAATAATAACTGAAGGTAAGAACTCCTGTGCTATCACTTAGCAGTTCTAAGGCAACCCTCACATGTACGTCATCACTATGGTAGTACTCTAATCTCCAATCCACGTTTATCTCTACAAGATTCTACACTTATCCAACCCTCAATCGTACCCCTACGGTGTACGGCCATCTCGACATATAAAGACACATACCTATGTCTATAATGTATAAGTATTTAAGTAGATAGTAGGATATGATTAAGTATAATGCTGCGGCGTGCAGCCTGCTCCAATACATATACCGCTGCGGCGCGCAGCCCACTCCATTTAACGTCGACGGCGCTCACTGGGGGTGTATACAGACTTCGGAGGGGCTCCCTAGGCCCAAGCACTATTATACTGTGGCGTGCAACCCGATCTACACATGTATTACTGCGGCGTGTAGTCCGATCCAATATATATATGTATATATATTTATACTGCTGCTGCGGCGCGCAGCCCGATCCCATAATATACACCGGTGCTCACTAAGAATGTGTGCAGACTCAGACTCCGAAGGGGCTCCTACAGCCCAAGCGCAATAATACTGCGGCGTGCAGGTCCGTCCCACATGTATATTACATGTATATTGCATGTATATTACTGCGGCGTGCAGTCCGATCCAATATATATACTGATGCGGCGTGCAGCCCGATCCAATATAGGTATATATATATGTATATAATACCCCATAATGGGTCCTCGACCCTATCCCAGTCAGTATGTACTTGGCCTCTCAGGCCCAATATAATATATCACAGTGGGTCCTTGTAACGACCCGGCCCGTCGTTACGGGAATTACCACCCCGTTACCTTGAATTTGCATATCTTATGCTTTTATAACAGTATTAGAGTATATCGGGTGAGTTAGGAGTGATTTGGATTGAAAATGAAACAAATAGCATGTTCGAAGAAAGCTTGAATATGAGAAGTCAACCAAGAGTTGACTATTGAGTTAGAGTGCTCGGAACCGGATTCTGATGATTCGAATAGTTTCAGGGGATCATTTATGACTTAGGAGGACAATCGGAATTGAATTCGGAGGTCCGGTGTAGTTTTAGGCTTGAATTGGCGAAGGTTGATTTTTGGCGAAAAAACCGGATGGTAGGTGATATTTTGATCCGGGGGTCGGAATGGAATTTCGACAATTTCTGTAGCTTCGTTATGTTATTTTGGATGTGTCTGCAAATTTTCAGGTCATTCAGACATCGTTTGATCGAGTTTTGGATTGAATGTTAGTTTCGAAAGTTTTGAAGAAACTTAGGCGTGAATTCGTGTAGAAATGGTGATTTTGATGTTTAGTATGGTGTTTTTATGATTGGAACAAGTTTGTATCGTGTTTTGGAGTATTTGGGTGGTTTTCGTTGGGGTCCCGGGGGTCCCGGGATGAATCCGGGGGTCCAAACGGACCATTTTTGGGAAAAATGAGAGGGCTGGTTGTTGTCATAAATGCAGCAGGATTTTGCTCTCCGCGATCGCGGGGAGGGGGACGCGATCGCGTAGGGTTGGGGGCTAGGCCATCGCGATCGCAGGAGCACCAGTCGCGATCGCGTAGAGTTAACCGGGTGGCCATCGCGATCGCATGAGCATCTACGCGATCGCGTAGAAGAGAAATGGGGTCCAGGGAAATTTGTGCTACGCGATCGCATGAAGAGAGACGCGATCGCGTGAAGCCGGATGTTTGAACATCGCGATTGCGTGAGGCGAGTCGCGATCGCGTGAGTCTGGATTTTTTAACATCGCGATCGCGTAAGGTAAATGGGTATGGCAGAGAATTAAATCACTGAACAGAAGGCTCACGGGTTCATTAACCCAAAACATAATTTTGAGCCCTAGAGAGAAGAAAACTCGAGGAAATCACTGGGAAATCATTGGGTATTCGTCGGAGGTAAGATTCTTGACTCAAAAACATCATTTTATGGTAGTATTAACATCAATCTTCATGAAATTGGGTAGAAATCTTGAAGAAATGTGGCCTAAGTATTGAAAACGGGATTTTTGGATTTGGAAGGCCATTTGAACTCCGATTTTGATAAATTTTATATGCACGGACTCGTGGCAAGATAAGGATCGCGTTGGTTCTAATTTCAAAATTTTCCGAGCAGTGGGCCCGGGGTCAGGTTTTACCAACTTGGTGTATTTATGCGAATTTCATGTAAATTGAAGTGGGTTATGATTCTTTGACCCGTATTTGATATAATTATTGTTATTTGTCTAGATTCTACACACGAGGCAGCGAAATTCAAAGGAAAAGGCATCGCGGACGAGTCGACGACCGGCTAGAGGTGAGTAGTTTGTGTATATGGTAGCTCGAGGGTTCGAAACCCCGGCTTAGCACATTGTGACGCTAGTAGGGCGTGGCTCGCACACCGTGGCAGGTGCGGGATTGATTGTGACTAGGGATTGAGACTTGGTCCATCCCGGATGTGAATAATATGTTGTTAGTGTTGGAAATACACTGTATTTGATATAATTGTGGGATGTAAGCCTTGTTTGGGGCCTTGTGCCGATCCGTAGCGTCCTTAGAGGACAATATTTATGTGATAGCTATAATTGCTTAAATCACTGATCTCAGTCCTGGAAATTGAAATCACCTTTTGAAATGCTAAGTTACCGGCTTTTGCAAATTTAATAAAGTTAAAGTATTTTTCATAAATTATGAACTGGAAACTGGAATTAAGAAAAATGAACTATTTTGTGACTTATTTGCTTATTGTGGACTGAGTATGGATCGGGCTGCACGCCGCAGTGGTTGATATGAGGATCGGGCTGCACGCCGCAGCAGCATTGCGCTTGGGCTGTAGGAGCCCCTCCGGAGTCTGTACACACCCCCAGTGAGCGCCGTCGACGTTAAATTGGATCGGGCTACACGCCGTAGCGGTTATGTGCATTGCATTGCATCTTTATTTGTTGAATTAATATGTGGTAGCTGTATTGTATTGTTGCTGCTAGTTCGTAGGAGATTCGGACTGTAGTGTAGCTTCATATTGTGGTATTTTTTGGATTTCTTACTGTCAGCTACATATATATATTTGTTACTCACTGAGTACTTAGTACTCACCCCTACTCCCTGCACCTTTTGTGTGCAGACTCATGTACTCAGGAGCAGTAGACAGGCATCTCCAGCGTTTACAGTGTCACATCGAGTTGCTGAGGTAGCTGCCTACGTTCGCAGAACCTAGCTTCTCCTCTCCTTTCTAGTTGTTATTTGTATTTTGTATTCGGACTTGAGTATTTCTATACAGTACTCTCTATTCCTATTGTGTTTTGTTAGAGGCTCTAGACTTGTGACTCCAGATCTTCGTGAGTGTCAGTATTTTGTTTATTATTATTATTATTGGAGTGCTTTGACTCATATATTCTTCTTGGAATGTCCATTTGGGACTGATAGTCGTTGTGATAAGTAATAGTTGGTCTGGCTGGCCTAGCTTAATTGTTGAGCGCCATCACGACCGGATTTGGGTCGTGACAAGTTGGTATCAAAGCCCTAGGTTATTAGGACTCGCGAGTCATGAGCCGGTTTAGTAGGCTTTTGCGGATCGGTACGTAGACGTCCGTATCTATCCTCGGAGGGCTACAGAAACTTTAGGAAAAACCTCATTTTCTTGGATTCATATCGTGCGATCTGTGTTATCATGAAATGAAAATTTTCCATATTCTATTCTCTCGCAGATGGCGAGAACACGAGCTAACGGACGTGGCGGACGACCACCATTGGCACCCAGAGGCCATGGTCGTGGTAGAGGTAGGGCAGCAGTGCCAGGATGAGGTCCCAGCTGCAGACGCTCCGGTAGCTCAGGTTCAGGCACCGGCAATTCCCATTGTGATACCGGGTCTTCAGGAGACTTTGGCTCAGATTCTATCAGTATGCACTAGCTTGGCTCAGGTAGTTGCAGCCTCTACTGTAGCGTCGCATTCACAGGCAGGGGGAGGGAATCAGACCCCCGTGGCTCGCATACCCGAGCCGGTAGCACAGGGTATTCAGGCACCTGGGCAGCTACAGTTCAGCCAGTTGCACCCGTTGCACCAGCTCCTACTCATGTGGTTCCAGTTATGTCCGACGATGAGCAACGTCATTTGGAGAGGTTTGAGAGGCTACAGCCTCCGGCAATCAGCGGTGCTGAGGGCGAGGACGCCCAGGGTTTTCTTGATAAATGTCAGTGTATGCTTCGCACCGCGGGTATTCTGGAGTCCGGCGGTGTTTCTTTCACCACTTTTCGGTTCACAGGTGTATCATTTTAGTGGTGGGAGGATTTTGAGAGGCGTAGGCCCGCTGGGGCAGTGCCCCTCACTTGGCAGCAGTTCTCCACGGTATTTTTGGAGAAGTACGTGCCTCGATCTCAGAGAGAGGAGTTGCGACGTCAGTTCGAGTGGTTGAAGCAGGGAGAGATGACAGTTAATCAGTACGAGATGAGATTCACACAGTTGGCCCGTCATGCCATGTGGATGGTTCCTACAGACAGAGAGAGGATTCGGAGATTTATTGATGGCCTTATTTATCCCATCCGCATATTGATGACCGGGGAGAGAGTTTCGACAGTTAGCTTTGAGGAGGTGGTTGATGTTGCCCGTCATATTGAGACAGATCGTCGCAGAGAGCGGGAGGAGAGAGAGGCTAAGAGGCCTCGTGGTGCTGGCAGTTACAGTGGTGCTCCGTCTAGAGGCCAACCTCAGCATAGCAGGGGTCGTTCTTTCAGATCTCATCAGTCTGGACGTGCAGAGTCCAGTGGGGTTTCATCAGATCGTGGTCGTCAGGGCCATCAGGGTTATCAGGGTCAGCAGGGCCGTCAGCAGGGTCAGCCTGCATTGAGTGCTCTTCCAGCTCAGAGCTCTGCTTTTGCTTCCTCAGCACAGGATTCATCTACAGCGAGGGGTCCTCAGCAACCCCTTCTTCCATCTTCGGGCCGTTGTTTTGAGTGCGGTGACTTGGGCCATATCAGGAGAGAGTGTCCTCAGTGGCTTCGTAAGCGGTCTCAGCAGAGGGATCAACCCTCGTTTTTCTACTCCTGTTTCTTCGGCGCCAGTACAATCGGTTAGGACTGGTGGCCAGGTATCCAGAGGCCGCCCTAGGGGCGAGGATCGTACTGGTAGAGGCCAGGCGCGTTTCTATGCTCTTCCGGATAGGAAGGATGCTAGTGCTTCAGATGCGGTTATTTCAGGTATTATCTCAGTCTGCACAGGGATGCTTTTGTCTTATTTGATCCCGGATCCACCTATACTTATGTCTCTACTTATTATGCACATCATTTGGGTATGACCCGTGGCATTCTTGCTTTGCCCGTACATGTGTCTACCCAGTGGGGGATACTGTTTTTGTGGATCAGGTATATCGATCCTGTCTTATTACTACTGGGGGTCTGGAGACCCGAGTTGATCTATTACTACTGGGCATGGTAGATTTTGATGTAATTCTAGGCATGGATTGGCTATCTCCTTACCATACGATTCTGGACTGTCATGCCAAGACAGTCACACTAGCTATTCCAGGTAATCCGAGGATCGAGTGGCGTGGCTTGACTGATTATGTGTCCGACAGGGTGATTTCTTATATAAAGGCCCAACGAATGATTGGCAAGGGTTTTTTATCTTATTTGGCCTTCATTAGAAATGTTGAGGCTGAGACACCCAGTCTTGATTCGGTCCCTATTGTGAGGGAGTTTCCGGATGTATTTCCAGCAGACCTACCTGGCATGCCGCCTAACCGAGATATCGACTTTGGTATTGACTTGGTGCAGGGCACTCAGCCCATTTCTATTCCTCCCTATCGCATGGCACCAGCAGAGTTAAAAGAATTGAAAGAACAACTTCGGGAACTCTTAGATAAGGGTTTCATTCGTCCGAGTGTGTCACCTTGGGGTGCACCGGTGTTGTTCGTGAAGAAGAAAGATGGCACAATGAGAATGTGCATTGATTACAGGGCAGCTGAACAAGGTAACAATGAAGAATAAGTACCCATTGCCTCGTATTGAGGACCTATTTGATCAGCTCCAAGGAGCTAGTGTATTTTCTAAGATTGATCTTCGATCGGGCTATCATCAGTTGAAGATCAGGGACTCAGATATTATGAAGACAGCGTTCAGGACGCGATATGGGCACTACGAGTTCCTGGTGATGTCTTTCGGGTTGACTAATGCCCCAGCTGCATTCATGCACTTGATGAATAGTGTATTTCGGCCGTATCTTGATTCCTTTGTGATTGTGTTTATTGATGATATTTTGGTGTATTCACGCAGCCAGGAGGAGCATGCACAACACTTGAGGGTGGTATTGCAGAGGTTGAGAGAAGAGAAGCTTTATGCAAAATTCACTAAGTGTGAGTTATGGCTTGACACTGTGACTTTTCTGGGACATGTAGTGTCCAGTGATGGTATTCGGGTTGATCGACAAAATGTCGAGGCAATGCAGAATTGGACCAGACCTTCCTCAGCTACCGAGAGATCCGGAGTTTCCTCGGCTTGGCAGGCTATTACCGCCGGTTTGTTCAGGGCTTTTCATCTATTGCTTCACCTTTGACTAAGTTGACACGGAAGAATGCTCCATTTGTGTGGTCCGATGAATGTGAGGAGAGCTTCTAGAAGCTCAAGGCGGCTTTGACCACAGCTCTGGTACTTGTGTTGCCATCAACCTCAGGGTCATATACGGTGTATTGTGATGCTTCTAGAGTTGGACTCGGTTGTGTGTTGATGCAAGAGGGTAGAGTTATTGCATATGCTTCTCGTCGGCTAAAGCCCCACGAGAAGAACTACCCTGTTCATGATTTGGAGTTAGCTGCTATTGTTCATGCCTTGAAGATCTGGAGGCATTACCTATATGGTGTATCTTGTGATGTATATACAGACCACCGCAGCCTTCAGCATTTGTTTAAGCAGAAAGATCTAAATTTGAGGCGGCGGAGATGGCTTGAATTGCTTAAAGACTATGATATTACTATCTTGTATCATCCCGGGAAAGCCAATGTAGTGGCTGGTGCATTGAGCCGGAAGGCTATTAGTATGGGCAGTTTGGCGTATATTCCAGTTGGGGAGAGACCCCTTGCAGTTGATGTTCAGGCATTAGCTAATCAGATGGTGAGGCTGGATATTTCTGAGCCTAGTCGGGTGATGGCTTGTGTGATGGCTCGTTTTTCTTTATATGATCGTATTCGAGAGCGCCAGTATGATGATCCACACTTACTTGTCCTTAAGGACAGAGTTCAGCATGATGATGCCAGAGATGTCACTATTGATAGTAATGGTGTATTGCGGATGTAGGGCCGGATATGTGTGCCCAATATTGATGGCCTTCGTGAGTTGATATTGGAGGAAGCCCACAGTTCGCGGTATTCTATTCATCCAGGAGCCGCAAAGATGTATCAGGATTTGAAGAAGCATTACTGGTGGAGAAAGATGAAGAAAGATATTGTGAGCCATGTGGCTCGGTGTCTAAACTGTCAGCAGGTCAAGTATGAGCATCAGAGACCTGGTGGTGTATTCCAGCATATTGATATCCCTGAGTGGAAGTGGGAAAGGATTACTATGGACTTTGTTAGTAGACTCCCTCGGACAGCGAGGAAGTTCAATTCAGTTTTGGTGGTGGTGGATAGGTTGACCAAGTCAGCTCACTTCATCCCAATGTGTACTACTTATTCCTCAGAGCGGTTGGCAGAGATATTCATCTATGAGATAGTGAGATTGCATGGAGTTCCCATTTCTATTATATCAGACAGAGGTACCCAGTTCACATCTCAGTTCTGGAGGACATTTCGGCGAGAGTTGGGTTCACAGGTAGAGCTGAGCACAGCATTTCATCCACAGACGGATGGGCAGTCTGAGCGTACTATTCAGATATTGGAGGACATGTTGCGTGCTTGTGTAATTGATTTTGGTGGTTCATGGGCTGATTATTTGCCTTTGGCGGAGTTTGCTTATAATAATAGCTATCAGTCCAGCATTCAGATGGCACTGTATGAAGCTTTATATGGGAGGCGGTGTAGGTCTCCAGTCAGTTGGTTTGAGCCCGACGAGGCTAGGTTGTTGGGGACAGAGTTAGTCCAGGATGCCTTAGACAAGGTAAAGGTGATTCAGGAGAGACTTCGCACAACTCAGTCGCGTCAGAAGAGTTATGCGGACCGGAAGGTCCGAGATGTGTCTTCTTCAGTGGGTGAGAAGGTGTTGCTGAAGGTTTCGCCTATGAAGGGTGTTATGAGGTTTGGAAAGAAAGGGAAGTTGAGCCCAAGGTTTATTGGACCTTTTGAGGTGCTTAGGAAAGTTGGGAAGGTGGCCTATATACTTGCTTTGCCACCCAGTTTGTCGGGGGTTCACCCGGTATTCGATGTATCTATGCTCCGGAAGTATGTCGGAGACCCGTCTTATGTGTTAGACTTCAGCATGATACAACTAGATGAGGATTTGACTTATGATGTGGAACCAATAGCCATTTTGGGTCGACAGGTTCGTAAGCTGAGATCCAAGGACATAGCTTCAGTGAAAGTGCAGTGGGGAGTTCGTCCCGTGGAGGAAGCAACTTGGGAGACCGAGCAGGAGATGCAGAGCAGATATCCTCACTTGTTTGATGCTCCAGGTATGTTTCTTAACCCGCTCGCGAACGAGCGTTTGTTTAAGTTGGGGAGAATGTAACGACCCGGCCCGTCGTTACGGGAATTACCACCCCGTTACCTTGCATTTGCATATCTTATGCTTTTATAACAGTATTAGAGTATATCAGGTGAGTTAGGAGTGTTTTGGATTGAAAATGAAACAAATAGCATGTCTGAAGAAAGCTTAAATATGAGAAGTCAACCAAGAGTTGACTATTGAGTTAGAGTGCTCGGAACCGGATTCTGATGATTCGAATAGTTTCGGGGGATCATTTATGAGTTAGGAGTGCAATCGGAATTG